>ML681979.1:11054077-11119857 GCA_007922195.1 Podocnemis expansa
GGATTGCCTTGAATAGCCTTTCAGTCTAATTAAGATTGCATTTAATGGTGAATGTGTTTGATTTCCAAAGGGATAGCCGTGTTAGTCTAATCCAGCAAAAAAAACAAGGAGTCATGTGGCACTTTAAGATTTAACAGATTTATTTTTCGCATGAGCTTTCGTGGGAGAAAATCCCACTTCGTCAGATGCTTCGAAGAGGGGTGAATTTACAGAATGAAATGAAAACTGGTTTTATGTTGGACTAGTTTGGTACATCAGAATGAAATTCTGATGTGCCTTAGCTATAGTTATTGTACTGTACTATAAAAGTAGGCAGAGCCAGGTAAGAAATACTGCCAAACATCCTCGTTTAAAGAAGTGATAAAAATTAGATCACATTGGTTTTGGAAATGTTGGCCTATATTTAGTTCAGCAGTTAGATTCACATTTGCCAACTATAGTTAATGTAGCTAACTATAGCAGTGTTTTACTTTTGAGAACTTTTTATTCTATTCTATTTAATTTATTAAATAAATTTCATATTTCTCGAATGTACCATTTATACTGCTGATGCTTAGATGTGGAATATTTGTTCCATATTATTTTTAATGGGAAAATGAATTTATGCTCATCATGAGTTGTAGGCTTTCTTGCAACTCTGTAAACATGACCATTGTGTATAATAAATTTGACCCAAGCTTCCTAGTTCTGTGGGAAGGTGAACTGTGTTTCCACTGGATAAAGTAGCCACACTTCATGAAAAATGTCTGCAGCCATTTGAATGAAATTTTATTAGCAAAGCAGTGTTAGATCTAGTTAGTACTTAGATGAGAGCCCTTTAAGGAAAATCTAAGCTACAGGAAGTGATTTTGAGTCAGTTTATAATCCTATACAAGTGAAGCTAGAAAGACATTTCACTGGCATCGAAACAGAGGTTTGCACTATCTGATTATTAAAGATCCATTTTCTAATTCTGCCTGTATTAAAATTACCCCTGTTTAAAAAACAAAAACAAAAAAAAAAACCTCACATTTGCTGCTGTGTGACATGTGACTCAAGGATATTTAGCCACTAGTCACTAGTTCATAGAGAACTTTCCCTTCAATTTTGTAGAATGTAAATAAAATCCTGAAAACAACTAATATAAAGTATTAAAGGAACATCATCAACTTCAAATGTAGCTTGTAGTGTTGTTATAGCCATGTTCGTCCCAGGATATTAGAAAGGCAAGACTGGAAGAGACAAGCTTTTGAGCCACAAAGAGCTCTCTTTTTCAGGTCTGGGAAAGGTACTCACAGTGTTACAGCTAAATATAAGCTGGGGCAAGCTAAATATTATCATATGTTGCAAGGGAGCATTCAAGGCATAGTAGCTAGTTAGCACTTCTGTGGTCATAGGACAAAAAGTTGGTGGGAGTGAATTAAATTGATATAATAACCCATAGATCCAGTGTCTTTAAATCCAGGATTTTTAGTGTCCTAGCAAATCTATGAGTTTAAACTCCCAGGGTTTCTCAAGCTATTGTACAAGTTTTCTTTGAGGATGACAATTCAGAAGTCAGATATGGCAATGACAGCTTTGTGTTAAGTGTTCTCCCACAGGTAATATGGTGTTTTTATCTCAAGTTTTTCTGTGCACGTTTATTTTAGGGTGTTGTGATCATCTTTTCTAGTCTCCCTCCTAAAGTTACCACTAACAGTTACAATGCACACTTGCACCCCCAAAATCGTGACTATGCATGATCTTCAACTTGTCTTCCTACTTCACATAAAAAGAGAAAGAAAAGGATAAATCAGGGCTTAACCATGAGGGAAGATGCCTTCATATTGGGTAGTAAAACATATTCCGTGATCTATTTTTTCATGCCTTCTAACTCAATGTTTATGTCCCATCGGTGCTGTAACTTTTTTCTGAAATCCTTTGTTTTGGGTTCCTAAAATCCTGGCTAATTGAAGTCAATGGCAAAACACCTATTAACTTCATGGGAGCCATGATTTCACCCTTGAGACCTCTTGCAGCCTTCATCTGTAGTAATAAATAATGTGTAAGGCATCTTGGGATGAAAAGTATTAGTTGCCTTAAGCATATGAGTACAGCATGTATATGATTATGGCTAATTATAAAATGACCAGAGGGCTGTGTATTGCTTTATTGTACCACCTTCTAAAGGGGAAGCTCTAAATGTTAATATGATGTTGGATATCCAAACCAGAGAAGATACTAGCTGATAAGTCGTACTTAGGATGTATGCTTATGGTAGGATGTTCTTATGTCATGCAGTTGAAATGTGTTGAGAAAGATAAAGAGAGGGAGAAAATTAGTTGGTCTAGGGACAAGTTTAGTAGTCATTAGAGTATATTGTGCAAGTAGCAGCAACCTTAATATTGGAGAATAAAAAAAAAAAAAAAAAGAGTTGCACTCAGTGGAGCAGTTTTATTTTCCCCAAACGGGCTTTTTTTTTTTTTTGAGTCACCTCTATTTAATAGTAGTGATTTCACACAGCATGCATATGGGATATGGTAAAGATTAGTATTATTTATCTGAAGAAGTTGGAGCATTAAAAATAATGAAACATATGGTAAAAATTAATTATCAAATTTAAAACCAACAAATGTAACTAGTAATGCATATTTAAAATGTATTACCCCAAGAGGCAACTGAGGCAAAAATCATGGCTGGATTAAAAAAAAAAAAAAAAAAAAGTTGTAGATAACATGGATAGGTGCTTAATCAAATTAAGGTGCTGATGTGGCAAAGCAATTAAGCCTTATGTCTCAGACTGAGTTAATCACTGCAGGAATCAGGAGAGAATTTTTGAAGTATGTTAAAGCATTAATATTTTTAAATGTATGTAAAACATTAAATAATTCATCAGGTGTGTTATAGAATATATTCACTTTCCTCTGAATCATCAGGTATATAGCCATTGACAGAGGCAAGGTACTGAGTTTAGATCAGGGGTCTCAAACTTACAGCCCATGGGCTGCACGTGACCCCTAAAGTTATTTTCTGTGGTCTGCAGCAACACTATTGTTATCGATATTTGCAATAGTGTTGTATGAAAAGGTTTCGGTGGTGCAGCCCTCAGGCTAACATATTAGTCCTCCTGCAGCCCTTGTGGTGGTTTGAGTTTGAGACCCCTGGTTTAGATGGACCTATTGAAGGGATCCCATTGTTTCTCAAATGTCTTTTTTTTTTTTAATGCCATTGTCATTATTTGTGTGGATTTCACTCATGATTTTTGGAATTTGACATCACTGAGTATGGAGTAACCTAAATCTCTCTTTCAGAATGATGTTTTGGAACAAACATTTGAAATACAGGCTATCATGGATGATTTACTAAGCATATCCGTTATTCTATGCTAGAGCTAACTAGGGAGTTATTTTTATAAAAATGTTTCACTGGAAAATTTTGATTCCTCAAACTGAAACCTCTCACAGCAACTTATCATGTTTTAACAAAATCATCATCAGAAAGTTTATCAGGTCCAGGATGGAATGTCTGCTCAAGAATAAAGAGGGAGAGAGCCCCCAACCCACAGAGCAAATAGCTCAATGGCTAAGACAGTCACATGAAATGTGGGAGACTAGGTTCACGTTCCCTGCTCTGAATCAGACAGAGCATCAAACATCTCATGTCCCACACTCTAGCTCTCCCACATCCTTCTGAGCACCCAGTCACCTAGCTATCCCAGAATATTCAATAATGCTTTCTTTCTCAAGAAAACTTTAACAGAGCCCAGTTTCATCTTGTTAAAGAATGGGGAAATTTTCAAAATCTAAATAAATTTCCTGTCAGGAAAACTATTTTGCATCTAGCGCTATACCACACTTATTTAATACTGTGCTGTGATTAAATCTACCATTAATGCACAATCTGTAACAAAGATAACACAGAAGTTGTTTATGAGCAATTAGAGGTCAGAAAGTGATAAAAAGGAAAAGGTGAAAACATAATGAGAAGTGCAGCACTTGAGTGAATCCAAAAAAAAAAAAATTCTGTTTCCTGGTCTGTGTGGCAATCCACATCATAAACAGCAAAAGATTGGATTACATGTAGATTATCTAGAATATCTATAAACCTCTGCTTTTCTAGATAATTCATTTAATGCATTGTTAGTATAAAACTACCTCAGAATTAAAGTTTAGGGATAGTGTAAAATAAAATTGAATTTGATACCATAAGAAATAACAAAAATGTACTTTTTATTCATTTAATGGCTTTTTCTTCCATTTGCAGTGTACAAGTTAATTTATTTTTCTTTTTAAATGTAGCTATTTACTCCATTCTCAAAATCTTCAGTGTCTTAGAGCTTTTCCTTCAAACATTTATTGTAAAATTACATGTTAAAATATGAGCATTGCAAATATTTTTATGTTCCAATACATTTCATATTCTAAAAAACCAATTTAATTAATCACAAAGATGGAATATTTTGATTGTTTTTATCTCACAGTTTTGGACTTTTTTTAAAGAAACAGGTGAATCATGCTATTAATATTCACATAGGAAACAATGCACACATTTTTAAAAAATGTATTGAATTTAAGGCATGTTATTAAAATCTTTGATGGTTATAAATCAGTTCTATCTTGTACTGTTAATAAGCACATAAACTTCTGTTTCTACAAGCTACATAGTCATGGTCCAATATAATATATCAGGATCAAGGCAAAGAAGTGGAGCCACAATAGCTGTTTATAGACCTTCCAAAGTGTTACTAACAATGTAATTTCTGACTGTTTTAGAAAATTTGCAGTAAATGTTTGCATCTCTTTAAAAGTGCAGTAAATTTTTGCATCTCTTTATCCATTTAAAGTTGTGAATGCAAATTTCCTTTGCTTTTAGGTATCTTAAACACACCAAGCCACCCCTGATTTTGTTATAGCAGTTCTTATTGAGTTGCATGTAACCTAATTGTCCCTGTGAGAGAGAGAGATCAATTAACATATTGCAGCATCTTCAAAAATCTCCTTGTTAATCATTCATTTTAGAATCATAGAGGTGTATGACAGAAATGGACCTTGTGAGGTCTTTTAATCCAGTCCCTGCACTCAAGGCAGACTAAATTTTATACAGACTATCCTTGACAGGTGTTTATCTAGCTCACTTTTAAAAATCTCCACTCACGGCAATTCTGCAGCCTCCCTAGGCAATTTATTCCAATGCTTAACTACTCTGACAGGCAGTTATTTCTAATGACCAACCTAAACTGCCCTTGTGGCAGTTTAAGACCATTTTTTTTTGTCCTATCCTCATAGGTTCAGTGAAAACAATTTTTCTCCCTCTTTCTTGTAACATACTTTTATGTACTTGAAAACTGTTATGTCCCCTCCCTAAGTTGTCTTCTCCATACTAAATAAACCCAGTTTTTTCAGTCTTCCCTCATATGTCATGTTTTCTAGACCTTTAATCAATTTTGTTCTTCCCTGGGCTTCAATTTTTCCACATCTTGTATGAAAGGTGATGCCCAGAACTGGACACAATACTACAGTTTAGACCTAATCAGTGTGGAATAGAGCAGAAGAATGTCTTCTCGTGTCTTTCTTACAATACTCCTGCTGCTACATTCCAGAATGACGATTGCTTTTTCAGCAACTGTTATACTGTTGACTCATATTTAGCTCGTGATCCACCATAACCCCCACATCCCTTTCCACAATACTGCTTCCTAGGTAGTCATTTCCCATTTTGTATGTGATTGTTCCTTCCTAAATGGAGTAACTTTGCATTTGTCCTTATTGACATTCATCCTATTAACTTCAGAAAATTTATCCAGTTTTGTCCAGATCACTTTGAATTTTAATCCTATCCTCCAAAGTACTTTTTCCACCAGTTACGTACCCACTTCACAATAGCACCATCTAGGCTGTATTTCCTTAGTTTGTTTATGAGAAGATCATGCAAGACAGTATCAAAAGCCTTACTAAAGTCAAGATGTACAACATCTATCACTTCTTCACTATCCTCAATGCTTGTTACCCTGTCAGAGAAAGATATTAGGTTGCTTTGATAGAATTCGTTCTCAACAAATCCATACTGACTGTTACTTTTACGCTTATTCTACGTGTTTGCAAAGTAATTGCTTCATCATATTTCCAGATACCAAACTTAGGGCTTGTCTACACTAGTATTTATACAGGCAAAACTTTTTGAAAACTGAGAGGTATGGGGGAAAAAAAGCTGAGAATTATAAATTTGCCACCAAAGCATGAGTGTAGTTGCCAACTTAATAAAATCACCTAAATGAGTGGCCCCTGCTGTGTCAAGGGAGAGAGTCGCCCACGGACATAACGCTGTCCAAACTCATGCTTAGTGCAGCAAAACTTATATCACTTGGGAGCATGTCCCTCCCCCCCCAATCCCTCAGTGACCAAAGTTTTGCTGGCATAACCACAAGTGCAGACAAGGCCTTAAGATGACGGGTATGTAATTCCCAGAGTTGGCTTTGTTCCCCTTTTTATAGATTGGCACTATATTTGCCATTTTCAATTTCTCTGGAATCTCCTCCATCTTCCGTGACTTTTTAAGGTAATCATTAATGGCTCAGAATCTTCTCAGTCAGGTAGCTCCTTGAGTATTATAGGATGAATTTCATCAGGTCCTGGTGATTTGAAAACATCTGACTTGTCCAAGTTGTTTTTAATTTGTTCTTTTCGTATTTTAGTCTCTTATCCTAACTTATTTTCACTGGCATTAAGTTAGATGGCTAATTGCTATCAAACTTCCTGGTGAAAACTGAAATGAAAAAGTCATTTAGTACTTCTGCCATTTTCACGTTTTCTGTCCAACTCATTAAGTAATTGGCCTACCCTGTCCTTTATCTTCCTATTGCTTCTAGTGTATTTGCAGACTATTTTCTTATCATCATTTGTTTCTAGCAAGTTTAGTCTCATTTTGCCTGTTGACCTTTCTAATTTTATCCCTGTATACTCCTGTCACTTTTTTTGTATTCATCCATTTTGTACAAGCACTGCATGATCATTGTGCTCTGCAAAGTCTAGAAATTAAACTTGCACTGTCAAGGGTGTTCAAATTGTTAGTTTGTCCACTAGTTGACCTTGATGGTTTTCTTCCAAAACAATATTAAATTGTGGTATATAGAAATCAGATGAGAATATAAGATATATAAAGCTGCCAAATTCCAGACAGAGGCCGAAGGGATATTTGAGAGATATTGGAAGGAGTTTTGAAGAAATTAGTGCAATCATATAAAACACAACCAATTGCCATTGTCTAAATACTTGCCATAAAAGGATTTCAGAGCATACCACAATGGCCCTGAATGTTGCCTTAGAAACACAAAACACAAAAATATACATTTATCCAGTATCACTCCTGTGGATTCTCACTGAACTTTTGTTTTGTTTCGCATGGTTTGCTTGACTCTGCATCGTCACTTTGTCTTACTCATTCTGTTGTCCTTATTGCCTTTATTTTCTGACTCTCTCATGCTTCTCTTCTCCCTTATTTGATTTTGGTATCTCTCTCAAGTATCCGACATTTCCCCTAATGTTCCACTTCATTCAGGTTTTTTAGGGTTTTTCCATCATACTGCCACATGCTAGAGTTGTCTGCACTTGAGATTCTTGCCAAAACTGTCTACAAGCAGAGCCCACATAGCTGCTTAACTTCCAGTCCTGCCAGCTATCTTTAGAGTCATCTTATTAACCTCCTTCAGGCCTCATCTACATGATGAAGTAGTACTGATTTAAAAATTGATTTAAATTAAGCTGCTGCAAACCCCTGATTCTTAATCTATTTAAGATAAACTGAAATATGTCTGGTTTAAGTCAAAATAAATATCCACTCAGATTTGCACCAGTATGTCTACACTGCAAAAGAGTGTGTTCTTAACTTGCATTAACTAATTTAGGTTAAAATAGCAGTGAAGACATGGCAACTCAGCTTTCAACTCTGGTTAGCAGCTCTAGTTTAAAGGGGTTTGAATTTGAGGTGCTAACCTAGAAAGCAGTGGCGTTGCTATAATCTTCACTGCTATTTTATGTGGTTTAGCTATTCTGAATTAAGAACATACTCTTTGCAATGTAGAAATAATCTCAGTCAGTTTAAAGTCATATTTTTAATTAAATCAGTGCAGTTTTCTCATGTAAATGAAACCTTACTGACTGCAGAATATGTCCACCTGTGCTGGGCAGCTTCTGCCTGCCTGTTGCTCCCTACCACCACTTACACTTGCTCTTCCATGCCCTGGGTTTATGAGTTAAGGCAGACTGCGAGAGCAGTTTAACTGCCAGGAGTTTCTCCATCTGAAAGGGCTGCGCTGGAGGGAACTGTGGCAGAAGACAAGGGACTGTAGAGGCTGCCGTCTCTCCCCTTCTGCTTTACTCTCTACCTTCACATGCTGAAAATCATCAATAGTTTATTGAGTTTTTCCTTACTATTAAAGGATTTATGCTTCTAAGATTGTGCTGACAGTCCTAATAAGTGAGCTGGCAGGTGCAACTAGACTGAAGAGAGACCAAGAATGCCCCAGTTGCTTACACTGTCCTGCTGTTGTTCAAGCTGGGAGAATTTGAAGAAGAAACTAGCCCTGTAATGTGTTAAATACAGATGTGTGCTGATACATCCAGTGATTTTAACTGTTGCAACACAATTGGTGGAAGTTATGGTAGTAAAACATCAATAGCTTGCCCATGCTAGCATTCCTTTCTTACCTCCTGGGGAGCTCCACCATGGTTATCAAGAGTAATGTTTTTTTATTTTTTTTTCCAGGGGAAAGCAATTATGTAGACTAGGCCTTTGACTTTTTTTCACAAGCAGTTATTCTACAGTATGTGAAATGTCTGTGTACACACATACAGTGCTGCTGTGTTATATATGCAGCAGTGATGCAATGTAGCAGCACTTACACTGTCAATAGCTTTAATTTACTTCTGTACTGTTCAAGTGGGAATGCGGGATGCAATCCTGGACCCACTGAATTCAATGGTAAAATTCCCACTGGTTTCAAGGGAACCAAGATTTCACTTGATGTACTTTGTGTGTGTGTGTGTGTGTGTGTGTGTGTGTGTGTGTGTGTGTGTGTGTGTGTGTGTGTGTGTGTGTGTGTGTGTGATTCAAACCAAGTAGTTCAACTGACATGATTTGCACATGAGGGAGTGATAAGCTGCCATTATCAAACCTGTACTGAATATTAGTTTATTAAAAATATCATATTTGCTAGATAAACAGGTTATTTGTTACTGCACAATTGCAAGCTTTGGGGTACACACTACCTTTTTCTCTTCTGCACTATTAGGAAATGTTAAGGTGTAGATTCCACTTGTTGAAAGTCCTGACTTGAAAGCTTCAGCACAGTCTTTGAAACGGATTTGTTCTTCTTTAGCCACAAAGTTGATCTTGGCTGCTAAAAATGAAATAAAGACGTTGAAGGCATATAAGAAGAGAGAAATAGCTCAAATTACTGAAGAGGCCTTAAAAAACCTCTCTCTGAGTTCAGGTTCCTTTTTGAGAGAAATTTATCATGATGCCATGGTAATTAATGATGCTGTCTATATTACAAACTAACTACTGACACGTATAAAGATATTAATATAATTATATGTGCATCCTTTCATATTATTTCTTGTGTTAATGAAAAGATACCTTTCTGGTGATCTTTTAAGACAGCAAATGGCTACAGGTCAGCAAGATGTTTAAATCATACACAAGCTTATTCTTAAACTGAAATCAGTTAGTGCAGTAGCTTTTGATGAGGCAAATGGCGATGGTCTGCTGAAACTATGCTTTTTGATGAGTTATAGTTCAAAAACATACTGCTGTATTGGCTAAAGAGACCATGTCCTTTGCTTACTCCATGTATCTGAGGTTACACTTAACTGCCACTCAGAAATTTCAGCTATCATGCAACACACAGTGACTAACCTCAGCAAGAACACTTTTTCTGTTTGTTCAAAGGTGAAGTGGAGGGCATTCTCAGTGAGGGTTCCTCACGTCTGGAATTTATTGATATAAAAAAAAATTACCTCTGACCTACACCTGGCCATGTTTAAATGTGCAATCTAAAATGTATATTCTCATTTGGTATTTTAACATCAGGGTTTAGAATTTCCTGGCAATTAGTCAACTACCTGATCTCTGTATTAGACCCTTTTGGGGTAGGTGTGTGGGGCAATAAAGCATATGATCCCTGGTTTTCATCCAGTCAGAGGAATGTGTCTATGCAATAGTGTATATGCCCTGTAAATGTGTGTAAATAATAGTTCTTTAACCTTTTCATCTTGTTTATCAATTTACCTGCTTTCATAGTTTACCTCAAATACAAAAAGATCACATTTAACTTTGTAATTGCTTTTCCACACACTATTGTTTGTAAGCTATCTCAAAAGCATTCCCTCTTGAGTTTGTGTTGTTGGCAAACAGTCATTATTTTTTCCGCTCCAGGTTTAATGGTGCCGTAGCCAACAAGACTTTAACTTGTTTACTTATTTGCTCACTAGAATAACATATAACATCAGCGTGAATGTGCACAGCTTCAGGAATGGCATCCAAAGAGATACTATCAGGTGCTACAATTTTGGGTTTTGGTTTCTTTAAAAAAAAAAACAAAAACAATGTGTGTCTAAGATTTTTCAAAAAGCAATGCCTTTCTTATTTAATAATTAATCACTTGTATTTGAAATCAGACTCTGAAGCATTGTAACTTAGTGCTTGGGAAATGAAAAGTAAAATTCTTTTACTTTCAATAATAAAACATATTGGTAATTAAGGAAGAGACTCTAAATAGCATTTTAATGTCCTATTTAATTATTGTTGCAGAGCCAGCATTGAAACTTGCATGTTCCATGGTTTTTGTTGGAGTCGAAAATGCTGGTGCCAATCTTTTTTTTAATAAAGATAATATTCTCAACTAGTTTTAATCTTAATTTAAAACAATATTTAGAATGCACTGGAAACTTTTCTTTTTATGCAGCTTTTAGGATCAGAAAATCTGTGGACCTAAACTATTTATTGTAGTTAAAAGTTATAAGCTATTTGGGTTTTCATAGAATCATAGATACTGGAAGGGACTGTGAGAGGTCATTGAGTTTTGTGGATATTGCTGGAACGAGAATACTGCATTCACATTGCCCTTTCAGTTGTACTGAAAACACTTCTTTAAAACTGTTTTGGTGTGTTGATTTCTGATGTCATATTTAAAGGCTACACATGCTGCATTGTGTTCCCATCCCTTGTCAACCTGAGGGACAAACATTCTGTAGTCTGATTTGGAAATAACATACATATAGCCATACATTTCAGCTTATGGTCAATTAACCTTTTCCCAAGGAAAGATGGCAGGGTAGGATGTGGAGTACACAGATCTTGCCAGTTATGGTTGGGATAGGTGGGTGGGGACTGGGGAGTATCGGATGTCGAGGTGAGTGGGTTCTAGAGTAGATGAAGAGGGGTTGTCAGAGGTGTAGATGTATGTTGTGTGTGAGCTGGGGTCTTGTTGGTGAAGCCTTGGGCTAATATTGAATCCTTTATCTTCAGCTGCCTCTCCTGGCTGTTCCTTCCCTGCTCAAACCTGGGAAACTGAATGGAGAAGACAGAGGCAGCTGATGCCTAGAAAACACATGCTCACAATGGCCCCCACCAGGCAGGAAGAGAAACTACAAACTCTGCTAGCAGCCCAGGGGTATTGCAAAAATCCAGCTTAGCAGAGGGTTGTTTTAACAAGGCTGCTAGATGTGTTCCATGTGAGATATGTGGCACTTGGCATCCTGGAGAACTGATCTGCCAAAGCAAAGCAGTGTAACTCTGAGAAGCTAAATTAGGTATTGTTGAAAACAGATGTATTGGGAGAGGGGTTGTGTGCAGGGAGGGGAGTGACTAAGGGACTTACCTCTTCAGGGTGTCCTAACTTGTATAGTGAGACAAACAATGCAGGATTTTAGAAAGATAATACATTAATGCACTTTTGAGATCCTGAGATTGGGAGAAGATAGGACAACACAGAAGGAAAGTTTCTGAATGCTAGTCAGCTGATGCAACTTTTCTGCTTCACTTACAGTTTGGCATAGATACCATAGTCAGCAAGTTGTGAACTGTCTCCATCAGATCATGTTGCTGTTTTTGCAGAACTGAATTGTTCACTGTAGCTGTGACTAACTGTTTCTCGAGTTCTTCTATTATAGAGTTTTGTCTTGATACCAGTATTTGAAGTTGATCTTTTTCATCTTTGATTGACTGGAGCTGAAGCGAGTGCTTGTCTTCCATATCAAGGACCTTTTTTTCTAGAAAGCTGGTAAAAAAATATAATTAGGAACAATTCAGTATTTGTGTTTTTAGCTGAAGACTGTTAAGCATGTAGTAGATGTTATTTTCCATCTTAACATTCTTACTTTAGCTTTCTCTAACTGGATTCTGCAGCAAATGTGATACATGTAGTGTCATAATGAACACTGTGAATCGTACTTAGTTTGACACATGCTCTGCTTGATGTGTTACATAACTACAATCTGTTCTGTTAGCTAAATAAGTGAACTTTCTTGGCCACTTTGCTGTATGATCAGTATTGTCAGTTCATAGACCATAGCAACTCTTGTTGTTCCACAACACTTCAGTATTATAAAAGGAAAGATATAATTTTCTTTTCTGACCCTCAAAGGAAAAAAAATGTCTTGGAGAATAGTAGAAGAATCAGACACAAAACCGATTTAAACTCAGAGTAAATATTACTTATGGTTATTCAAGTGCCTTGAGTAATACTTCTTTTCTCTTCTGTAATTTAAAGAAAAACTAGCCTCAGAGAGCTTTGTCATTAGAATAAGTGATCAATTTAACGATCACACCTATTCAACTTTTCTGTTTTCACGCTAGTTTGTTTCATTGAATACCTCTTTGGCCTAAACAAATATAAATTGGTTCTCACTGTTAAATTTGGAAAGGCTATGAATAGACATTTATCTAAAGTGGGTTCCTTACCTTGTCCAGAATTGGAAAGGTTATAGGGTAAAAAGATTTAATTTACTGTATGTTGGTCAAATCTTTCACAGTGTTCATTTAAATTGTCTTAAGGTGGATGTTCTTTGGTTTGGTTTGATTTGGTTCTTTTTGGGTTTTTTTAAGGGATGAGCTGAATGCTGGAAAGTTAAGAAATGGCACTTCTAGCATTTGGATCATTCTTACATGATTCAGTAACAATATAATGATCTCAGCTCTGGTAACTGCAGTAGAAGACTACAGTAACACTTAAAAAATTAATATTTTCTTTGCTCCCATTGGGTAAAGATCCTTGTTTATAGAAAGCTGGGATAGAAAGCCTTTAGGGAGCATACACAAATACAGAAGTGCCGTAAACACAAATGTCAAAACATTCCTGTCCAACTTCTTAAGCTAATATTTGTTACGACTCAAAAGTACTTTTCACATAAGGCTCTCATTAAAAAATATGGTTTTGACGTAGACAAAAGTATTCTGCTATTGCTACTTTTAGCGATCTCAAAATTGTTTATTAAATTGTTGAAACTAAACGAAACTCCTGAGGTTTGACAGATATGCTTTGTTCATATTAGAAACCACTTTTGTCCTCCTCATTGCATCCTTCAGAGGCAATAAATATGACAATGTGGCAATATGACAATGCGATTAAGCAAAAGCTATTACACTTTGCTGGCAGCCATTGAATATGGAAGAGGGGAGAGGTAATGGCTACATTTTAATCCTAGTTTACAGAAAATAGAATGGGGGGTATGTGGGGCCTGAAAGGGATCATCTCCCTGCTGTGATGAACCAGAAATGAGAGCAGAATCTTCAGCAACAATCTGACATCTGGATAGCCCCATGCTAACTGACAGTAGTGCACTTTTCTTTTAGCTGAGATGAGACTTGGCTTGATTGAGTTAGGCTGAATAGTAGCTAGTCCTCTAATTCCGTGTCTTGTTGAGGCCTGTCTGGAGAATAATATATCTTGGCTGTAGTCAGCAGGTTCAGAAAGCTTGTCAGGAAGAGTTCAGTTCTCAGAAGTGACTTTGACCTTAAGAATTCTTTGTTGCCAACAGCTGTAAAAAAGTCAAGTCTGACAAATTCACCACTATTGATGTATCACTTCCATGGCATGGATTCATAAACAGTGTCTTGCAGGGTATCAAATGAAAACTGATGGCACACTAGTCACTATGACTATGTCTACACTAGGAAAAGTTAGTTTGAATTTGTTAATTAGAACTAATAAGTTTGAGTTTAATTCACACTAAATTCAAACTTATTAATTCAGATTAGCAAAGTGGACTAATTTGACTTAATGTTAAGTCAAATTAGTCCACTTTGTTAATTCAAACTAACTGCTTTTAATTTGAACTTAAGTTCGAACTAAGTATAAAACCTAGTCTACGCTAAGCTTTCATTAGTTCGAATTAAGGAATTCCTTAATTCGAACTAATGAAAGCCTAGCGTAGACAGGAACTAAGTTAGTTGGAATTAAGCTTCCTTAATTCAAACTAACTTGCAAGTGTGGACATATTCTAATATCAGTGTGAAATGTATGTACTGACAGTGTATGAACAATTATGTATACATTCTGAAATGTTTTAAAACCTCTATCAAAGCAGCATTAAGATACAGGTTTGCTGCCAGACTCAGAATGCCTATTCCTCTGTCCCTGTCTCTGATGTAAATTAAGCATAATAAACCAAACACAATGGGAGCTATGTTCACATTCCAAGTCAACAGAGACGTGAAGTCAACAGGAAAGAAGTACACAGGAAAACAAGCAGTGGGGTGGCGAGAAGAGTTTTATCTTGGGATACACTGTGCAAGGATACACTTCAAAGATTCTCACTGGTGTACAAGTAAGAGGTTTTTGATTTGGTTGTGGGTTTTTTTGTTTTGTTTTTTTTTTGTTTAATCCATCACTGAAGGAGCAAAAGGAACAGCGCTTTTTGCATTCGTGAATGGCGGATCCCAGCCACATGGGTTGCTGATACTAAGAAAGATTGCTTTAGGTCAGTGACTCTCAAAGTTTTAAATAGAGTCCCCAGTGGACTTTTATGTAACAACTCTGGCACCCCCTATCCCATGTGTGTGTATGCATACACTCAGGAAAAAAAAAACACAGGGCCTACATGCTTAATTTGAAGGGGCAAGGAATAGCAGCAGTTCACCAGAGCCTGATAGACCCCCACATCCCATCATCAGGATTATCCTTGGGCAGCAGGACAGATACAGCTGTCATCTCTGAGAGCCCACAGAGTGGCAATGGTGTGGGAAGTGTACCCAGCAGTGGCAGAGGGCTGCTGTTGCTGTGGAAGACCTGTGGGCAATTGCAGGGGTCAGGAGTCTGGCTGGAGATGGAAGCAGCTGCATGAAGGGCAGAGCATGGAGCTGAACCCACTCTGTCCCCCTGTTTTGCTAGCAGTGCCAGGCCCACAGCAGCTGCTCCCCACTTCCACTCCCCTTCTAAGGGTCCCCACCCCAACACCTGCCTGAGACTGCTCATGTGAGGTACTGTGTTTCCCATCACTGCTTGGCCCCACTGTTAGCCTGGATCCCCTCATCCAGCAAGGAGACATGCCTCACCACGCCCTCTCTAAACTCCACCCCTAGCACCCCTGCTTATGATCCATCTTCCTCTGCATTAGCCAGACCCACCGCCCAGTTTGAGAACTGCTGCTTTAGATGACTGGCTACATTAGACAGGAATTTTAGCCTGTTAAAATTAAGTTTAGATGCCAATAAGCATGTTGCTCTCTTGTTTCATGTGTAAACATTCTGTTACTCACTAATCATTTGAATCTTTCCATCTCTATGCTTTGTTAATGAACTTATTTTTATTATAAATATATCTCAGTTCTGTGATGTTAAGCAAAATGTAAATCCTCCTTTGACTCAGACAAGATGAAGTAAGCTGTTCCCATTGGGGACATCAAATCTGATAATTGATGTGCATACCAGTGACAGGAACACTTCAGGGAATGGTTTTAGATGGGTTTGAGGGCTGGGGTCTACTTGTTACCTACAAGGCAAAATAAAGGGTAGCAGAGATTCTGAGGAGGTTGTTTCAGTGTTAATGAACTGATAACCAACTAAGCATAAGCAAGTTGAAAAGGGGCAGCCGTGTCAGTCTAGTTCAGTAAAACAAAGAAGGTGTCCTGTGGCCCTTAAAGACTAACAAATTTATTTGTTGCATGAACTTTTGTGGAGGAAAATCCCACTTCGTCAGATGCATTTAAGATGGGGGAACTTACAGAATGGGAGGAAATAAATGCAGGGAAGTGTGAGTCATGGGAACAGGTGACACTGTAACAGCAAATCACAGCAGTTGTAAAGATTCAGCCTCTGGGGAACAGCATATAGAGGAAGATGAGGTCAAATCACCTGTTGTAATGAGAGAAAAATCCAATGTCCCTATTAAGCCCTGAAGCAATGCTATCAAATTTGCAAATAAATACAATCTCGGCAGCTTCTCTTTGAAGCCGTGATCTGGTATTCATCTGTCTGAGCACTGCACTTAGTAAATCATCAATGGAGTGATCAGGAAGACTGAAATTCTGATCCACTGGTTTTAGAATGTTCTGATGTCAGTTATGTGCCCATTTATTCTTTTTGCTCAGAGACTGCCCTATTTGTCCAATGTATAAGGCAGAGGTGCATTTCTGACACGATACCATAAATCACATTGGTGGATGAGCAGGTGAATGGGCCTTTGGTGGAGTAGCTGGTTTTATTAGTCCTGTAATACTGTCTTTTCTGCAGATAAGTGGGCAAAGTTAGCACCGTGGTTTGTTGTCAGGATATAAACCTGCTTTAATGCCTCTATTAGGTCTATAGTTGCTCGTAGGTGTCAGCTTAAGGTCGGGAGGCTTTCTGTAAGTGAGGAGAGGTCTGTCTCCCAAGGCTTGAGAGAGTGAGGGATCGTCTTGTAGAATAGGCTGTAAATCCCTGATGATGTGCTGTAGAGGTCTGATGTGGGGGTTGTAGGTGATGACTGGTGGCGTTCTGTTGTTTTCTTTCTCTGACTTCTCCTGTAGTAGTTGACTTCGGGGTATAAGAGTAAATGGGCACAAATCTGACATCAGCAATCACAGCATTCTAAAACAAGTGGGTCAGCATTTCAATCTTCCTGCATTGATGATTTACTAATTGTGGTGCTCAGAGAGATGAATACCAGATCAAGACTTCAAAGAGAAGATGCTGAGATTGTATTTATTTGCAAATTTGATTGCATTGCTTCAGGGCCTAATAGGGTCGGTGGATTCTTCTCTCATTACAACAGGTGATTTGACCTCATACTCCTCTGTCTCAGGGGTCTCAAACATGCAGTCTGCGGGCCACATGCGGCCCTTAAAGCTGTTTCTTGCAGCCCGCAATGACATGGTTTTTACTGATATTTGCAATATCATTGTATGAAAAGGTTTCAGTGGTGCAGCCCACAAGCTAACGTACTAGTCCTCATGCGGCCTTCTACTAGTTCTCATGCGGCCCTCATGGTAATTTAAGTTTGAGACCCCTGCTCTATATGCTGTTCCCCATTGTTTGAATCTTTACAACTGCTTTTATTTGCTGTCACGGTGTGACCTGATCCCATAACTTACATTTCTCTGAATTTATTTCCTCCCATTCTGTAGGTTCCTGCATCTTCAAAGCATCTGCGAAATGCAGTTGTCAAGAGTATAGCCTTTGACTTCAGTGGGAACACAAATTCACACACTATGTCTAGAAGTAAAATTAAAAATGTCATTTGGATTGAACTGTTCGTTGTGCATCCAAATTTTTGACTGACTCATTCCATGGTTTCCACAGGTCATATAGCAGGTGTGGCCAAACTGTGGCTCGGGAGCCACATGCAGCTCTTGAATGAAAAAGTGCAGCGTGAGAAAGAACTCAGCTTATATGCTGGTCAGAGAGAGGAAATCAGCCCCAGCATAGTAGTTTTAAATCTTCCGCCCTGAGCATGCGGTGAGCATGCCTAAGGGGGAGCCCCAGCCTGTGCCTAGCTGTCAGAGTGGCCTTATTGGATGCTCAGCCTGGGCAGGGCTTAAAGCAAGAGGAGCAAATGCCAGTCTGCACCTAGCTGCCAGAGCAGCCAGGTAATGGGGCCATGGGGCGGTGCAGCCCAGGCAAACCAGCATCAGGGCCTGAGGGTTAGGGAGGGGGTCAGGGATGGAGGGGAGAAGCACGGCCTGTTTAGATTTTCTCATAGGCCCTTATGCGATTTATTCATTGTTAAAATAAAATTGTGTTTTACAAGTCCTCCTAAACATGACATCAAATAATAAAAATACAAAGAAGAAAATAGATCATTTACTGGATAGGCCTAGTTTGCATGATAAAATTAAGTGATTATTAGAATCTGACATTAGTAGGATCAATATTTGGCCTCTTTTTACGATAAAATTAGTGTGCAATGAATTTTAAACTTAGTAATTTTGGAGTAGGTAAAAGTATATGGCTATATGCCTCAGTGCGGCTCTCGAAGATTTAATTATCAACTTGTGTGGCTCTTAACTTCCATAAGTTTGGCCACCCCTGTCATATAGTATTCTATTCCTGTGAGAGTTCATTCAAGAACACAGTGGTTGTCTGCTTTCAACCATATAGTTGCTACTGGAGTATTTAGTGTATTGGTTGAGATACAAAACAGGTTGTGATAGACACATGTAGGACCCAAGAATTGTGAAAGATGCTGTTGTGGGGGGTCTTGATCATTGTAGCAGTGAGAATAGGCAGCGGCACACAGCTGCAGCGGCACATGGGCAGTTGACAGGGCTGTGAAGGGTGGAGCTTGAATGGCCTTAAGGACTATGGAGCTGTTTTGTGGGTGTTATGAGTTCTTGTGCATGTTTGCTTATAGTTTTTGTTTTATTTTTTTCTTTTCTGTGGGTTTGGTTCTTATTTTTCCCCCTGTTCAGTTTGCAGGGGCTGAATGGTGGAGAGAGATCAGCTGACCCAAGTTAGGGCTGGGGCTTCCCTGCTGGAGCTATAAAGGCAGCCACTCCAGCAGGCAGCAGCACACAGCTGCAGCAGCGTATAGGGGCAGTCAACAGGGCTGTGAACAGGTGAGTTTGAAGGGAAGTTGGGAGAGGGAGTTTTGGGGTGTCGGGTTCTTGTATTGCTTTCCGTAGTGCGTTGGGGTGTATTCCTGTTTTAGGCAGACCGGGAGTAGGGGAAGCACTATGGCAGATACAGAGGCAGCAGCAGTACGCATTCAAGCAGGTGAAGAAACAGCAAAAATGACGGGATGTGGAAGCTGGGAACATATATGATCTTAGAGGAGGTACCTCCAAAGACCTTCATGTGTATGAAGTGCTGCCTCAGAAGGTTGATGGAGAAGAAAATCTGGGGGTTAAAGATGCAGGTAGAAACTCTCATTGAGTTTAGAAGGGGGTTTGAACAACTGATGGAGCAGATGAATGAGGGGCTTTTAAGAGAAATGCCAGACCTGCAGATGGAAGCAGGACCATCAGACTGTGAGGGCAGAATACCAGGAGAAGAAAGTGACCGGTGGAAGCATATGACTGAGAAGTCAGCAGAGGAGAAGATGGGCTAGTGAAAGAGAAATAGAGCTCAGAAACAGGCTTGTGGTGTTAGCAAATGAAGGAGCACAGAACAGGGTTACTGAAAGTGGGAGTGTAAGGAAGAAGAGAAGAGCGGCTAATTGTACCCAAAGAAGGGATGAGCCGATGGAAGTTCCTCCTAGTAAGAGCCCCCTCTGGTTCCTGCTTTTGTTCCTTTGACCCTCACACTTGTTCCTGTTTTTGATTATTTTGTTCCCCGGGACCAGTGACTCTTCCCTTGCGCTGAGGGAGGGTTTTTAGCAGTAGGTGAGCTTATGCCCACATTGTACCCAGGACTCAAATAGTATTAGCATTGAGAAGAAGAAAAATGACATACTGGGAAGAAAGAACACAGAAATAGGGAGCAGCATGGAGGTTAGATGGGTAGTGGATATGCAAGTGGGCTAAGAGAGGGCAGATGGGGTAGGTTCTGAGTTATTACAGAGAATTGTTTCTTGGGTGACTGGCTGTTGAGACTTGCCCACAGGCTTAGGGTACTGATCACCATATTTGGAGTCAGGAAGGAATTTTCCCCCAGGGCAGATTGTCTAGGTCTCTGGTGGTTTTTCACTTTCCTCTGTAGCATTTGGCATGGCTCACCTACAGGTGAATTCTCTGTATCTTAAAGTCTTTAAATCTTGGTTTTAAGACTTAAAGGACTCAGTCACAGGTTGGAGGCTTATTGCTGGAGTGGGTGGGTAGGCGAGGTCTTGAGGCCTGCATTATGCAGGAGGTCAGACTAGATGATCATACTGGTCCCTTCTGAACTTAGATTCTATGAGAATATACGATTTGGTTCTACATTTGTTATTCCTGCAAGGTCTGGTGTCATTTTCATTGGTGTGTCCTGATTTGTTTCTTTGTTAGTCCTGGTAATGCTTTTTATCATAGGTCTAAGACAGACTTCTAAACTTCTACACAGCCTTATTGATCATGGGAAAACAAGCCATCAAACTAAAAGTGTCCTGTTTAAGAATATTATCAAGTTCCAAAGGGGTAGCCATGTTTGTCTAGTAAAGCAAAAAAAGCAAGGGGTCTTGCGGCACTTAAAGACTAACAGATTTATTTATCACATGAGCTTTTGTGGGAGAAATCCCACTTCATCAGACGCTTTGAAGAGGGAGAACTTACAAAATTGGATGAAAATAAATGCAGGGCAGTGTAAGACATGGGATCAGGTCATACTGCAATATCAGATCAGAACATTTGTAAGGATTCAAACTCTAGAAGACAGCACACAGTGGGAGAGTGAAGTCAAATTAGCTGTTATAATGTGAAAAGAATCCATAGTCACAATTCAGCCCTGCTTTCACACAATCTAATTTGCATATTAGTTTGATTTCCAGTTCTGTAAGTTCTCCCTCCTCAAAGCATCTGACAAAGTGCAATGTTCTCCCACGAAAGCTCATGCGATAAATAAATCTGTTAGTCTTTAAGTGAAACAAATCAGTTGTTCAACATTAATCTTTAAGATTCCATAATAGAATGAGTTCCAAAGGGGCAGCCGTGTCAGTCTAGTAAAGCAAAAATAAACAAGGGGTCTTGTGACACTTAAAGACTAACAGATTTATTTATCACATGAGCTTTCGTGGGAGAAATCCCACTTCATCAGACACTTTGAAGAGGGGTAACTTAGTAGCTAATACTAAGGCAATGCAAAAGTGAGGATGTGTATTTCCTAAAATACATTTACACTTTGAAGGCAAAGCGCCTTGTTTATAACAGAATCAATGTTCTGTGTACTTCAGTTTTTTAAACAAATGTTCTTTCGACAGTGTTTTAGTAGGTGTTTTCTAAAAAATACTATTTCAGTAGAAAAGAGGGAGAATTCTTAGCAAGAGACTTAATTTAGACAATAGTGCTACCAGTGACCATTTTTATCCATTGGAGAATGGGGGGTGTTCCAATGGGGTTTTTACTCTGTTCAGCTCAATCCAACTTTATTTTATGCTCATTCCAACTTTATTATTTTATGCTTACCAAAATAAAGTATTTTCAACTTATTATTTCTTTATAGAATAAAGATTCTCTAAATTGGGTACAACACTACAGGTATCATTTTTGGAGACAAATGTTTTCATACAGGAAAATGTATTAAAAGAACAGTTCAGTCATACTGGATAAGAAAAGCTATCTTACCTGTTTTTTTCTTGCAACTTAGTTATTTCATTGGTTTGATCTGAAATCTGCCTTTCTAATTTGTTTGTTGAAAGAGAATGTTCCAGAAGTTGAAGTTCAAGTCTTGTTGTCTGGTTTAACACCTAAATTAACAAAAATAACAACTTTGTAAAATCAATATAGTAAACTCGGTTTTCTCTAACTCCTCAGTCTTTTGGGCTAATTATTATAACTGAATCCTATTCCAATCACTGGTTGTCACTTGCAGAAAATAAAATACAAATATGTACTTTGTCATATAATCTGGCATACACACATGTGCACCTACATACATACACTGATTTGAGCATGAATGGATTAATTAGGAGTGTAGTGGAAAATGCTTAGAATTGCTGTAGTTTTTTTGTTCAATCCCTAACCAAATGCATCATTTCCTCTTATCTTTATCGTGATAAATGCTTCAGTGGTAGTTTTGTAAGTCACATTTATGATTTAATGTTTCAGAATTACTGCATCCTTTAGCTTTGTCATTGAATCTAATTAGGGAAATGAGAAGCAGCATTTGAAATTTATTGTATTTGCTCTTTAAAGAATAAATTCCTATATAAGATTTTTCCCAATCTGGTATTAAAATAAAATCCTTCACATATTCAAATCAGTGAAATCCTGGCCCATCAAAGTCCTTGGGAATATTGCCTTTGATTTCAGTGGGATCAGAACTTCAAACGCTATACTAAAAGTGAAATGAAAAATATGATTTGGATTTAACTGTTTACCATGTGACCAAATTTTTGATTGATTCTTTCCATTATTTCAGGTTTAGTAACCTATTTCCTTATCTATCCAAGTTCCTTTTTATTCAGAATAACATCTACCAATGAAGAAGCAATTGCTTTGTGATGTGGCGTGACAGATCAGTTTTGCTTTGTTATGTTACATTCTTATGTCTATTCTCTGGACAATATCAGTTTTCTGTTTTAGAATAGCTTTTTTTAATTCATCAGAATTTGGCTTTAGTTGACAGGAAGAATTGATTACTCACATCCTCCATGTTAAACAGTCATTCAGGACATGATTTCACACTTAAGTGTAATTGAGAATTATTGCCAAAGAATGAGTGTCCTTGAGAGAGCAATTGTTTGGCAAATCTCCTTATGTTGTTAATTAAGCTTTTAACCTACACTGTGGGGAGAGAAAGTTGCAGTGACTGTCTTTTTCCTCTAAGCAGAAATTAGTTGGGTAATTTTTGTAAAGACTTGTATTGTGAGTGAATAAAAATGTTTTCTCAGTAAGTGAAAAACGCATTAGGATCCTTAAAAAATGGTGGTCTTAGTGATAAAGCCATAAAGATACATTTAATTTGCTTCTAAACAGAACTATTAGTTTACCATACAAAATCAAACAAATATATAATGTAGGTGACAAATGACCTCTTCCTAATAAAAGGTCTATAAATAGAAGCATATTCAGACAGAACTGTTTTGTTTACTGAGGCATTGTTTTATGATTTGTCAAGTAGCAGAGCAAATGCTTTTCCGTTAGAGCAGTAATGAATGACACATCTTTAATTTTTTTTTAAAATGTGTGGCACTTATTGTGTGCTAGGGTAGGTCTTTTATTATGGGTAGTTGTTAAATAGATTTTTTAACTGGAACAATAAGATAAAAGAAGGTATGTGGTTATTCAGTAGTTCCCATGTTTGAGGATGCATTTGACCTGGGACTTTTAACCAGTGTTGGAATTCTGAATTTTATTTTTTTTCCATTTATAGCATGGGAACTTCTCAGTTTCCTTTAAAGACCCATAATTGAAGTGGGACTTTCACACTGAAGTCAACTAGAAAAAAGTATTGTCATTTACTTTTTTCGGTAGCTTTCTGTAACTCCTCAGCCTTTCTCCCACTCAGTTAATCTTATGATTCATCCCACAGTGAAACGATAATGATTTGCTTATGTTATTAGCGTCTTATGGAAATGACTGTAATTATCCTAGATTCTTTGTGATCTCACTGCAGTAACTGCAAGGAGAAAATGAGCTATCAGGGAGGATGGCTATTGATTAAGGAAAATAAATAAAATGCAGAATTTAGAATCATTTTTATTTTTACTGTACTCAGAAGTGTAGAAAGTAATTTAACAGATCAGGAGCATGGTCTCTGTTCGAAAGAAAATAAAATCCAGTTTTGCTGTGACCTGATAAATAGGAGGTGAATAATCACAGCAAGAAGAGGAAGTAGTTGGGGTCATGGCAGATTATACAATTACTCAGCTTAGGCTGGGGCACATATTGGTGGTTTTAAGTATATTATTTATTAAAGAAATATACTGCTAACATTTTAAAATTTCTCTTATGACGTTCATCTGCATGGACAGCTCCAAAAACCACTGAAATCAATGGGAATCTGAAATCCTTACTTGTGCTTCAACATCCGTTAACTTTCGGGTCTGTTCAGCTGTTTGATTCAGTAGGTTTGTGCCTATTTCAATCATTACTGCAGTCTGGTTCTGCACTGCATTTTGCTGGATCTCTACCATTTCTTTCTTCATATTGTCTTGGATGTAATTCTCAAGCTACGGGGGAAAAGACAGAGACAATAATTGCATTTTTTAGGTTTTTGTTTAAGAATTTAGACAGCATGCTGGTTAGAGTGCTAAATAACTTTCTGCTTAGGTCTTGTCTATGTCAGGTTTTTTTGTGAAAAGTTTCCCATAACTGCTAACCTGGATTTTACTCTGCCAGAGGGAGCAATGGCCGGAGTGTCTGAGGAGTGAGGAGCTAGTGACCATCAGAGTTCTAACCATTATATTGTGTAGCTCTGTTATCAGCAGGTTTAGAGGTAAGCACTAGAAGCAGTGCCTGCTTGAAATGGTCTCCGTTTGATACAAAGTTTACAGTTTGATTCAGTGACTCACAGTACTCCCACTATAAAATTGTTACAGCACCTCTGGATTTAGAAACGACAGAAGTTAAAATGCTGGCAGCCACTTTGAACCTTGTCTATAATCTATAGTTATCACCAGAGATCCTTTGCCTGTGATAGTAATTATATGAAATTTTAGAAAAGGAAGGCCTAAGAGTTAGTCACCTTCTTGTATCAAGATGTCAGAAATATTTTGAAGAGTGCGTGCACACGTGCTCACACACACACTAAAACATGGTTTATATATGTTCTTAATAGCATTCAAGGGTCTTTTCAAACAAACAGATGAAACCTAGTATAAGCCACTTTGGTTTCCATAAACTCCTCTAAGAATGCAAAAGTAAAATCTCTTGCAATCATTAAATTCTGAAATCACTCTGTTGACCAAGCAAACTATTTATATATCTGTCTTTGCAGTAGGAAACAGTGCGTGTAGGTACTACCAAGGAACTGGTTAACTTTCTAATATAAACATCAATGAAAAAAAATTCAAAATTCACTTTCCTTGAATGTTTTTTTATAATCATTTAAATATTGCTCTTTTAGCAAACATTTTTAGTGGCAAGTTGGATCCTGATTCAGCAAGATTTTAATCATATGGGTTGTCTCCCTGTTATCAATGGAATTATTCACCTGTCCAAAGTTAGGCACATGTTGAAGTATCTTGCTAAATTACGGCTTTAATTCACAAGAGCATTCACAGAAATGGTCATAAACGCAAGGGAAGCAAACCATTGTTTTTCTTTGAGCAAGTATTTGTTGAATTTTTAAGTACCCATCTCAAGGGCTGAAAATCTGTTCAATGAATAGACTTAAAGAAAAGAGTTACAAACTCTGATAATGTAATCTATTATGAACTTCTTTTTAAGGCACCATTTATCACCCAGGACTTCAAACATTGTGGAATTCATGTGAATTTTTAAGGTGAAAAATCTGCATTTACCAGGGACGTCAAGTTATAGGAATATGAAATATTAAGAGATTTTTCTTTATACAAGTCCCTTCTTCATCTTAACGTTATAAATTTACTGGGTTAAAATGAAAACTACATTTGTCACCCTAAGAAATCAATGAGATTCCTTTTAGAATCCAACACATTTTGAAAGGTTCATTCTCATTCTCAGTAGTCTGAAGCTGCCAGGCCCATGCAGATGTTTGAGCACAGCACTTGATCTTTAGATATTTGCATTTCCATGTAGATATATACTAATTTACCTTGCATGGGTTTTGTAAGAATTAAATAACTAATGTTAAGCATATTGAAGACAAAGTACCAAGTACTCTGTCATTCTTACATGGCACTTTCAATAGTTGCCTTTTTCTGTAGCCAAATTTGAGCATATAATCAACTGCTTCTTGGCCAGATGGTATTAACATGAGTTGAGATCACTCTGCTTCTTGCAGGATCAGTTCCTCAAGGTTACTCGTATGCAGAGTTAATAATCTGGCTTCCGTACATCTAGATTTCCCTAGTTTTATCTTGATCATCAATACCACTGTCTTAAGGAATTTTGAAAAGGTCCTTTCTGTCAGCCCTTTTTCTTCTTTTCCATTGATGAAAAGGTGAGTACCCTTACCTGTTTCTGTAATAAAGATGTGGCGCTATCAGACATTAGGTGTTAAGAAGAGGTGTTGGAGCAAATTGATGTTTTAATAAACAGGAGTAAGATGGTTTCCAAGAGTTATAAATAAGCTTAATATGAAGTAGTAAGCTAGTAAGAAAAATCTGCAGTCACTCATTAAAAACAAACAAGGAGTCCTGTGGCACTTTGAAAGACTAACAAATTTATTTGTCACATGAGCTTTCATGGGAGAAAATCTCACTCATGTGATAAATAAATTTGTTAGTCTTTCAAAGTGCCACAGGACTCCTTGTTTGTTTCACAGCATGTAGTGATATTCTCCAAGATTATTTTGTCACGGAAGAAAGTGCTGGATAAAAATTTCATGTAAAAACACATTCATATGTTAAATAAATGTTAATGACACCTATTTAAGAAAGTAATTCAAGAATAAATTCGGGAGAAAAAAGTCTTTTAAAGCAGGTTTTGCTCCAAAACCTTTGGAAAGAGTTCGGAAAGTATTTTACCAATTAATCTGTTTTGTAGTTAAGGCTTTTAGTACAACCACAATAAAACATTTTTAGACACACATTTAAAGTACTTTGTTTAGATGTAAAATCTGGACTGTCATCCCTTATTCTTTCAAATCATATTAAATTATAAAATTTGACAGAAATATTTAACTCAAGTTGCCAAAAGAATGAGGGTAGATCAATCATACTGGAACACATTCTAAAAATACCATTATTGTAGCCAAGTTTTTTATTTTTTTAAACAAATAGCAAACTTCAAATTGGTGAAGAAAGGAAAAACAAGTACTCTATGTGTTAATAGAAAATTATCTTTCAGCTGGTGGTTGGAGTAAAGAATTAATTACTTGCAAAAAAGAATTGGTTTGCCAGTTCTTAGTTAAAAGGAGAATTTTCATGATGCATGTTGTTCAATCTGCAGTCATCTTACAGAACATCTTTGCTAATAGACTAACAAATGATTTGTGCTTTTCCCAAGACATTTCAATTATTTGTACTTTATCCATTTAGAATTATAAATGAGATTTTAGTTTTGTTTTCTTGAATGCTAAATGGTTTATGTAAACTAACTAAACATTCATGTTCTTGGCAGCAGTAATTGTTTTTATTAACACACACATTAAAATCCCTACTTTGCCAAGTGCCAACTGCTGTGAATGGCACAAATAAACATACAGTGCATGCTAAGTCTCAAAGATTCTTGGCTGGAGCAGACTAATCAACATAGGCTCATCCTTTTATGCCCCTGATGATGATGTGAACCATGAGAACTTAACCCACCCTGGTAAACTCAGGTACTGAAGCCTTGCCATAGTACAGGAGGACTTGAAGATGAAATTGACTAAAAACTAAAACCAAAGGGAAACAAATTAGTTCATTTTTTGTTGAATCTAAGAAAGATGTATAGTATCATCAGAACACAAATAGGGCATGTAAATTAAGCTTCTTACTTTTATTAATTTAAAGTTATTAATTAAGGTATTAATCTAATTGAGTTGTTTTCAGACTTTTTCTTGGGAGCTAGTTGAAAAAGATCATTTATGATCGCAACCCAACAATTACATCTTTGAGCAATGCATTTTGGTCTTTCGGTGGCAACAGCAGGGGCGCCACACCTCAGTACCTGTGGGTATGAGACTGGGTCCTGACCCATGGTTTGAAAACCACTAATCTAATGTAGAACATAGTTAACATTTGTATTTTTAACAACTATTTTTACTCACAGTGTACCTCTAAAGGGGGAGTGAAAATAACAGTAGATGGAAATAAGATATTGTAGTAAATATCTTGAAAGCATGGTGCTGAGAAATTGGTTAAGGTAATTGATATCTGCTATTGAAATAAGCATGATCTTTTATTTAGTTTTCAGTCCAGAAACACAAACAACCCTAATAACATAAATTGCCTCTCAGCAGGATGAGATGGGGGAAAGAGAGAGGAGAAATCACAGCAATTGCAATTAACTGCTTGCTTATTCCCTATTAGCTTTCTGATACTAATGTGCATACAATGCGATTATACTCCCTGTCTAAACATAGGATTTTAGGGAGATCTCCCACAGATGCTTTAGCACAGCTGGCACTAGCAACCATGTAATAATGCCTCCAGCAGAACTAAACTAGTGCTTGGCTGGATGTGCGTTTGTTTCTGTTGGTGAAATGGTACACAATTTCGGGGAAATCCTCTGTGCAAACTTAGCCATCAATGGAATATGAGACTGACTGGAGAACTTGTGCTATCTGAATTTGGGTCATCAGCTGTAAAATGACCGACCATTAAAGCTGTCCAAGAGATTGCCAAGGTTCTCCAGTAAAGAAAGTGTAGTTAAGAGAATGCTGTAGCAAGCTGATCATTGAGAGGTTTCTGGGGCAAGAGCTCATCCAACAGACAAAAGAGCAGCATCTTGGGAAGAGTACACCCAACAGACAGAAGAAAGCTTGACAGTAAATATCTAAGGAGAGGCGGAATGTACTGCTCTCAGAAAAACAGCAAAAGAATTCACTGAGCTTGGCACTTTGGATGGATGGCAAGAGAAGGACATCTGAACTGTGCACTCACATGTGAAGAGATATCTGAGAAATTTACTCAAGAATTAAGAGAGAGAGGATCTGCCTTACCAGAGCTTATGCTTACTGTTTACTAGGAGAGTGAGGGGAGAAGACACAAGAAAAGGGCCTGAGTTCCATAGCTCTGTACTCAGTTTATTGGAGGTATGTAGAAAGGGGGATTTTTTTATCATAGCATGGGGTTTCTGAGGAACTAGAAACAGTTTCCTGCCCATAACTGGACACCTGACAGACTAGTCTTGCACCTATTCTGTAGACAGTAGGATTGCTAGTACAGCTATACCAGCAAACTCTTCTAATATAGCTTACACTGATTCCTCAAACGAAATAAACCATACCATCTGCTGTAGCAGTGCAATTGGCAAGAAAGTTTGGGCAGCTGTTTCCCACTCAAAGCTGGGAGCATGGAGAGAAGCCCTAAATATTGCAAGCACTGGCTACTGGAGCACAGCTTACACTGCAAGCCTGGGTCTGGGGAAGACACAGGCAGCTCAACCCCTAGGTGTCAGCCAGGACCTGGGAGGTCACAGGCAGCTGAAGGTGTGTGCAGCAGCAAGCCTGACTCTCAGCTGCCACCTAGGACCAGGCAGCTGCTGGAGGCTGGAAGCCTCATTCCTGATGATGAGCTGGGATATCAAAGGCAGCAAACCTGATTTTCACCTGGGAGCCAGGACGTGGGCAGAGGCGGCAAGCCCTGGTGAGTGATTCCTGGTCCAGGCTGGCTCTGGCAGCCATGTCAGTTTCATGTCTTACGTGTGTAATTGACATAGCTGCCCTGGTGGAGAGCAAGTGGAGAAGCTCCCTGATTTCTTGCTCTGCTCCCAGTCAGACTGTGAACCAGTTATCCTGGCTTGCAGCAGCCCAGGTTACTCATCCCACTTTCAGTCGAGAAGTTGAGGCTTCTGGTTCCAGTCCCAGGTGGCAGCCATGGTCAGAATGCAGTGAGTTTCTCCACCTGTCTGCCAACCAGACAGTCATGACAATTAAATGACTGAGCCATGAAACTGACATAGCTGCCCTTCTGGCAGGATGCAGGAAATGGCTTTCCCCAGATCTCGGCAGTGCCGGGAAGGAGAGAAGTCCCACATGGCCACCAGTGGCTCCTGGCTAGGATTCGTAGGGCCAGTGGGGGGAGCAGCTGCAGGAAGCTGAAAAACAGGGCTCTCAGATCCCCATACTGCCCCTTGAATTGTTGGAAGAGCTGGTGAGGACGCACTCCATCAAACCAAGAAGAGCAGAGTGGATATCATTTACTACTGTTACAATAGCAACAGGGCTGGATTAAGGGGTCTTGGGGCCCTTGGCTGCCCATCACTGTGGGTCTCCCCCAGCCTGGGGCCCCAGCCACAGTGGTCTGCATGCAAGCCAGCATGGGGGGGAGGGGAGCAGAGGCCTCACTGTGGTGCTCCCACCCTAGCCCCAGTCCGGCTGATCTGCCCCCAGTTACAAGGCTGGCTGATGTGCAGTCTGGCCTCCAGTGCAGCCCTCCAAGGCCACACACCCTGGAATGCTCTGCCTGCCAGCCCCATCCCTGGAGCAATGCAAACATGCACCAGCCGCCCCAGGAGTAGACCGGCTGACTGAGGGATGGGAGCATGGGCCCTGGCCTCTGGCCCCAGCCACCTTTGCCCACCCAGCACACCAGTAGGGACCCTACCAGCACACCCCAAGCACCACGAGCACTTTGCCAGGTGTGTGGGGGGAGGGTGGAATAAGGGCCAGATTATGCAGAGGCCTTAGGAGCTGGAGCCTGGGGTGCCCCTGCTCTTGGAGTGCTGCTGTTCCACACAGCACCACAGTGCTGGTTCATCTGAACACCAGTCTACTGTATTCCCAAGAAGGGCAGACTACCCCAGCTCCCAGAGTGTCACCAGCCCATGTTCTTCACTCAGACCCCAGAGCACTATCAGCCTGCCCTGCTTCCAGACTGGCTGGTGGCGAACCACACCCCAGACTACACTGTCAGAGTGACACACAATTTGATTTTAGTGCGATGAAGTTCATCTATAAAAGGGCAGGCATATGGCAATTGTTTTACTTTCTGTAAAATTTACTATCCTTTGCCAGAAATAAATCAGGATGCCCTGGAAATGAAAGGTGCTAGAAAAGCATAAAAAATTCCAAAATCTCTGAACAGGTGAATATTTTGTTACTGAATATGATACAGAGAGAGCCAGATAAAGGGTTGAATCCCCAATGCTGGAGCTGTGAGGTGAGAGCGTCACCCTCTGTGCCATTGTGCTGCCTCTTTATTTATTTATTTATGACAAATGCAGCCAAGCAGGGGGACAGTTTTGTCTTAAGTTGCCTTGTGGCAAGATAACTATGACATCCCCAGTTTTCATTTTCTCTCAGTTTTAGTTATTAGCTTAATAGAAACATAAGTTGAAAATATTTCTTGCATTTTCATGTTCCATTTATACTGATAGACCAAAGAAAACACATTTTAAAGTTCCAAAGGGGTAGCTGGGTTAGTCTAGTCCAGCAAAACAAACAAGGAGTCTGGTGCCACTTTTAAAGACAACAAATTTATTTGTTGCATGAGTTTTTGTGGGAGAAAATCCCACTTCATCAGACAAAGGCTGTCGTTAGGGTAGGGCGAGAGGGGCAGCCGCCCAGGGCCCCGCAGTTTGGGCGGCCCCGCGGGGCTTTCTGAAGGAAGGATTGGGTCCGGCGAGGCAGGATCTGGTCCAGTGCTATGTGAGACGTAGCGCCCACAGGATCAGGCCCACACTGCAGCTGGAGGTGGGGGAGAGGAACAGCAGCATCCCCCCACACAGCCAAGCACTCTGCTTTCAGCTCTGTGCCAGAGCAGCAGGGAGGTAGTGGGAGGCAGTGCAGGGCCCGTATTGCTACCCCCCTCGCTGCACGGCCTCCTGCCCCCTCCCTGCTGCTCGGGCGCAGAGCTGAAATCAGTGCACTTGGGGAGGGGTGGTGAGCAGCAGCACTGAATTGGGCTGCAGTTTTTCACCAGCTTGCCCGGTCCCCAGCATGGGACAGCCGGTGCAGGGGTCTGCCCCTCCCCTGGATCAGCCAGCCCTGCCCCCAATGCCAGGGTGGTTAGTGGGGTCCTGCAGAGGGCAATTCGCCCAGGGCCCCACACCCCCTAGGGACGGCCCTGCAGCAGACTTTTGAAGATGGGGAATTCATATCTATAAAATAAGGCTAGCTTCATTTACCCATTCATAATAACATGTTCTGTTTGTGCAAAAACTCTCAATTAAAAGTATGTATGATTTGTTTGGGGGGCAGTTTGCAATAACATTACAAAAATAAAATTAATTTTATTCTACTTTACTAAAAGCCAGAATGGAAACAGGAATTTAGTGTCCTGCAACTTGAAGGAAAGTGAATAGACATAAAACAAGCACATGACTTCAGGCTGGAACAAAGTCAGTTTAAAATTGTTTGCAGTATTGTCAATTTAAAACTGGTTCACTGCTGTTGATTCTTAGGGCAGGAAGTCCCTTTAGACTTCTGTTTCACAAGGGAAAATTAATCCTCTTGAGAATGCATGTGGAAATGCTTGAGAAGCCAACAATATTAGTTTTTTACATGCCCTACTGAGTGTTTTCTTGCCAGTCCAGACCTCCTGCTAAGATTTTCTCTCATCTCTTTTCTCTTTTCTGTTGTCAAAAAAAAGTAATAACAAAAATGCATAATATCTGGAAATGCAATGGGATATACTGAAAATTTTTCATGACATTTTATCATGAAATACTAAAGGTTTAAATGATAACTCTTAGAATAGTAAATAGACATATAAATACAAATTATATGCCTGCTGTCCACTTCATGGAACTAAACTGTTCCGCCCATTAAAGACATGAAACCTAAGGTATACAAATACTTCCATTGTTTTCACAAGTATTTATAAAGAATGACCATCTGAAAAGATACAATCTCATCTGAAAACACAATGTAGAATCTCTTAATACTAAAAGATTTTGCAGCAGTGGCTTATATGGAACTTCTCAATACCTAAAGATTTTGAGTATTTTCCCTTACATATTTTGAGCTAATTGCAAATGTTGTAATCAAAATGATTATTGCTAAAAAGCGCAAGAGAACATAGTAAGTTTTAACAAGCAAGGAGTCCTGTGGCACTTTTAAAGGCTAACAAAATCTATTAGTCTTCAAAAGTGCCATAGGACTCTTCGTTTGTTTTTCTAAAATAAACTAGCACAGCTACCCCTCTGAAACTAGTAAGTTTTAAGAGTAAGTAGTAAGGATTTTCAGATCTCAGAATATCCAGAAGCTCTTCATAATTCCAGATATTGTAGTTTGTAATTGCACGTGTACAAAAATCGTTGATAATTTGGTAAATTTGTATTTTTCCCCAAATATTTTGCCCTTTAAGATAGGGTGATACTGTAGATCCCCGAAGATACTTAATATTTAGGTGGATGCATGTGTTTTCTTTCGTATGTCCTGGACTGTAAATGGAAGTAGAATTTAAAATAGCTGTGAGTCTATGCTTGGGATTTCTTTAAATAATCATCTTGGCAAATACCTGCATGCTAGAAAACATTTTAATAGTCTTAATCACTTTCTGTATAAAACCCAAGGTGTAAATATATTAGTAAAGCAAAAAAAAAAATCAGAAATATGTAAAATCACCTGAGCTTTTATTCTGAAATACTGTTTTTCAGGATCAAAGCTAAGTGGCATTTGCTCTTAGAAGCCAGAGAAGGAATTCATAAAGTTCCCATTAGTCTAAAAATAAAGGACAAATAAATAAATAAAATGCCTGAGTCACTAATGGCATTTTGCCGAAATTCAGTAGCAATGAAGCACGAAAGACTGAGCTAGTGGTGCTCCAGCTATTCACTGGAATGAGTATAAAAAGTCTTCTGTGAACATAATGCATTGTTTCATCCAAACCACTTTAAGCTATTTAGAATTAGGACTCCTCATTTACAAAGTACAAAAGAAACGGTGCCACACATCACTTAAATTTTTATTCAGGATTAGTGTCAGGCCATATTTTCATTGTAACAAATATAATATCGTAACTTTTCTGAGCAGATGTGGCCTATGTGACATCTCTGCACTGTCAGTAATAGCAGTGTATATATACTGTAGCATCAATAGTGAGTTTGGACCATTTTCTGAGAAGGATAATGGTATGTTCCTGCCCTGAAGAGCATGCAGTCTAAAGAAGCTGTTGGTAGTTATGGCCTGTAGAAATCCTTTGCTACTTGTTTAGTCTGTTTTCATCATAACAGATGAATAGGACAGAGTGGTGCTTCATTAGTGATACTTGTCACCAGAGAGGCTCAGGGGTCTGTATGCACATAAGCATTATCCTACAAATTTACTAACACCATGAAGTTTTTAGGAAAATTAGTGGAGCTGTTCTCTCGAGATGAAGCTCCCTATTTACCTTTTATTTTACTTTAGTTCCTAGATCCATTGAATTCTGTTATAAACGCCTCCTTTTAGAAGATACCCTATTTTACAAATGTCTCGTGATACGAGTTGATCTATTAAAACTGAATTATTTTAAGAAGAAAAAATTAAAGCACTGCTTTCAAAATTTGCTAGCAGTAAAATGAAAAGTAACTGGACATTCACAAGTAGCTGTAATATTCTACAGTAGTGTTTTTTAGGGATGCAGTAATCTTAGTTCTAACCCTAACCGATAGGAAGAATGATTACAAATTCAGAGCTCAAACCAGTTAGGAAGTTAGAGAACACAGTTAGTCCCTTGTGTTGAATAAAATAGAGATGCATCTCATTTCAGGAGTGTGTTTTCAGTTTGCCTTCTTATGCTAGTCCCTGAGATATAGAATCATTGGCTATGTCTACACCTAAAACCTTAGCTCGGATTTCCTTAGTCAATCAAAGTTAGTTTAACCTAAACATGGTCTTTTAAGTTTGAACTAAAATTTAATTCGAATTTCATTCAAACTAGCATGTCTACACTGGACTAGTTTGAACTAAATATGCAGATGTTTGAACTAAGAAGTTAGTTCAGACTAACCAGACAAACTAACTAGTTCAAACTAAGCTTTTTGAAAAAAAAAAAAATTATTTTGAACTAGGCAAAGCCTAGTGTAGACAGGGTTCAAATTAGTTTGAATTAAGGCTCCTTAATTGAAACTAATTTGCTAGTATAGACATAGCCATTGTGAATCTACAGTCTTGCAGAGAGAGAGAGCACTGAAAACATTCAAAATATTTCTTAAACCCTGGAACACTTTTGACTCCTACTCAATAACACTTTATGATATGACCCTAGTCTTTCTGAAGAAGCTTCCATATGAGAATCAGTCACTTATATGTAATATGTAATATTTTGAACCAGTGGATATGTTGTCCATTGTTGATGGTCACTTTTATTTGTTAACAGTATGTGTTATAATGTTTCTCCCAGTATAAAAACAATTCAAGTTATTAGTTGCAGAGCTGTTTCTTTAAAGACTGTGGTAATTCTTTTTTGTTTCCCTTATTGTTGTATTAGAGAGGGTCCTGGGAGCCTCTTCTTAAAATTTCACCACAAAACAGAAAGTTGGGGAGGATTTCCCTGTCTCTGATGGAGTTCACCTCCCTGGATAAGTTTAGAACACACTTGTCAGAGGTGTCCTCCCTGCGACTCTGAAAAGTACTTCTAAAAAGAAAGTGTTTGATCTTTGAAATGGACCAGATTGCACTAAACAGTAGGTCTTTCAGAAAACTTTGGCCACAGAGGACCTCATTAGACCCCCCCACACACACTGCAAAGTGTACACTAGTTAAATACTTTGCAACGTAGTATGTTTATTTGCCACGTGGTATTTTTATTCCTTTCTTTTTATTGTTGCCTCTGCACAGTTAGGGTTTTCAAAGTATTCCCACCTGAAGAACAGCTAGGAGCTATTGTGTATAAGAACTAAGAAATAGAAATATCTAGTGGAAGATTAAAATCCTCATGTAGGTGCCATATAATGTCACTTAAACAAAATACATAGCTTTGTAACACTTGTGGGAAATTATTTATAAATGTTATCACCTTCATTAAAAAAGACTTCTGACTTCAATAGGTTGCTGCTATGAGGTTGGTAGTCTTCATTTATTAATGAAAGGTGCACATACAAAAAAGCCACATTTGTCATCTTCAGTGTCTGTCTTCCAAACTTTGATCTCTGGACAACTGGTGGTACATTGATAGCTGGGCCATCATGTAATGGTGTTGGTTCTTGTGTACAGCTCCAGCCAGGACTCTTGCAAGCAAAGAGCAAGAGCTGCCACTAGGGCCACCATTCTGTAAATAGAGCTGCCTCTTCCACGCTTCCCAAAATAAAGAACAGTCACCCTCTAGACAAAGTAGAAGCCATTGCCACTGGCAGCAGGTCAGAAGAAGCTCCCACCATATCTGCTAAGCAGCAGTGAAGATGCAGGTATCAGGACAGGAGCTACCACAGGACAGATCCACCACCACCTGTGGGAGCTGCTGCCAAAATCTGGAGAAGTCACTGAAAACAATCTTTCATGAGGGGAGAGACTGCAGAAGGTGGTGTTCCCTCATAAAAAAAACTTCCTCAGATGGAGACACTGCTACCAAAGAGTGCCATTGCTGAAGGAGGCCAGAGAACCCAGATCGTCCATTCTTTAGGATAAATTGGCCTGTAGAGGAAGGGGAGGAAGGAACTAGGCTGAGAAGCAAGAATAGGAGGTTTGGAGAGACAAAGGAGTTTAAGTAGTAGGAACTGAGAAGAAAGGGGCCTGGGTTGGAAGTCCTAAATAAAAAGGGAGTAAGAAAGAAATAAGCTGAGCTGTGAATTTAGAGGAGGAAAGAAAGCAGCCCAAGAGGCATAGAAAAGAACCAGATACGAAGAGGCCATGGGAGTGGCTGCTTATGGAAAGAGGCCAAAGAGTCTGCAGGGAAAATTAATTGCAAAGGAGGGGGCTCAGAATTGATTTTTTTAAACTGGTTGAAGGAAGGGATTATTTTTTATTTGCTTGAGGCTTGTGAGAACTGATTTCAAGGTTGGTGGGGAAATTCCTTTGGAAAAATGAGTGTAAGTGGAAAGAAGATTGGGAATTAATTTTGTATGAAAGGAAGTTTTTTGGGTGGGGAACAGACAAAAAGAGTGAGTGTGGTCTTGCAGACCCTGCACTCCACAATACCTTGAGAGTGTCAGCTCTCACGACATCACAGAGCACTAGTATGCGAGACTGGCCTCTGCGAGACCACAGTCTCTCCCCTAGCAGAGAGAAAGAGAGGTATCACAAAGCACTGTTTTGCATACACAGCACTCTGCAATGTCATGAGAGTGCCATAATATTTTGATTTATGGTGTGTATGGTCCACTTGAAGTACATCAAATCTGGCCCTCAATGGCAAATGGGTTTGAAACCCCTGTCTAGCAAGAGAAATGTGGGCAGCCAGTGTGATTTGTGCATCTTAGTGATTGGATGGATGAAAACGGAGGTGGTCCATGAGATGTTCTCACTATTAACAGTTGCTATACAATATGACAGTGCTTAGGAACCTCTGCACTAAAGCGCTATTCCATTCTCTCCCTGGGATATTTAAAAAAAAAAAAAAATGCTTCAAAAGGAAAATGCACTAATATAGTAATAAGGCCCTTGCTCGTCTTAAGCTTTGTCCCCTTAATTGGCAAAAAGCAGTATTTTTACACCTTTTGCTGTTTACTATACTAATTTGCTGCATGCGTGCATGATGCAAAGTGTACCATGTGACAGGCCATTGTGATGTCAGAGGAGATGTATACATTATTGTAGCTGCATACCTCACTGTAATTCATAAAGGCAAAATGGCTGGGGGATTTAAAAATTGGACAGTAACAGCCAGTGAGGTCCAGGGATGGTTCACTCTGGTGACACAGCTGCCCCTTTGGAACTCGTTAAAATGATAAAACTCTCAGCTATGCTTTCAGCTGTTTCCAATACTTCATGCTGAGTCTTCAGATAATTGTATGTGGCACTCACTCAGGGAACAAACCATGAAAATCTGAAAGTTTACATGAAGGAAGGAAAAGTTTTAGCTGATCATAGAACTTTTGCAGAAAATGTTGTAATTAAAGAGCTATTAATCAATAAAAATAAATATTTCATAAATTCCCCTTTGATTTTCCCCTGTCATTTTTGATGGGTTACAGCTAGTGTTCTCATAATCCTTGCATGTACAATTGTTAGTACTTTCAAATGTGGTCACTTTGTTTATACTGTGTTGCACATGGCTTGCCCTTCTAAGTAGCTCATTATTAACCTTAGATATTGCTGTTTGGGAGTTTATACCATGTTTCATTATATGTTTCAAAAAGCTTGGCTCATCAAGGCTCCAGAGGGAGTCATGGTGATACCCTTTTATCAAGTACCATTCTAAACATCTTTATGTGTATCTGAGCATATGATAGAAGTTGGGAGACGGGTTGGAGACTGAGATGAGGGTTAAATGAAGTGAAAATGCATGAGTAGATACAATGGGCCAAAGTCAGCCATCATGCAAGCAAGCTCCATTGAAGTCAGCTGTGTCACCTTCATTCAGGCATAGATTTTAAGTTTGGTTGTATTGTCATTGCCCACCTAAAACTCTGTGACCCTTTGTGTTTTAGGAAAGGCTTTGTTGGTGCATTTAATTAGCTTACATTTCTGAAAGGAGCAAGCAGAAACAAACAAGAGAATCACTTCTTTAGACCCATGAAGCTGCATTGGGTGAGTTTCCTTGCTCATTAAACTGAGACTGAAGGCACAGGTTATCCACTGATAGATACTATGTTAGAAAATGTAGAAACCTGCAGCCCCGCCAAGGTTTGGTCAGTTCTTACCTGCGCTATTCTTGACTTCTTCCAAAACAGATATTGCCAATTCAGTTAAACTGTGTGTTGCTTTAATTTTTTTTAAAAAGTGAGTAATAGACATTTCTGATACTTGACGGGCTAGAAAGTGTCACAGAAGAGGGTGCTTTATATTTTAAAAACATTTAAAGTATGTGTCCAGAATCTGACCAGTCCTTTTTGTGAGGGAAATGAAGTGAGGGAAAAAATACGGTTGTTTACCAGCTAATTGCTCTCAATTAAAAGAATGCTGCTAAAAATCTGTGGGGACTAAATTCCCTCATTATTCTTTAACCTGCACACAGTATTTCACTAAACTCTCAAGCTGCTTATTCCTGCTGAATTATTCATAGATAGTTCTTGATATGGAAAATAAAATCTTGGAAATGACAGAAGTGATGGCTATCACATCACTGTTTTGGGCTGCTTTGTTCTATTTTCAGCTTTTTTAAAGTAGGGTTTTAAGGTAATAATGTCTTCATTATAAAAAGCAACACTTTCTTCAAAAGAATCAAAATTTTCATCTTTTCCTAAAAGATCTATCATATACTGCTAAAAAGCTTGAAGAAATTTACAAATTACAGAAAATACATTTATATAGTTAATTCTGATGTTAATTTTAACTCGTACCCTATTTGCAAAAAACAATCCTATTCACTTAACTTGAAGCGGAAAATGAGGAAGATTGAGAAATCATGTTTTATATGCTAACTTGGCCTCAAATGTAATTACCCAGGTCACTGAAGCTTCATTTTATGCTTCCTTGTCAGTTTTCATTATCCAAATAATTGGAAAACATTTGATGCTACAGAGCCAAAAAACATAATTAATAATAAAATAAAAATGTATGCCTGTTCACAAAAACGTGTTGAACTTGAGACAGTTATTACAATAAAATAGGCAAGGACTCCTGTGGCACTTTTAAAGACTAACAGATTTATTTATTGCGTGAGCTTTCGTGGGAGAAAATCCCACTTCATCAGACGCTTCAAAGCTTAAGTACATTGTCTTCAAGACATCTGACGAAGTGGGTTTTTCACCCATGAAAGCTCATGCAATAAAGAAATGTTAGTCTTTAAAAGTGCCACAGGACTCCTTCCTTGCCTGTTTTGCTGAACTAGACTAACCTACCTACCCCTTTGTAAATTGTTACAATGTGTTCTATGGGCTTTCCTCTCTAGGAAATTTAAGAATAATAAAGCTGCCTTTGCTGTTCCGCAGAACACAGTAAATCTCACTTATGGTACAAAGTCACATTGCACAGTTTGGATGATGTGACTGATGGATACACTATAATCTCTATTTCTATTCAGTACTCAGGTTGTAAACTAATATTTTCACTGACGAATCAAGGAGTAGTGTCACAGTAGTATATTGCACTTTGTCTGGTCTCCGCAGCAGTAGTCTCTGAAGTCCATTGGCTGAATCACCTGAATTATCATGTGTAGCAGAGATTGCTCCTCCCAGTAGGGGAGAGGGGAAGGGCCTGTGTTGCCAGCCCCAAACTCTCCCCTGACAGTATGGGCCAGAGGCCAATCTGCCCCAGCCCAGGTAGGTCTTCTGGGGAACTTCCCTGGGCGTGCCCCATGTAACCCGAAAGGGAGGACGGTATATTGGTACAGTCCTTCTGGTGTAGAGAAGGCCGTCTTTTCCTTGGCATCCCAAGCCAGGGGAATCTGCCAATAACCTTTGGTTAGGTCTAGCGTAGACAAAAATCTGGCGTTCCCCAGATGGTCTATCAACTCGTCAATTCGGGGCAGAGGATAGGCATCGAACTTGGACACCTCATTTAGCCTCCGGAAGTCATTACAAAATCGCAGGCTGCCATCCGGCTTGGGAACTAGTACAATTGGGCTAGACCACTGGCTGTGGGACTCTTCAATGATGCCTAGTTCCAGCATCCTCCTCACTTCGGCTCTGATCTCCTCTCTCTTCGCCTCTGGGATCCGATAGGGTTTAATATTCACCTTGACCCCAGGTTCGGTGATAATATGATGAACTGCCTCTGTAGTCCGACCAGGATTCACGGAGAATACATCTCGGTTTCTTTCAATCATTTCTTTGACTTCAGTCTGTTGGGTAGGAGTCAGGTCGGGGGACATCCTTATCTGGTCCTGGGTCCTGTCCTCCTGGGATGTTGTTTCTAGGGCAACCGCACAGGGGTCCCTGTCTTTCCAGGGCTTCAGCAAATTTACGTGGTAGATTTGTTCTTGTTTTTGATGGTCAGGTTGTCGTACTTTATAGTTAACTTCCCCCTCAGTCTCTATGATTTCATATGGTCCCTGCCATCAGGCTAGGAGTTTGCTTTCTGGGGTGGGTACCAACACCATCACCCGATCCCCAGCCTGGAACTTTCGGACCCTTGCCTGGCGATTATAATAGGTCCGTTGGGCATCCTGGGCCCTCTCAAGATGTTCCCGTACTACAGGGGTAACTCTAGCAATCCTGTTTCGCATCTTTAATACATGCTCAATGACATTTTGTCCCTGTCTGGTTTGCTCTTCCCACTCTTCCTTGGCGATGTCCAATATGCCCCAGGGGTGGCGACCATATAAAAGCTCAAAAGGGGAGAACCTTGTGGAGGCCTGGGGAACCTCCCTAATGGCAAACATCAGATACGGTAGTAGGGTATCCCAGTCCCTTCCATCCTGGCTCACTACCTTCCTTACCATATTCTTCAGTGTTTGGTTAAAACGTTCCACGAGGCCATCCGTCTGGGGGTGGTAGACTGATGTTCGTAAGGTCCAAATGTGCAGCAATGTGCACAGGTCCTTCATCAGTTTGGACATGAAGGGAGTCCCCTGATCTGTAAGGATCTCTCTAGGTATCCCCACTCTCGAGAAGATATGGATCAGTTCCTTTGCTATTGTCTTGGACAGCGTATTCCGGAGGGGAATGGCTTCTGGATAGCAGGTGGCGTAGTCTAGCACCACGAGAACATATTGATGACCCCTGGCTGACTTCTCTAGTGGGCCTATCAGGTCCATAGCAATCCTCTCGAAAGGGACCTCAATGATTGGTAAAGGCACAAGTGGGGCCCGTAGGCGTGGGCGAGGGCTGTGGAGCTGGCACTCTGGACAGGATGCGCAGTACCGGCGAACATCCATGTACACTCCTGGCCAGAAGAATCTCCACAGGATTCGGTCTAGTGTCTTGTCTACCCCCAGGTGCGCTCCAAACAAATGGCTATGGGCTAAGGTGAGGATTGCCTTCTGGTGCCACCGTGGTACTAGGAGCTGCTCCACTTCTTCTTCCTGCATTCGGATTACCCGGTATAACAAGTCATTTTTGACCACAAAGTACGGTCCAGGCCCCTTAGTCCTTCCTTCTACTGGGACACTGTTAACTTCTACCACCTCTCTCTTAACGTTGGCAAATAAGGGGTCATTGGCCTGGTCCTGAGCAAAATTTCCTAGGGCAGGTCCAATATCTCCAATATCAAGGGGACCAATTTCTGGCCCTTCAACAGGTAATGTCCCACTAGGGCCGGGCTCCACCTCCAGTTCGTCAAACCCCACGGTGGTTCCCTGGGCGTGCCTGTCAATCCTTCCTTCTTTCCTCTCTGTCTGTCTGTCTGTCTGCAAGGGGTTAGGATGATAGCCTTTCTCCTCAGCCTGGGAGTGACTCCAGTCCTGGAGGCAGCTTCAGTCTCTCCCCAACCCCTTCTGGCAGCAGCAGCCTTTATAGGTCTGGGCCAGCCCTTGATTGAGCCCAGGTGTCTCCAATTGGCCTACAGAGCCCTTTTCTCTGTAGCCAGGGTAAAGAGCCTTCAGCAGCCTGGGGCTTACATATCTGCCCTGCCACACCCTTCTGTCAGGACCCAGGCGACCTGTGGCGGCTGGAGGCTTGCCAGACCATCTACTCGGTGGCCTCCTCCGCCCAGGTCAACTGGGTCAAGAGCTCTGGCCTGACGGTAGCGGCCGGGTGGTCGGCGGGCCCCCTCCCACCCGCGCTTCAAGCCATCCGGTGGAGCGCAGGTCCGCTGCTCTATCTCGGCGTTTACCTTTCTGCCACCCATCCCTCCCCAGATGAGAACTGGCACGATTTGAGGACAGGGTTGTTGGGTGGCTGCGGAGATGGACGGGACTGCTGCGGTGCCTCTCCCTTTGTGGGAGGGCGCTGGTGGTCAACCAGCTTGTCCTGTCCATGCTCTGGCACTGGCTCAACACCCTGGTCCCGCCCCCGAGGTTCCTGGCCCACCTCCAGAAGACAGTTCTGGAGTTCTTTTGGCCAGGACTGCACTGGGTCTCTGCAGGGATCCTGAGTCTTCCCCTGGAGGAGCAAGGGCAGGGCCTGTGCTGTGTCCACAGCCAGGTCCACGCCTTCCGCCTCCAGGCCCTGCAGAGACTCCTTTATGGTGCAGGTAGTCCGGCGTGGAGCCACCTGGCGCACACCTTCCTCCGCCGCTACCGAGGGCTCCGATACGACCGGCAGCTCCTTTATATCCAGCTGAGAGGTGGTCCGCGAGACCTCTCCGAGCTGCCGGCCTTCTACCAGGACCTCCTCCGGACCTGGAGGCTGGTTTCGGCCTCCAGGTCCCTTGTGCCCACCGAGGGGGAGGACCTCCTCGCGGAGCCCCTGCTACACAATCCCCATCTGAGTGTGCAGGCGGCGGAGGCCCCCTCCGTGAGGCGGAGGTTGGTCCTGGCAGGCGTCACCAGGGTCGGAGACCTCCTGGACTATACCCGGGGGGACTGGGTGGATCCCCTAGTGCTCGCTCAGCGCATGGGGCTCTCCACCCTCCGGACCCCCCGGCGCCTACTCCAGGAGGTGAAGGCGGCCCTGCCCCCCACTGCTCGGGCTTACCTAGAGCGGGTCCTGCGAGAGGGTACCCCCCGCCCTCCTCTCAGTCCCGGCCCTCCGGAGCTTGCGATCGGGCCCCGGCCCCGCGAGCCCCCCCGGCCGCCCCCGCCCCATGCTCCGAGCCGGCTGCTAGAGCTGCAGCCGGTCCCCTTCCGAACCGCGCCCCGCAAACACCTGTACACGCTCGTGCTCCACACTCTCCACTTCCTCGCCCTTGTGTCCTGCCCCGACACCAAGTGGCGGGACCTCCTTCCACCTGCGGAGGGCGAGGACCCCCGGTGGGCCAGCCTCTATGCCACCTTGACCCCACGGCCCACCGGGGACATTAGTTGGCGGCTCCTGCACGGAGCCGTGAGCACGGGCGTGTACTTGGCGCGGTTCACCCCCATTCCAGACACCTGCCTCTTCTGCGGCGAGAGGGAGACCCTGGCGCACGCCTATCTTGAATGCGCCAGGTTGCAGCCCCTCTTCCGGCTCCTCCAGAACCTCTTCCTGAGGTTCTGGTTGCACTTCTCCCCACACACGTTCCTTTACTCACTCCTGATTCGCGGCCCCACGAAGTCGCGGGACCTCCTCGCCAGCCTCCTCCTGGCCTACGCAAAACAGGCCATCTATTAGACCAGGGAGAGGAGGCTGGCTGAGGGAGGGGCCTGCGACTGTGGGGCCTACTTCCGGTCCCTGGTCCGTTCACGTCTCCGGGCAGAGTTCCTCTGGGCGGCGTCCGCTGGCTCCCTCGACATGTTCCGGGAGCAGTGGGCGCTGTCCGGGGTTCTCTGCTCGGTGTCCCCCTCCAGTTCCCTAATTCTGAACCTCTGACCCCCACACCCGCTCCCGTTTTGTCATTATTTGTCCCCCGAAATCAGTTGGCCCTGGGCCTAGGACCACCTCCCCTTGAGCTGGGGGAGGGGTGTTAGCGGTGGGTGGGTTAACGCCCACCCACCTCCCTGGCGACCAAATAGGCACACCCTTCTGTAGCCCTCTGAGCTGACCTTATCACACATGTTTTGGATGTTCTTCAGCCGTCACCCACCCAGTAACAGATATCAGGTTTCTGGGCTTCTTGTAAAGAAGAGAGCAGATAAGAGAAAGTCAAAGTCTTTGGAAAAGAAAAGACTGATTGAGAATAGGGAGTTGTGATTATGGCCCCAGTAGACCTGGAAGTTCTTGGGATAAGCTAACAACCTTTTGAAGAAATGTGAAGACAGAGTTCCTGTTGCTTTATAATCTTCCCAAATTAATATATAATAATTTCCTGGCAATGTCCTAGATTAAAGATTCTATAAATTATAGAGAAATTAAAGAAGTTTAGTCACCATCAGAGAAATCTGCCATAGACTAATGCTGTCCATGAAAGTTAATAGCATATGGCATGTTTTCTTGGGCAACTTGAATACTGACACTGTGAGTGTTTGCAGATCCATTTTAGATGTGGCATCTCTTGATACAAAATATGGATCTGGATTTTGTAATGTGAAGTGCTCTTGAAAACTGGTTCTGTGTAGTTTATTTGGAGCAGAAGCCACTTGAGATGCACTGAACAGAGCATTCCCTCCAGTCTTAAAGAGTAAACGCATTTTCCTTTCAATTCTGGAGATGCCTTCAGAGAGCAGGATAAGTCTATTAAAAAGTAAGTGCAGTTTATCAATAGTTATTCCATCTGACAAGCAATTTGGTAGGAGGAGGCATAAGTTTAAATAAATTCTACTGTAAAATTTAAGTGAATAATTTCCATACTTCTAAAACAGATGCTTGTAGGGATTAAAACAGACTTTTTTAAAAGCAAAATATCATTTGACATGATTACACTTTTTAGCTGCTTTGTGACATTTTCTATCAAATTCTCTGGTACTGCTTTTATTTGCTTTTTTTCTGGTATACTTATAATAAGGAACTTAGGTGTCATTTGATGCATTTTTATCACTAGTCACCCAGACATCGCTATTAGGCTTCTATCGCAAGCATGGGAGACTGCATACCCCATTTCATCTTCTTACCCTTCCCTCAAACCCATGGTACTGCTGGACTTGCATGCCAAGCCAGGACAATGCATCAGTGCCAGCCACAAGAATTTCATTAGTGATGCTGACAAATTAGCATGTCCTGTGAAGGGTTTTCTCTCTCTTTTCTCCTCAGTTCTTTTATTTTTCTCCCAACCAGAAGGAGCTGATCTGACTTGCTTTGGGGCTGATTCAGATTCTCTTCAAGTGAGCCTATGGGACACTGGCATGTTGCTCTGCTGATTCCTTCTGTGAAGCGTATCACCTGTTAAAAACCCTTACATTAATCTAGAGACTGTATATTCTAAATCATGTCATCTCATTGTGTACGTCCACTTCTATAATGTGTCTGTGAGGCAGAAAGCAGTATTTCATTGCACCCTATACTGGCTTTCAGGCAACACTATTTTAAAAAGAAAAAAAAACCTCAATAAATGCAGCATGAGGTTGTATTAAAACATATGGTAAAACTTGTCAAATAAAAAGCATGTATTCTGCACTCTTCACCAAGCAGTCATGATTTACTGTGAGAAGTGGTTGTGAATCAAGTAAGGAAAAATGCAGTGAACTTTTCAAAACCCCAAATACTGTAAAACGAAATAATGTATAATATGTATAGATCTTGAGAGCATTAATGTTTAGAATTATGGATTATGAATGAACCCTGTTGTCTGTCTTATGCAAAGCTCAGTGCTGACAGAGTACTTGTCTATAATTGAGGTAAAGGAGTTTTCAGAATGAGCAAAAATCACATCAGTGTTGCTGGTTATTTTTCTTGGTACCTTTTAGAAGGAAATTGATGCTAATATGTCACATGCATGTTTAAATAAAACCAGTGCAAAAGCAGGACCACAGGATAATTTTACCCCTGTAAGAGAAACCCAGTTTTAAAGTTCCGAAGGGGTAGCAGTGTTGGTCTAGTTGAACACCACAAACGAGCCTGGTGGCACTTACAAAACTAACAAATTTATTTATCACGAGCTTTCATGGGAGAAAATTACACTTTTAAGTCCCACCAGACTCCTTGCCAGTTTTAAAGATAACTGTCCCTGTACATAAATTGAGAACTTTATGGAGATTATCCTCTCAGGCTATAAGAGCAGAGCTGGGATGGAAGTGTGTGAAGTGGGAGTAAAAGCAGGCATCACTAGTCCTGGAAGCTGTCTGCTCACTCATCTAAGGGTTCCCTGATACATGTGCACTTGAAAAGAGGAGGGTAATTTAATGGAAGAACCTCAGTTAGGAATTAATTGGAAAAGCCCCCAGGTATGCTCCAAATATCCATATGACTAAATTGTGATCTAGCTGTTGCACTACATGAATAAAATAAAGTCTGTATTTAGATGTTACAGGAACCTTTACCCAAAACAAGGACCTTTTTACTACATACAGCACTGCTTTTTACACCTGATTGATGGTGAACATTTTGCTACTGTTTGGCTGGTTTCATCCTGGCATACGGTTTGAGAATATGTCTGCACTGCCAGCTCTGTGACAGCTGATGAAGCAGGATCCATTGAGCAGGTTGTAGATACCTGCTTAATCAATCCCAGATGGGCTGTCCAATAGATGTAGGCAATCACCTACCCAAAATGAGTAAGCCCGTGTCGATGGGAGAGTATCTCCTGTCAGTGCAGTGCCATGAAGAAGCTATGCTATGTGAATGTAAGTACATCAACAGGAAAGATGCAAGCTACCTTATGTAGCTTGCAGATGTTCCACCAATTCCCAGCAGCAGTGTAGACAAGGCCTCATTCTTTGTTCATCTAGAAAATTATAATTTTGCAATTGTAGAATAATGACATTAGCCTTTGCAACACAGTCTTTAAGCTTGTAGGGGAATGCAATTTGAAAGCATTTTTACTGGGATTTATCTACATGACTTACATTAATAAATTGCATAGGTGAATCACTGCATGTTGCTTTGAAAAATTACTTCATAACACATACTGCTGCTGTCTCAAAGTGAAATAAAGGTATGTTCTTTTTGTATCCTGCCAGTACTCTTGTGTTTAACAAATAAGTAACTGATAGTCGGAAACATGTAAGTGAAAACAGATGCATTACTTAGGAAAGGAATGTAGTTCTTAGAGAGTCAAAATCGTCTGTTGAATACTGCAAAATACAAAACATTAGCTGACTGATTCTTAATAAAGTATATTTTTGTCCCCCTGCATTAAGTAACACTTAGTTGGTTTATGGAATGGTTAATCTGTTACCTTTTATATTTAAGCTGCCAAAAACTGTTTCATAAGTATTTCGTCACTGGTGTTGCAGTAGAAGTTCCAGAAAATGCAGCAGCTATTATGTGCCTGTTCTCGTGTAGTCTAAGAGGTTTCAACTGCTTTTAATTGAGAAGAAACACTGGGCAATTGAGATAATTTCAAAATGTCAGAGGATTTTTAGCTTCAGATGAATAGAGAAAGAAAAATGAATCTGTTTAGTATCATCTGAAAGGGTGAACCTCAACCAATACATCTGCACTTCATAATAATCCACTTTAAGATCAGTGCTGCGTATTAGCGAAGTTCTACTGTTGGATTTGAACTGCAGTGTTCTGGTTGATCTTGTCCCATTGGTAGATACCTAATTTATTTTGTATAGTTTGAGTTCAATACTCAATAGTCAATATGTTGTTTTTAACTGTGATTATTAACATAGCCTAGAAGGGTACAGAAATTTATTAACTGGCATCACTCTTGACAGAGAGCCATACCTTGTGTTAAAGTCATTAGATACAAAGAAGTGAGTTAAAAGCACTTGTTTGATGATTTTCAAGTCTCTTCCCAAGCTGTAAATTCACCCATCTTCGAAACATCTGACGAAGTGGGATTTTCTCCCACAAAAGCTCATGTGAAAAATAAATCTGTTAGTCTTTAAGTACCACATGACTCCTTGTTGTAAATGGACCTTTGGTTGTGAAATTGCCATTATTTGAATGAGTGATGCTTGCCATTAATTTTCATAGGAGTTGGTTTATTCATAAACCTTAAGAACAGGAATTGCCTCCCCTGCAGCAGTGTTTGGAGATCTGCTATTGCTGAATAACACAAAACCCGTAATAGGAATAGTAACTACTGTATAGGCTTAGAAATTTAAAACTTTAGTAGTGTATCTCAGTTGTCATCTCCTCCTTCCCCAGAATTAGTTTAAAGTTGAAATATACACACTGTTGTTTGTCTCCCACCATTTCAAAACAGATAGGATAAACAATACTGTATTACAGTAGGTAAACTGAACCTTTGGGGTAGAGGTATGTTCAGAAGGAATGCTCCCTTTGGGTATGTATGTCTGCCAGCAAAGAAAAATCGTTGACTGGCCTTTGCCAGCCATCTCAGGCTGCAGGGCTGTTTACTGTTCTAGGATCCTGCAGAGTCCTAGAACCCAGCTCCAGGCCCATAAATCTATAAAGTAATGAAACAGCCCTGCAACCTGAGCCCCGTCACTCAGTCAGCTGTTTTTTGTTGGGGGTTTTTTTTTTTCTGTACAGCCATACCCTTAATGTACAGTGTTGCACGGTTATATTATGTGTGTTATGGCTTAGGTACATTTGCTTTCCACAAAAGCATCAGTTATTGGCTCTTGCTAGACACTTGATGACAGCTGATTGTTTATTCTCATTTTCCTTCTAATTTATGATCAACATCAATTATCAGAAACGTATCTTTGTTTATAAATCACTAAAAAAAATGCTGGCAGTTTAAGTATAGGCACTGCATTTACAATGATAACATGATTTACAAGCACAGTTCTCAGCAAAGAATATATCATCATGAAGTAAGAATACAATGTGTGGCAACTATAAGCCAAATTCTCCTCTTATTTACACAAAAGCAGAAGCAGCCCTATGCAACTAATTGTCTTCCCATTGTGTTTGTCTGTTAACCAGATAGAGTGCACGTTTCCCAGGCTGTTCCATTCATTCAGTCCAGCGTTCATTCAGAAACACAACATTTCCTTTCGTTGATGGATTAAAGGGGGGAAATGTGAAATTGTTTTGGGATGTGCAATACACTTGGAACAAAGCCTGTAAAGTTAATTTATGTTAGAAGCTTCTGAGACAGTTTTAGATCATTTTAATTTCACTTCAAAAATTAAAACAAAAAAAAAGGCTGTTTCAACTGTGCTTTCTTGAATAAATAAATTTGAGAAGATCAAAAGACATAAAAAGCCTTTGTTGAATTCAATATAATTGCTAGGGAAAGAAATCACACTGAGTTTGCCGCAATTTTCTGTCAAGGTTCTGTTAAAACTTTTGATACATTTAAAATTACTAACTGAATGACCATTAAAGTGTTCTCTTGAATAAGTCTGGCAAATCTGGCATCATAGTATTTATTGTTGTATTGTTGTCGTAGTAGGGTAGGTAATGAAAAGAAAACAGCAAGTAAGGTAGGTTAAGTACTTTAAGGCTTACTGTTTGCTTTTCACATCCACTTAGCAGATCAGGTGTGACTAGCAAAGTGAGTCTCAACAAAAGTTGACTTCTTAAGGTGCTTTTTGTAGATATAACAGAGAACATAAACAACAGGTGTGGTGTGAAGCAACGCAAAGGTAAACACTAAGTCATTCTCCAGGATGTTTAGCTACTAAATATAAAAAGAAACAATTCTAAATCAGCAGTCTGCTACTCTGGAAACATTTGCAGATCTCAAAGAAATAATTCAGTTTATTAGAGTTCTCTTAAACTCTTAAATTTTTTGAATTCTCAGAGTTAAATTTGCTTAGCTTGTTCTTTTCATAAAAGAAGCAAGGAGTCCTGATCTCCCAGAGACAAGTAGGAAAAAGAGTAGTTTGACTAAGAATGGTGGAATTTATTCACAGGTTTTGGTTACCTCGGGTCACTTAATTAAGTAAACATAATGTAATAATAATTAGCATTTAGCACAGAATTCTTCTTTGTGCTCTTACTATTTTTTTTAGAAAATAGCTTATCAGCTGGATAGATTAGATTATTTTACTTGTATATTTTTCACCTTGCATTGCATGTAAGCGTCGGTCTTTAAAACTGCAATGGGAAATATTCCTAAATATTAAAGTAAATATGTATGGACATAAATGGTTTTTTTCTTATGATATAGGTTGCTAACACAAAGCAGAAGTTAATGCCTACATTTAGTCCAGAAATCGCAAATTTGTGTGCCTAAAATTAAGCATCCCGACCCCTAAAAGATATGCAGTTTGGGGGTCTGTATAGAATCATTTAAGTTAGAAAATGATGGACAGAGTCCAAGGCCAAATTTCATATATTCAGGTACACTTTGCTCTTGGACATGTGGTTATTTTGTTTTACACATGCAAGTGCACTTAGCTGGTTTCATAGGATATGTCATAGTATGCATCTGTGTACCTGATAGGAGAAATGAATACTAATGATGATATTCCACAATGATAACTGACTGCAAATATCAGGTTAACGAAAAATGAATGTTTTTATTTGAGAAAGTTACTAATGTACTTGGCTCGTAATGAGCTACTTTTATTTACAGTTCAGAACCATTTTAATGCTGTCATTGAAGCATATTAAGAGACGTATCTGCAGCATTATATTATGATGATTATGTTGGTAAACTAAAGCGTCATTACATTTTGCTTAGAATATAGGGATAGTAGTGTGAGATAAATGCAGGATTAGCGCTATGCTATGCAACTACACTATGACTCCTGTATTAAGATTAAAAAGTTACAGCTGCTGGTATATCTCTAGCTTAGTAAGTCAAAATTTAACATGCTGTCTAATATTTTGGGAATGTGTGAATTAGTTTCTGTAAAAACTTAAGCTTGTGTAGAATTGAAAGAGATATCTTCTTTTAACATTAATAATGAATTATTTTAATTGCTTTTCCAGTGTTCATTTTAGACATACATAAATATTGCCTTGAGGGGAAGCTTTGGATGTGCACACACTCCAAAACACACACGTGCACAAGCGCATGTGCACATACACGCACAGACATATATATTTGCTCAGGCTTAGTAGGTTGCATTGTAGGAATTAGGACGACAGAGAAACGCTTTGCCTACTAATAGAAACAACAGTTTATTTCTGCTTTTTTTAAATAAACTCTAAGTTTATGTATTATGTAGAGTTAACAGGATGCAAAGGACTTCAGTTAGTGGAGCTTTCTTAAAATTATCATTTCCCTAGGTTGATTTTTGCTGCAGATCTGTCCCTGGAGATATTGAAAGTACCATCTGCAGATTTAGAGCCACAACTCTTGCTAATCTTGAATCACATACTTATATCTCTGTACAATGTGTTGAAAATGTACTCCCATGTAAATTAACAGTATGCATTTTCAAACAGAGATAAGCTAGTCACCGTCAGTTTTTTGTAAATAACTAGCTGATCAGGTTTTTCCTATTCCTATCACTGTTTGATATATGATTTTTCACATGCATGCATACAGCCAGTATATGTAACTGCTATAATTAAATATGAGTTGCTTGCAAACTAAATAGTATATGTTTTCTGCAGAATAATGCAGCTTTTACTCTCCTTCTACTTATTGAATAATGATTCCTGACTTCAGAACAACCTTTTGATTAGATTTCTTCTTTCACAAATGTAGCTTAGGAAATAAATAGTGCAGTGACAGTTTTGCAAATTTAGAGACTTACAGAAGTAGAAAAAGAAGCATTAGTTAAGGTACATAAACATATTGTAAGTCCTATACTGTGTTTAGAAGAGAAATGACACAGTCCTACCTTCAGTAGCCACTGAGTGTTGTTTTCCATGATGTTTTCAAGAAGTTGCAGTCTCTGTACTGAATCATCATAATCTAGCGGTGCATCCCTCTGCACTGCATTAGACACATAGGAGCTAGAAGAAGAGCGGCAGTTGTCCATCTCTGGCAATAGAAAGGTATAGCTGCAGGACCCATGCTGAACCTGGTACTGCTTCTTGCCTATAGTCTCCATGCTTTTACGTAAGGAGCTGTACCCTGAAGCTAAAACCAGATTATAGCTGAAAATAAAGGAAACAGCTAGCCACATTTCAATTGCTGTAATAATCCAGCAAATTTAAAATACTAAAATATTTTATTTTCAGTATTTTTAACAAGAGTCCAGATTATCTAGTTGACCTGCCCTGAAATTCAGTGCTTTACTGCCATGTGTAAAGTACTCTGAATGAGGGCTTTTCTTTTTTTAAACTTTCCTAGTTGAAAACTTGGTAAAAAGTGCTGTTTTCTCTCCAGTAGTGCCCTAACAGTCAGATGCAAATAGAAGAAACAGTCCTGTCTCAGCTGCAAGTTCTCTGTCCGTTTTAAAATAACCTTTAATGTTTTCTTCTGCTTGTCTTTGGCAAGATTTTACAGCTTCAGTATCTGAATCAATCACTTTCCTTTCCTTATATGATAAGTTGATAAGAGTAGTTAGACATGTGTGGCTCGACTGCTCCTCCCTCCTGGCTTATCCATTATCTTCCTGTAGGGGGGGTCGCTTGCAAAGCAGCACAAAGATCAGAGCACAATGCTGTATAGTATGCTACACTAAACCACTTGAAAACTTGATCAATTACAGGACCCCTGTGAATTTCTTAAGCACAGCTCTAATTAAGAATTTCCTAGACAGAGAAATCAGGTCTGATAGCCTCCAACTGTGTTTTCAGTATGCGCTTGTAAATTATGTGTTGTGATCATTTTAAAACATGCACTCAGAAGTTCCTTTGTTAGTTTGTTCCTCTTACAGAAAAATTCTTTTGAAATGTGCCTCAGACCAGCATCACTTGGTTTATGTTTAATAGTTTGTATAAATAAAGAGGAACATGGTTTTTTAATCATACAAAGGCAGGCTTCAGCATACTCTGTCAGAAAGAAATAATGCTCTTTTGAAGGGTCGAACATATTGTGCTTAATGCATTTGACTGTAATTAGAGTGGAATGATCTTATATAAATCTTGTGAAAAATGAACAGCAGACGGCTTGAAAAGTGTTTTTTAAATGTTAGTCATGTGTATTAAATGCTAATTTAAATGAGATTAATTTTTAAAATATTCATAAAGCCAAAGTCAGCCATGCTAGGAAAAGAGAGAATGTTTCAAACAGAGTAGCAGTAGGAAATGATGTGAAAGGACACAATTTGCTATATTAGATCATACTAGCCCAGTATCATGCCTCTGGTAGTAGTCAATAGTGGTAGTAAAAAATGAAGAAAAAATATCACGAAGCACTATTTAAGAGTGCAGAGATGTGCATAGAAGGAGATGGACTCCTCTGTGTCCTACAGTTATCAGCTAACTTTAAAAAGAATGAGACCCTCTCATTAGCTGAGAGATCAGGAAAGAGTTTGATTCCAGTGGAATCTTGGAAAAATAAGTTCTCTCTTGTAGAAAATATGCCCTGGAAATCATTGTGTTGGGGAACTGATTCTTGAGGAGAAATTGCTCTGTAGTTTCCTGAACGTGGACTTCTATACTTAAAAATTATTTTTAATTTTTACTGAATGTTGTACTAAAGAAGTTTCCAAAATAAATGTGCACTGGAGACCGAAGTCTCCTATTTATCCATAGAACAACTGTATGTCAAAAGAAGCATCATTACAAGCTTCCTACAGTACACAGATGTCTCTGCCAAGGCACTTTAACACTTTCTGGGATATAAAACTGTGTAAAGACTGTGAAAGCAAATTGTAAGAAGAATCCCTACTTTGTTGCTCATTGGATTGTTTGGGTTTCTTACTCCACCTTGTGCTTTGGTGACTAGCTGAAGACAACCCAGAGAGTTTACTTCTGCAAAACCCCAAAGGGCATAAACTATGTTTGACTTAAGTTTCAGCAGTATGAGATATAAAACAAATATGTCAAATTTGCTTCCTGGGGAGTATTTGTCTGCCCTCAACCATGCTTTGAATCCCAGGACATTCAGGGTTCTGTCTGAAGTGAAAGACATCATGAAGGGTATTTGCTGGTACCAATATTTACTGTATATTGGCAGACAGAGAGAATGCGTAGATTAATGTACAGCTTGTTATTGTTTTACCAACGCAAACGAATGTGGTGGCTACCCTAAAAGCTTGTTAATGCAGCCACATCACTTCTCAATCTATTGGTTCCTTTGAATGAAAATAACCTTTTTTCTGTACGACAGCTGTTCTCAAGGAATGAGACTCCTGAGGCAACCTTCACGGGAGTCTATACAGTCACATCTGATTTTAGATTGTTTTTAGATTTCTTGATGTCTAAACAGAAAAAATCAGATTTATTGAGTAATTTCCATAATTAAAGATGAATTAAGTTGGCTGCAGATTTCTTTTACATTTTTAAGGGAATTGTTTATATGCCATCATACTGGCTTCTGCCCTTAAAGTATGTACAAAGCACTTAGGAGCTTTGATAATTTAGTTTGAAAACACTGGGGAGGAAAATGTCTTGTATGAGGTCCTCTGTTTCATGCGCTTATGCTCACAGTTTCCTTTTTCTTATGGGGAATACTTGGAAGATTCATCTTACTTTTTTTAGACTTTTTGATGGAACCTATGTGTGCATTCATGGTTCAGTTAGGCATTGAAATTGAGGATAACATTGACCGATTGCTAGAGGTGTGCCGCCGGCTGGGTCTCATGGAGACAGGGAATTGGAGAAGTTGTCAGACGAGGAGCCAAGAACCCTTTCCTGAAAGGATTTGTAAAATAACTCTTGTTTTGAAGGAGGAAAAAAAAAACTTCTGAGATGGAAGTTCTGATTTGCTATGGATGATGCATGCATCCCTCCATGCAGTGGTCAACTGAGTTGTTTAGAATGTCTTTGCATTTTCAGTTCCTCTGTGAGTCTAGAAAAGGCTCAAGGCCAGCTGGCAAGAAGTTTTCAAGATATCTTGATTTTGATTCACAGAAGAATGGTATATGAGTGTGTGCATATACAGACGAAAGACAGACCTCTCCTTGCCTACAGACAGCCGCCCAATCTTAAACAGATACTCACCAGCAACTACAGATCTAACAACAGAAACAATGAGGCAGGCACACACCCCTGCAACAAACCACGCTGCCAATTCCGCTCACATATCTGCACAACAGATACCATCATAGGTCCTAATCAAGCCTACTACTCCATCAAAGGCTTGTTTACCTGCTCTTCTACTAATGTGATCTATGCCATCATGTGCAAGAAATGCCCCAACACCTTATATATTGGACAAACAGGACAATCGCTGCACAAAAGGATAAATGAACACAGAGCTGATATCAGAAATCACAGAACAAAGAAACCAGTTGCTGAGCATTTCCATCTTTCTAATCACTCGATAAATCATTTGTTAACGACTGTCATCAGAGATGTGGCTGAGACATCAAGACTTCAAAGAGAAACAGCTGAACTCAAATTAATATGCAAGCTAAATTCTGTGAAAGCAGGACTTAATCGAGACTATGGGTTCTTTTCCCATTACAAAAGGTAACTTGACTTCAGGCTTCCCAGGGTTTGAACCTAATAACTGCTCTGATTTGCTGTTACTGTATGACCTGATCCTATGTTTTACACCCCCTTGCATTTATTTTCATTCCATTCTGTAAGTTCACCCATCTTCGAAGCGTCTGACGAAGTGGGATTTTCTCCCATGAAAGCTCATGCAAAAAATAAATCTGTTAGTCTTAAAGTGCCACATGACTCCTTGGTTTTTTTTTGCTGGACTAGACTAACATGGCTATCCCTTTGGAAATTGTTTATTGATCTCTCTCTCGGCATATAAATTCACCTTCAAAGTCAGCAGAGGGACATGAAATCAACAGTGAAGAGCTCACAGAAAAAACAAACAATGAAGTTATACTGTGTCCAGCTATAGACTGAACTTTTGGTGTGTCAGTGAAAGGCAAAGAGGGCACCCACTAATCCTGCATCTAGCTGGGAGTATGTTACATTCATGCAAATAGATCACAACCAGCCTTGGTTGAAGATGCTTCAGATCTTTAGACAGGAGATAAGCCTACTAAGTTTAGTCTCTTGATGTGTTTGTTTTATGTGATAAGCATTTGTTTCCATTATGCTTACTTCCTATCTCTTGAATCATGAATTTTTGCTAATAAATTTGTCATTGTGTAACACCCACATGGCCAGATAGAGTCTGCCTTGCAGGCGGCTCTGACCAAAGAAAGGGTGTGCATGGGAACACAGCAAGGAGAGCCCCTTTGCCCCAGGGACACCTGTTCCAAACCCCCAGAGTGACCACACACACACTGGGATAGCTCAGGGATTATGGGAATGGGGAAGGTTTATTTACAGAGGTGCAAAGGGGAAACCAACAGGGGAGGTGGGGCAGCAGTAACACACAGTAACAGCTAACACAGGGCCCTGCAAAGCCCAACAATGCAGTAGGCTGGAGGCAGATGTGAGCTCTGCTTCTGCACCATGAGTTCAGGAGTCCCAGCACAGTTCCAGTCCAGAGTTCAGTCCAGCAACTCCTAGTCTTCAGCGCCAGCACTTTCCCAGCAAAAGAAAAACCCTCTGATGCCTCTTCTGCCGCTCTCTGCAAACCCAGAGCGATACCCTCCCCACTTAACTAACTCCAACCTCCCCCCTGAGTTCCAGGTGCTTTACTCATGGCCCCACAGCTCCAGATGGCCAGTCACTGGATGCTGCTCTGTCCTTGGGCGACTCTCCCCAGCACAGTGTCCTTCTGTGGGTGCTGGCCTGGCATCCCAGGTCAGCCACTCTATCTTCCCTGGCTTCAGGCAGGGCCTCTCCCTCTGCTTCCTTCCCAGGCCTCTGGCTGCAGCTCCAGCCCCCCTCCTCAGCTCCACAACCTCTCCCACAGGGCAAAAATTTAAAGCAACCACACTCCTTAAAACCTCAGGGGGGTTACAATTGTTTTTGCTATAAATATCTCTCAGTGGTGTGATATTAGGAAAGGTGCTGCTGATCCTGAGTTGAATACACAAGCTGGCACCTATACTGTTCCTTTAGGGACAACAGACCTGGTATTCTGAATATGTTCAAGTGATAAGGGGCTAGACGCCACAGGGTAATACTTCTAAGGACCTCAGGGATGTTTGTTAACTTGCAAGGCAAAGTAAGGGCTGGCATAGTCCAGTTGAGAGTGCTTGAGTGACTAACAGGCTGTTGGCATTAGGGAGCTCACACCATCTGAAAACAAGCAAACCTCTTGCTTTTGGAGTCAAGGGGGTAACAAGATGAATCATAGGCATAGTACCAAAGGGCCCTGGCTATCATTGCTTGATATAGCTTGGGTCCTCACAGGAAAGAAATCTGGTGCTTTGAATATTGGAGTGATCAACCAACTTAACGTTTCTATGCAGTGGCATCCAGGAATTCAGGGAGAGTAGTGTGGAGAGTGTAGAAAAATCTTTCTACTGGAATGCTGGCTGGAACGCATGTGAAAGCAATGGGCTAGCCAATGGCTTTTTAGGACAACATCCTCTTCTGAGATCCGGGGAGAGATGTGCTGCTGTGATTACCCTTTAGTTTGTGGAGGGTTAGCCTAGTACTCCTGCATAAACAGAGACTGCTCTTCTTCAGTCTCTGATGCATGCTGTCCAGTGCTCAAGTGAGTTGAATATCCCTCTCAGGTACCTTTGTCATCTCGACATCTGGACCAGGTGGACTTCTCTCTACTGCCTACAGGGATCTTAGCATTTCCCAACATATGGGAAGCTAAAATTGAGGCATCTGCCAAAAATTCTCCTTGCCAACAAAATAAGTACAACCTTGTGTTGAAATAAGTTGTTGCCTTTGATGCCATTTTCATTTCATGCATCTGAGGAAGTGGGTTACACCATGCCATTAAATAAATGTGTTAGTTTTTAAAAGAGCCACAGGATTCCTTGTGTGTGCTTTTGAGCATTGTTTGTTCTTGTCATCCATTTGGAAGCAGCTTTCCCAGCAGAGGAGGGGAAGTTATGTTGTCAAAATGGTTACCTCCTGCAAGGCCAACTTCACCATAGTTCAGGGGGAATGGAAACAGGAAGAAGCTGAATTTGGAAAATTAGTATGAAATGTAAGAAAAATTTAAACACATTTTTGTCTTCAAAAGTTCCAATGAGTAGGAGGAATTGTGAAAACTGTACTTTTGCTGTGCCTCTGAGAAGTTAGAAGCTGTTTGGCTTCTCACTTGGAGGTCAGGTTTTATTCCACACCTGTTGAATGACAGGCTGATCTACATCCTATCAACATAGAGAGGGAACACCTGCTTGCAAGATTGTCAGACATATTAAAGGAGGAGGAGTCTGAACGGCTTGGCATGGGGCCATGTACAAAATTCAATAAAAAGTGTATTATAGTTCAGATCAGTTGTAATTTCCTCTTGGTACGTTTGTTATGCTAGTCATTTTAGTCATCTCCTTTAGGTGGTAATTTTTAGATGGAAGGGACTGTTTGAACATACAGTAGGATATATTGTCAAGGCTGAAATTGTGATGCTTAGTCTGCGATTTCCTGATTGCCTTTTAGTGAAGCATATAGTGTTAGACATAAAATAGCAAATACTGCCCCAGTATATTTAAAGTAAAAATTAGATATTTCCTCTTTAAAAAAAAAAAAAGTCATTCACTCTTACAGAACTCACCTTATAAAAAGGAGCAAAATGTATATTTTGCCAAAACCAAACATTTAAATGTTTTACCAGATGTGCTTCAGGCAATTTCCTTTCTTGGGAAACAGTAATTTCCCTTACCCAACCAGCTTTGTTTTTATTTCATACAGTATATGAGTAAGCTGCATTAAAGGCAAGACCACTAATATTATCTTTCTTATTATCCTATACTTACAGCTGCATAGCTTCTGTTTGACAGGCAAGTAGAGGGGCAAATTCTGTGAGATCTTTGATGCTAAAGGAAGCGTAACAGTTTGTGAAGTAATATAAGAAAAGGTTGACTCTAATTTGGTCTATATTTTTACTTTTTGCCTCAATCTCATTTTAAGGTTGTTAATTTTGTAGGAGACTGAATTCTCATTTTAATGCCTTTTTCTCAGTTATTCAGCTTTTTGAAGTGGACCTACATCAGATGGACTGAGTATGAAACTAGTGTATGATAATGAGGGAGAGACAATATTTTATTCACTATTATAGTGATATTTAATTATCCTGAGTAATTTAAAGAACTGCTGTAATATGAGAGAATTAAACTTCAAAATGAAGTTTTAGATGCAAATAAGGGACCTGAATTCTTGTCATAAATTCTAAAATCATAAAATCTTATTGCTTGTGCTTGAATTTCAGCCATTTTTATATTCTTCTGCTAGGACCTCTTCTTTCATTCTTGTGCCTCTTTAATACTGATAGTCTAGACAGGGGTGGCCAAACTTATGGCACTCAAGAGCAACACAAGTTGCTTATTAAACCTTCAAGAGCCGCACTGAGGCATATAGCCATATACTTTTACATGCTAAATTGATTTGCTGGCGGTCTTCCGCGAGCCACATTTTTTCATTCAAGAGCCACATGCGGCTCCCGAGCCACAGTTTGGCCACCCCTAGAATAATTCCACATGATGGCTCCAAAATATTTTCTTTCTCTGAAGTTTTTTGGAATATTTCTCAGAAACAAATGCTGATAGGACAGAATTAACGCAGTCACAAAATTTAAAAATGTTATCAAGATTTTGATTGCTAACTAGCCCACTGATGCCATCTAGTCTGCAGTCCTTTTTTTTTTTTTTTGCTGTAAGAGAAAGGAATGCCAAATAATTTGTTACAGTGTGCTAAAATTAATTAATGTATTTCCATCATGACCCATAATAAAACCAAGCCAACTCTAACTCATTTCTGAAGTAAGCAGTCAGTTCCAATCAGTTTGTTTACCTAGGTTTTTATACCATGCACATCATCTTATTATCTAAGCTTATCAAAGTAGGTTGTACTTCTTTGAGTAGTTTCCCTGTGGTGCTCCACTCAAGGTTTACATTTTGACACATTCACAGTAAGATCTGCCTCTCTGAGTCTTGTCAGAAGTATTCACAAGGGGTGTGGGGTTTTTTTGTTTTGTTTTTTATGATCTGAGCAAGAATTGCTGAATGTTGTGTCATCAGTATAAACCTGTACCTCTCATGGAACCCTCTGCTCCTTGATTAAAGAGCCTCTGAAAGATGGCTCCTGTATTAATCAAAAAGAAAACCATTCAACTCATGCAATCCTAAATCATGAAAGTGGATTTCTTTTTCTGTGCTTCACTGTATAATGGGACTTTCTAGTTTCCCTTTGTGAGATTTGGCATAATTAAGTATTTTCCCTGGTCTAAACTATCTAACATCATCAGTTTTGTTCATGGGATATGCACCAACTACTGTGACAGTATTAACTTTTCTTTAATCAGCCCACAGCCTTATATTCCTATCCTTCTTAAGAGCCTTACCCACTGGTAAGACTTTTTAATATCTTCATTTTCAGCATACTTTAGATTTTCTTAGTGAATTTTTCCCCACTTTCCCAAAGCGTGGTACCCAAAATTGGGCACAGTGCTCCACCTGAGGCCTAACCAGTGCTGAGCAGAGCAGGACATTTCTCTCCCATGTCTTAAATACTACATTCTAGTTAATATACCCCACAATGTTATTACCCTTTTTTTTAATGCATCACATTGTTGACTTATTCATTGTGTGATCCACTGGAGCCACCAGATTCTTTTCAGTATTACAATCATCTAGCCAAATATTCCAAATTTTGTAGCCAAACATTTGAGTTTTCCTTCTTAAGAATAGTACTTTAAACATTTATTTATTATACTTCATCTTCATTTTAGATCACTTTTCTAATTTGTCAATGTCATTTTCAATTCTAATCCTGGCTTCCAAAGTCCTTGCAACAAGACCTTCTAGCTTGGAGTCATCAGCATTTTTTATAAGCACACTCTCCAGTCCATTGTCCAAGTCATTAATGAAAATATTGAATAGTACCAAAACCAAAGCTGACCTCACTAGCTGTACCCTTCCAATTTCACAGCAAACCATTGATAACTACTCTTTGAGTATGGCCTTTCAAACAATTGTGTAATCATTTTATAATAATTGCATTTAGACTTAATTTTCCTAACGTGCCTGTGTATGTTGGACTGTCAAATATCTCACTCAATTCAGAATAAGTCAAGTCTACTGCTTCCCTTACATCTACTAGGCCAGTAACACTGTCAAAGAAGGAAACGGGATTGCTTTTGGCATGCTTTGTTCTTGACAAATCCATGTGTTGGCTATGCCTTACAACCATAGTATCCTTTACATGCCAAAAGGTATTGAAGTTAGGCTGACTGGTCTATACTACCCAAGGTCTGCTTTGTTCCCCTTTTTAAAGATAGTTTCTATGCTTGCTTGCTCTTTTCCCATCCTCATCCATTTCCTCAAGATCTCAGAGATAATTACTAACAGTTCCAAGATTGCTTCAGCTAATTCCTTAAGTATCCTAGACCAAAGAAGAATAGGCATTGTACACCTCAGCTTCTTAATGTCATCAGTTTAATCTCTTACTAGATCTTCCCCACTAAATAGAGGACCTTGATTTTCCTTTAACTTTTCTTGCTCCTTATGTATTTAAAGAAACTCCGCTTATTGCCTTTTATGTCCTTTACTAGATGTAACTCATTTTATGCCTTAGCCTTTCTAATTTTGTCCCTACATGTTTGTGGTACTCTTTTGTGCTCCTCTCTAGCAAGTCATACATGTTTTCACTTTTCAGAGGAGTACATTTTGATTTTCACATCATTAAATTGCTCTTGCCGGATATTGACCAGTTTCTTAGAAACTTATTGACCAGTTCATCAGAAACTGTCAGTCCTCCTGAATTCCCTTATATCTTAGACTTTCTTCCCATGGCATGTCACCTACCAGATCTCTTTAATGCCCTTCCTACTTTCTTCTTTGTGACCAAAATTGAACTTGCTTTCTCTTCTTAATTTCTTCAAATATCCTGTGACTTTATTCCCTCCTGATCTCCCTGACCATCCTCCTTAACCTTTCACTGGTTGCTTCCTCTCTAAATAAAAGATGCTCTCACTTCCTCTATCCTCAAAGAAATATGTCCCTTAATTCCCAGTTGCCTCTCCTGTGTGCTTTTGACTTGGAGGTGGGGGATAGTATAAAATCAACTGCATATGAAAGAATCCCAAATGCTGTCAGCTATGCTGAGATCTCAAAGAAAAAAATATATTGTGTTCTATATCTTGTTAAAAGCTATACATTTTAAATATTCATTTCACAATATATACATGTGTATGTATGCATGTGTACATATATATAGATGATATAAAGCACAATATATACATATTTAAAATGCAGCTGACAGTAGTCCAGCCTTCCAAACCATCATAGTCCTTCTGACTTAAGCCTGCTACATAGACATTCATATATTAGTCATACCCTCTTATCTAATAATGGCACACTTATTAAAAGTGTGTCATATATCCTAAGAACATATTATTTCAACTTAAGATCCAGAACTCAAAAAAACCTGATGTCAAAGAGAGAATGAAAAGGAAGTGAGAAATTGTGCAAGAGGAATAAACAAAGGTTTTGGAGAGAGGACATTTATGGCAGCAGTAAGGTACCTAGTTCCTGACATCTGTTTCCCTCAAGAAAAAAAGTACAGTACGTGTTAACCTTTTTTTTAAGAGTGCAAGCAGAATATTTGCAAAGAAAGTTTTTCATGTATTCGTGGTCATGGTGGTGTATTTGGATACACATTTCTAATGAGTAGAGCTACTCTAAACTAGACTTGCCTTCCCTAAAGATGATTTTTTGTCTTATTAACAAACATGTTTAGAGGTTAGATGACTCATTGAAAAAAAGCCCTGAGCTCTTGCCTGTCCTCTGTTAGTGCTATAGCAGCAAGTAATGTTTGTTATCATCATTTGTGTTGTCTTTCAGACAGGGATATAAACAAATATGTGTTACAAAGACTCTACAAGATAAGGTTAGCCCCAAAACGTAATGTTTTATGCTTATTTTTTCAAAGTAATGGCATTAGGAAATTAGAAGCTTTCTCAGTTCTAATGTAAATAGAAACACTGACATTTTTTTCAGTTTTTCTCTTCATATTGGCTGTAAACATTCCCCTGAAGTTTTGTGAGCCCAAACAAGTTGCCTTTGTGTTAGTAACTTGTAAAACAGGGGTCTCAAACATGTGGCGCCTAAAGCTATTTCCTGCGGCCCGCAACAACACTATCATTACTGATATTTGCAATATCATTGCATGAAAAGGTTTCAGTGGTGTGGCCCTCGGACTAACGTACTAGTCCTCATGCAGCCCTCATGATGATTTGACTTTGAGACTCCTCTTGTAGAAGTAGAGGTGAGATATTGCATAAGGCTAAGGAATCTCTTGTGTGATCTCACCAACAGAGCAAACAATTCCTCCGTTCTATTTTTCTCCATTTATATGTTCTAGAAATAGAAGAAGGCACCTGATGACACTAAAATGCTGCTTATTATAAATCGTTAAAAGGACATACTTTTTTTATTCAACACAAATTTTAGACTGCCAAAGCCACCTTGTTCCATAATCCTTTTAGATCTCATCTATGCAGCATCAAGCCAAGTGCTGAATAAAGTAATACAGATTTCTGCAGATGGCACAATTTTTTCTAATACAGTACTGAAACAGTGCCTCAGCACAGTTGTACGCACCAGCATGGACGGAGGTGTCGTGTTTCAGATGAAATTTAAAACTGAAGTTCTGCCATTTCTTTTATTAAAGCTACCATGGCAATTTAAGAAATTCTATTCTGAAGGTAGAAAAAATATATAAATGCAGCAGTTAAATATGCAGATAAGGATATAAAAAGTTCGAGTTGAACACACACCCCAACTCTGCCCCATACACACATTTTTAGTTGTCTTTAGTTAGGATCACATGCCATTTCTTAATTAATGCAGTACTGTTGAGGGGGGGGGTTGTTTGTTTGTTGGGGTTCTTTTTAGTTTTGTGGGTTTTTGTGTGTGTTTTTTTTTGGTTTTTTACAATTTGTGAAATACATTATATAGCTAAAAGCTTTTGGCTTTGTAAAAATATTGTGTAGGACAGATATGCAGTTGTGCATTCCAACATAGCTTTTGTCAGTTCCTGAGGTGCACGTTCCATAATGATACATACTTAACATTGCATTTATGTAAGTTTTTTAATCCCATTTTTGGTCATTTTCAGTTTTTTCCTTTATTCACATGGAAACAAGAAGAAAAGCTCTCTTTCTTTTATAACTAGCAGACACTGGCTAGCAAGCATTAATTGGTGTTGATCAGTGTTATTTGAAAACTAAATATCTGTCAATCATACTGCCAGACCACAGATGAGCACCTGTATATAAACAGAGTAATTTGATACATCCATTTTTGTTCACTGAAGGACTTCCATTGAATACTGTTTATTAAATTGAACTGTAAGTTCTTGGAAATGTCTTTTACAACACTCATCTTAGAGTTATAATCTCTTTTCCTGCAATTACCAAAAAGAACCAGAAAGAAATTTAAGAAAACAAAACAGAGTTCTCTAACCTATATATCAAAAAAATTGTACGCAATTTTAAAAAGCACTATCAAGTGTTCAAAGGACTGGTCTGCACTAGAGAGTGTTGTCAACCAAAATCAACTTTGGTTGACAAAACAGAGGCGGTGCACATACTGCAATCGGTCCCCCTGCTGACACAACTGCCCTGTTTTTTCAGCAAAATAAAACCACCTTGACAAGAAGTATAGTGATTATGTCAGCTTAGGAAGTGCGTTGCAGTATTGGTGTAGACACTGCATCTTATATATGAGCTGCGGGCAGAAGTGAAAAAATTAACTAGAAGATGCACACCACCACCACCACCACCCCAAGAGAACACAGCAGCTGGACCCTGTCTCCTGGCTGGGAGCACAGTGAGCAAACCCAGGCTGCTCATTCCCATTGTCCGTTGGGTGCAGGGTGATTAGTCCAACCTGCTGGAAACCCAGATATCTGATTTCTGCTCTCAGCTGGGAGCAGGACAACAAATCTAGGTGCTTCTCCACCTGTTCCTACAGGCAGCCATAGCCATCTTGTCAAGGCTGCCCAGTTCCAGCAGAGAGCAAGGAGAGGAGAAGCCATAGGTGGCTTCCCTTGGCTCCCAGTGGAAACGTGAGGTGGGGAGGGCAACTCATAAAGAACCTATGGAGCAGCCAGGCCCCTAGCAAGGGAAACCAGGCTCTCAGCTCCCCATCCTTACCCTTCTTAGGTTAGGGAAAGTGCTCCTGGTGAGGACACGCTCCACCAGCCCAAGGAGAGGAAAGTAGATGTTAGCGTCCGCTGTAATTGCAGGAGTGGTTGTAAACTGACCTACCATATATAATCGGGTATAAGCCAATCCGGGCACAAGCCAACCCCCCAATTCTGAGCCCCAAAAAGAAGCTAAAATTGGTGACCCAGGTATAAGCCGTGGTCCCCTTTTGGTCTAGGCCCCTAACCCCCTACCCACTGCTGCTGGCTTCCTCTGGAGTTTCTGACAGCTTCCCTACCTCAAAATCTCTGCTGCTGCTTTTCCCTTGCCCCCTCGCTGTCCATTCCTCACTCCTGCCCTCCTGCTCTGCCCTTTCCTCACTGCTACCCCCCTGCTCACTTCAGTTT
>ML681979.1:11126415-11153571 GCA_007922195.1 Podocnemis expansa
CCGGGGTTTTTTTTTTTTTTGTGAGATAACATGTTTGGTTGTTAAGGATATTAGTGTTCACATAATAGACTTCTATAATGCATTTGACTTGGAACTCCCAGACATTGTGGTAAACTGAATGATACAAAATTAACATGCTACACATTAAATGGAGCAAAAACAGGCTAACTGGTAGGTCTCAAATGTAATTGTAAATGGGAAATGATCAGTCAGGTCCCTTTCCAGCGCAATCCCACATGCTAACTCTCATGATGTTTTTAAAGCCCAAGATTCTAGGCTCAAGAGATTATGTGAGACTTTCAACTTCCTTTTTTTTTTTTTTTTTTTTTAAGTGAGGTGAAGAAGCAATAGACTGTGTGACACTGGAGGGTTCCACCTCTAAGCAAATAGGAGGAACCCAGAATTAAACATTTTTAACAAAAATCTTCTGATTTCGGGGGAGCCAAAATCTCATAATTTAAATATTTGTTGTTATTAATACTGAATGTATTTCCCACTGCAAACCTGGTAATAACAACAACAACAACAAAAATCCCTTTTTTTGAAATTTTCAGATTTGCTGCTATTAACACTAACAAGAGTTCTATGGGGATTTTTTTTAAAACCACTTGGCAAAAAACTTCCTACTTCACCAGCTATGATCATTGGGTTACTTGTTTGGAGATATGACATTGCCTGTGTTAATCAAGATACACAACAAAAGCATTCATCATCAAGTTACATACTGTACAATAGATTCTTGTCCAGTATAAAACAGAAGTAAAAAGCCCAAAATGATGAGTGGACACAAACAAACATGCATCAACACCTTGATGTGATGAGGCTAAAACCTAGATGATTCCTTGTTGACTCTAAAGCACAAGCTAAATCTGTTCTAAAGCAAAGCTAAATTAAATGTCAGATGTAGCTCAAGCTTTCAGTATCATTGGCAGTATTTCTGGGATAGTATTTTCTTAGGGTTTAACTGTTGAACATGTTAGCCAAATTACTCTTAATGACAGAAGTTTGTTTTCCTTAGATGTTAGCTAAATATCTAATCTTTTTCAAAAAAAATTTCTGGGCAAAGATATTTACTATAGCTAATGAAAAGCAAGTGCCTCTTGCTAAAAGCTGCATCCAAGTGTGGTGAGCTATGGGGCTCAGCATCTTCCAAAACTTCAGATAAATTTAGAGTCCTGCTAGCAGGAGAAGAGCACAGTGCAATCCCACAGTTATGTACACTGGAACTGTCCCACGAGTTTCCTGTTTAAATGGGATAGTTTGGGTGAACACTACAGGATAGCTGAAACTTACCATGGTGGCCACAGCAGGAAATGTCATGGCATGTGACCCAGTTCAAATGCAGCTGTTTCAGAACTTTTCAGCTTGCAGCCACCCATCCAAAAGAAATGCTGGTAAAGTTATGTTCTTCTTCATTTACTGCATGCTTAAGTAACTCTTAAGTTACCATTAAGTCCAAAGCCTGAAGAACAGAGAGGGCAGGGGCTGTATGTCAGTCATTGTCTCCATCTGTACTTTGGAGCAAAGCGTATGAGCTATAGGAAACCATTGTGGCAAATCCTGCAAGCCCCATGTTGCCTTCCCATGAATCACTCCACAGCTTATGCTGATGTCTGTTTTATGTTGCTGATGTATGCAATATACCAATTCTCTCACAAAAGAAAAAATCACAATTTTTGAAACCTCAGATTGTATATGTGCTTTGTGTTGTTCCTCAGAAAGTTAATTTAGTGAGGCCACCCATGGTCCTGTATGACTTCTGTCTTTGATGCATTGGGTTTGTGTGTGAGCATGTGATGATGGGGCTGACTCACAGAGATATGTTATCTATCACTACTAGTTGCTACAGGGAACTCATTTTTATCAAGATTAACGATTATATTTTAGGTGATGAAGATCCAGCGTTCTAATTCCATTTTGGAATATAAAAATATAAGTTTTATGTTGATCTTTGTCCACCCTAGTGAAGAGGCTAGTTAAACTTATGTGCCTCTGGCTTTTTGCCAAGCTTGTGATGCTAATGCTGATTGTGTTTGGGTTCCTTCATGCTTAATCTTGGCTCTGATGGTATGGTTTGGTCTAGGTTAGACATCACAAGTGCCACTAAGTAATCTGTATTTTGTGATAATTCCTGGTAACTAGTTAACTTCTAGCTTTATAGAATCCTTTCACCTGAGATAAACAAATGAAACTTCACTCTATTAATGTCTGGACAATCATCCTGACTGTAGTCTGAGTGTCTGAAAAATATCTGGTTACCTTCAGTTGTCCATTAGACAAGAGGAATGAACACTGATCTATTTAGGAGTGACCAGCACGAGACAGAACCTCTGTACCAGTTAGTACATTACAGGATGGCATAAGAAATAGACATTTCCTTCAATGGTAATTGACTGAAAAGGTGTTGACAGTCACTTCACGCCTATATAAACTTTATCCTTTGTAACAGAAATGACTGCTTTCTGAGTATACCCAGTGTTTTTTCAGTAGAGACTATATTCCATATGTGTCATGATGAAGCATGAATTCTTGCTCCATCTTACTCACAGGGATATTGAAGGCTAAATTTTTCATGAGACCAATGTAGGATAGAAAACCTCTTGATTCTTATATACAGTTGATTTTGTAGCACTTAAACCTTTGGAACCTCATAGGGACTGTAGAACTAAAAAAAACAACAAGGAGTTGTGTGGCACTTTAAGACTAACAGATTTATTTTTTGCATGAGCTTTCCTGGGAGAAGATCCTACTTCCTCAGATGCTTCGAAGATGGGTGAACTTACAGAAGGGAATGCAACTAAATGCAACAGGGTGTAAAACATAGGATCAGGTCATAAAGTAACAACAAATCAGAGCAGTTTACAGGCTCAAACCATGGGAAGCCTGAAGTCAAATTACCCTTTGTAATGGGAAAAGAACCCATAGTCTCGATTAAGTCCTGCTTTCACAGAATTTAGCTTGCATATTAATTCGAGTTCAGCTGTGTCTCTTTGAAGTCTTGATGTCCCAGGTACATCTCTAATGACAGCCGTTAACAAATCCATCATTGAGTGATTAGGAAGACGGAAGTGCTCAGCAACTGGTTTCTTTGTTCTTTGATTTCTGATATCAGCTCTGTGCTCATTCAGTCTCTTACGGAGCGATCATCCTGTTTGTCCAATATAGAAGGTGTTGGGGCATTTCTTGCACATGATGGCATAGACCACATTAGTAGATGAGCAGGTAAATGAGCCTTTGATGGAGTAGCAGGCTTGATTAGGACCTATGATGGTGCCTGTTGTGTAGATATGTGGGCAGCCTTGGCAGCATGGTTTTTTGCAGGGGTGTGTGCCTGCTTCAATGAAATCCTGTTTTCTCTATTGGTTCCTATACAATGGCATTGTTTATGTATATTTTGGTGCAAAATAGCATATTTGGCTTGTATGCAGCATTTATCTATCTTATGTTAACTATTAGCTGCCCAGAATATAGTCTATATAGATATAGGCATCTTATATTACTAACCCACAGTAAAATTAGTGCTATCAAGCAACTTTGTTATGAGGAGAAGAAATGTATGAAGTATGTGGTCTTATCACTATAATGTGTCAATGGCAGTCTTCACGGTTTTTAATACCCATGGTTACATATATTTAATAGCAGTTTTAAATGGAACAGCTGAAGAAGCAACAATATGATAGAGCTTTGTGGGGGCCTATTTATAGCTATCTTAAATCTCAAAAGAGAAAAATCATAATTCCACAGTTTTAGTGAAGACAGCTGTTGAGGAGCCTTTGTTGGCTTTTGTTTATTGTGAACATAGTACACTATGTCCAGGCTATAAAAATCATTATAAATCTATTGTACTTTTGACACATAGTGGTTCCCAAAAAAAATCAACATATTTTAAATTAAAGCTGACTTATTTTTTGTTTATTAAATAATTCCTGATTCGTTTCCCTTTTTCTTTTTAAAATGGCATTAACAGGCTGTATGCTAACTTTAAGGCTTGTTTACACTTAAAACACTACAGCAGCAGTGCATCAGTGTATGTAGACATACCTATACTGATGGGAGAGATTCTTCTTTGATTGATTGCTCCTGGCCATTCCATTGTAGGTGTATGCAGATAGACGGAGACTTTCCCTATAGAGAACCCGTAGGGTCGGCTGTGGTGCCCCTTGGAGTGGCGCCATCGCAGCTATCTATATGAGGCACAGCCGACCAACCCCCTCCTCAGTTCCTTCTCACCGACGGGGTGGTAGCTGGAGTGCTTCTTGGCTGCCTTCGTGCAGTCCTACTCTGCTATTATTAGCAGAGTACCCATGCCAGTTCAGATCTGCCACCGGCCTCCAGGTCAGGGCAAGCCAGGGTTTAAAACTTGTGAAATATGTTGCAAGCCAATGCCACTTGACAACCCACACCGCTCCTGCTTGAGATGTTTGGGAGAGGCACACCTCAAAGATAAGTGCAAAATCTGTAAGAGCTTCAAGTCGGGCACTCAAAAGGATAGGGAGCAAAGGCTGAAGCTTGTTTTGATAGAGGAAGCCCTTAAACAGCTTCCAGAGTGAGTTCCAGCATGGCACCATCAGTTAGTAGTGCTCCAGTGGCACGGGGCACCAAGAATCAGCAAGCAGCCTACAGCACTGGCTCTTGGCACCAGCAGTGGGGTCTGCGGCACCATCAATAGCCCCTTCCACCTCCCGATCTGAAGATCGCAGGCAGCACCGCTCCCTCTCTCCGGTGCCACAAAAGAAGAAGAGGTGAGACACAAGGAGCTCCCGCACTCCTAAAGGGCCGCAGACTAAGGCGCAGCAGCCATTGGCACTGTCGACACCAGCCCAGGTGGAGCGATCAGCTCCAGTACCTGTACCGTCCCTGACATAGGAAACTTTAGGGAAAGATATGCTGCTGCCTTTGATGCCCAAAACATTTGAGGCAGCGCATGACCTTATCGAACAGACGGCACCGTCTGCCTCGGGCCCGGCTCCATCTCCAGCACCTGTGTCAGGGCCATCGAGAGGGAAGTCTCCGCTGGTGCATCCAGCTTCACCGCACTCTCCGGCACTGAGATCCTGGTCACCCTCACGCTTTCAGGCAAAGGGAGCCTCAGGCACCACCAGCAGTGCCATCCTGGTCTCAGTCCCCAGTACTGTCCACCACAGTTGCAGCAGCAGGGGCACCCCGGTACCATTCACCTCTAGGCAGAGGCCGTCACCTCTCTTCTGTGTGGCCAAGAATGTCTGAGGACCAAAGCCTACAGCACCACCATGGGGCAGATTCCAGTACTGCGCCACCATGGTCCCCGCGAAGTGATCTTCCATTGGACTCAGATGAGGCTTCCTCGGTGTCCAGAGTCACTAGGCCCAGGAGAAAACGGTTGGCTCCATACCCCCAGCAGTGGTATCCTCAGTGGCCTGTTCCTTCGCAGTGGCTTTTCTGGACTCCTTGGGCTTTCCATCAGGAGCAAGGCCTTGGGATGAGCAGATCCCACTCGGTGGCAAGCTCTCACCCCCAGTCCCCCCTACATGGTTGGCACACCCCCGGGGGCATGGGACTTTTCAAAAGGGGAGTCCTCTGCAAGATCCCAGGCTCATACAGATCAAGACAGTTTAGACCATTGGGGCGAACTAGGACCTGCAGCCAAACCAATAGATCCATTGGGGGAATCATTGTCATCCCCTCCGGATGAGTTGGTTGCAGGGGCCAGGCCTGAGCCTATCTCAGATGATAGTAAAGCGCATCAAGATCTCCTGTACAGAGTCACCTGGGGCTTGGGTCTGCAGGCAGAGGAGGTTTTAGAGGAGGCAGATCCTATGGTTGACATTCTTGTGCCGGAAGGCCTTTCTTGAGTCGTCCTTCCACTTATTAAGACCATCTAGAGTACCACAAGAACCGTGTGGCATACCCCAGCCTCTGTGCCTCCCACGGCCAAGAGGGTAAAGTGAAAATACTTTGTGCCTTTGAAGGGTTACAAGCACTTCTAAATGCATCAAGCACCAGGGTCTCTTGTAGCGGTGGCCAACGAGAGAGAGCAGCAGGGCCATCAAGGGCCATCCCCCAAGTCTAAGGACGCAAAAAAGTTAGACTTGTTTGGAAGAAAGATCTACTCCACAGGGGGCTTCAACTCCGCATTGCTAACCAGCAGGCGATTCTTAGTCGCTACGCCTTTAATGCATGGTCCTCGTTGGAGAAGTTCTTGGAAAAGTGTGAGCAGAGCTCGAGGCCTAAGTTATCAGCTGCCATTAAGGAAGGCAAGATAGTTTCCAGAGCCCTGTTGCAGTCGGCGTTAGATGCTACAAATGCGGCGGTCAGACCCATGGCCTCTGGAGTCGCCATCCACCACAGCTCATGGCTTCAGGCATCAGGTCTGCCCCAGGAGATGTAGAATACCATCCAAGATCTCCCTTTCAAAGGCCCAGAGTTGTTTTCGCAACAGACAGACACCAAACTCCAGACTCTGAAGGATGGCAGGTCCCTGCTTAAGTCTCTAGGACTACACACTCTAGCGCCCCAGAGGAGACCCTTCAAGCCAGTGCCAGTGCCCAGGTCTTCCCACCACTCACAAAATTATAATGCTGGGCGTGGCCAGAACGACCGAAAAGGTAGTCATCGTCCCACTTCCCTTTCCCAAGGAGCTTCACACCAGTCTTCAAGCTCCAAGATAGGCTTTTGAAGGTGTGCTCGAGGATGACGTACCATTATCTCCGGATCTGCACCCTCCGTTAGCCAACAGACTGTCCAGCTTTTATCCGGCTTGGTCCCGGTTCACCTCTAATGCATGGGTGCTGTGCACAATGTCTCAGGGATACTCCCTCCAGTTCTCCTCTTTTCCCTCTTGCCGCCTTCCTCATTTTCTGGCCCCCTCCAAGGACTCTTCTCACAAATTCCTTTTGGAGCAGAAGGTGCAGGCCTTGATGGGCAAGGGAGCCATAAAAGATGTTCCACAGGAACTCTGGGGAAAAGGCTTTACTCCCTCTATTTCTTGATCCCAAAAGCAAAAGGGGATCTTCATCCCATCCTTGATCTCAGAGGTCTGAACTGTTACCTGCGCAAGATGCGCTTTGCATGGTTTCACTTTCTGCGATAATTCCTTCCCTGGATCCGGGAGACTGGTACGCCACCCTCGATCTTCAGGATGCATATTTCCATATTTTGATAATTCCCAGGCACAGGAGGTTCCTACGATTTGTAGTGAGTGGCAGGCATCTCCAGTTCTCCGTCCTGCCTTTTGGGCTGGCAGTTGCCCCACACATTTTCACAAAGTTCCTAGAGGTGATTACAGCATTCCTCAGGTGTTCCAAGATCCAGGTGTATCCCTACCTGGTGGACTGGTTGGTTTGCGGCCAGTCAAAGGAGGAAGTCGCCCATCACTTGAACATGATACAGAGCACCTTCCGGTGCCTCAGTCTATTGGTCAATGTAGAAAAGTCCACCTTCTAAGTCAAAAGACAGAGTTTATAGGTGCCCTGTTGGACTCAAAACTGGCAAGAGCTTCCCTCCCGCACTCTCGTTCAAGAGTATCAGGTCCTTTGCAAGGGACTTCCAGAGGTTCCCGCTCACTTCAATTTGCTCCTGCCTGTGGCTGCTGGGGTTCATGGCAGCATGCACCCATGTGGTGAGATGCCCACTTAAGGTTGCGACCACTACAGATGTGGCTGGTGTCAGTCTACCAGCCAGTGAGAGACAATATCAACGGTATGGTCATGATCACTTCAGGTGTGCTAAGTTCTTTAGACTGGTGGTGCCACGAACACAGTGTGTGTCAGGGGCTGTCCTTTCAGCCACCCTAGCCCTTGAGGTTCTTTGGCATGGACGTGTCAGACTTGGGGTTGGGGGCTCATCTTGGTCCCCTCACAACCCAGGGCCTTTGGGGAGGCAGTGAGTTGAACCTCCATATCAATGTGAAGGAGCTTCAAGCGGTCCACCTGGCCTGCCAGGCATTCCTCCACTAGCTGAAAAGCAGAGTGGTGTCAGTGCTTACAGACAACACGGCCACAATGCATTACATCAACAAGCGGGGGGGGGACCCGCTCCGACCTGCTCTGTGGTAAAGCCCTGCGCCTATGGGACTTCTGCATTTGCCACTCGATTCACTGGGTGCCTTCATACCTTCCAGCCAGCGCAATCTTCTGGCAGATTCGTTGAGCAGGAAATTCACAACTCGTGAGTGGTCCCTCAAGTGGGAGGTGTTGAGGCCCATATTCTATCTGTGGGGTTATCCCCAAGCGGACCTTTTTGCATCCAATCAGAACAACAAGTGCGCAGTTTTGTTCGTTCAAGGGGCAGAGCTCAGGGTCAATTGCGGATGCTTTCGAGATATCTTGGACAGGGATGGCCTGCTACGCATTCCCCCCGACGCCATTGATTCCGAGAGTCCTCTTGAAAGTCAAACAAGACTGGGCCTCAATCATCTTGGTAGCCCCAGCATGGCCAAGGCAACATTGGTTTACAACTCTGCTGTGTCTCTGTCAGTGACCCAATAGAGTTGCCAACTCTGCCGGACCTGCTCTCCCAGGATACCACCCAGATCTGAGGTCTCTACACCTCTGTGCATGGAACCTCCATGGCTGAGGGGCAGGCAGTTGCAGTGTTCAGTGCAGGTCCAGAAAGTCTTGTTCAACAGTTGGAAGCTCTCGACGAGGGTGTCTTACAAAGGCAAATGGGGCAAGTTTGCGGAGTGGGCACTTAACAGGGATCTCATGCCCCATCAGGCTCTGGTTCAAACCATCCTAGACTTTCTCTGGGGTCTGAAAGCCAGAGGCTTTTCCTTGTCCTCCATCAGAGTCTACCTTGCAGCAGTTTTGGCATTCCACGAGAAAGCAAGTGAAGCTTTCCTCTTTGCCAACCCGTTGGTGAAGTGCTTCCTTAAAGGCTTGGAGAGGCTCTTCCTGGTGGTGCACTCCCCGATTGCACAGTGGGACCTCAATCTGGTCTTCTCGAGGCTCACAGGGCCCCTGTTCAAGCTACTTGCCTCCTGCTCGCTTCTCCTTCTTTCGTGGAAAGTACCCTTCCTAGTGGCGATAACGTCAGCCAGGTGAGTTTCAGAGATTCAGCCATTATCAACAAGGAGTTGTGTGGCACTTTGTTTTTTTACTGGACTAGACTAACACGGCAATCCTTTTGAAATCAGGCATTATCAGCCTTTCCGCCTTATATGATCTTCTTCAAAGACAAAGTTCAACTGAGTCTTCACCCAGCATTCCATCCGAAGGTGGTTTTGCAGTTTCACTGTAATCAGGACATCATCTTGCCGGTCTTTTATCCAAAGCCGCATGCCTCAAACAAAGAAAGAACACTCCACACTCTGGATGTTCACCATGCTTTGGCCTTCTACATAGAAAGGGTGAAACCCCTTAGAAAGATGTCCCAGCTATTTGTAACAGTGGCGGATAGAATGAAAGGGGAGCCAGTCTCAAATCAGCGCCTCTCCTCCTGGATAGTTTGTTGTATTCGCGAATGTTATACATTGGCTAAGATTGACCCGACGGCAATCAAGGCCCACTCTACGAGAGCTCAAGTCTCCTCTGCTGCATACTTGAGCGGGGTACCAATTGTGGACATTTGTAAAGCAGCTACGTGGTCGTCTGTGTGCACGTTCATGCAGCATTATGCAATTGATCAGCAAGCTCAAGGCGCTGCTGCAGTGGGTAGAGCAGTTCTGCAGTCGGTGCGGCTGTGATTCTGACCTACCACTATAGGTAAGACTAGTGAATCATCTACAATGGAATAGCCAGGAGCAATCACTAGAAGAAGAGGTTACCTACCTGTAACTGGTGTTCTTCGAGATGTGTTACTCCTGGACATTCCACATCCCTCCCTCATCCCCTCTAAGGAATAGACATTACGAAGGACCTGAGGAGAGTGCAGGTCGGCTGTGCCTCATACAGAGGGCCGCGACAGTGTCACTCCAGGGGGCGTCACAGCCAACCCTATGGGTGCTCTATAGGAAAAGCCTCCAACTGTCCGTGCACGCGCACACATACACCTACAATGGAATGTCCAGGAGCAACACATCTCGAAGAACACTAGTTACAGGTAGCTAACGTCTTCTTCTTCCATTAGCATAAGTAATCCACTTTCTCAAGAGGTAGTAGGTAAATTGATAGAAGAATTTATCCATTGATCTAGCCCTGTCTACACAGGGACTTAATTCAGCTTAACTGTGCCCCTCAAGGATGTAGATTTCTACACCACCAGTATAGTTAAATCAAGCTAATTTGGTAATGTGGACAAGGCCATAGTTATAGTCTTTCAACCCCGTAACATGTACACGTGCTAGAGATTTCCAGTACACGAACAGAGTCTACCGGTTTTCATTAAAGACTATTTACTTTAGTCCACTTTCTGTCCTCAGTTATTCCTCTGCACTAGTCCCCTTGACTTCTTTGGGGCATCATAGGGTATACACTAGCAGATTGAGCCCTGCAAATAGTGTAGTGGCTAGCACCTCCGCTTAACATGCGGAAGGTCCTGGGTTCAATTCCCAGGGGGTTGGACTCGATGATCTCATGAGGTCCCTTCTAGCCCTATGATTGATTGATTGATTGATCACAATGCAGATCTTTTTTTTAGGGCTCTGTCAAGACTAGCTGAGATGAACTCTTTCCCTGCTTCTCTGCTTGAAACTAGGAGATTCTGTGTGGGTCCATGTTAACTAATCCCAAGATCAGGATCTATTTTTAAAAATAAAATATAAGCATTTTGCTCTGAATTCTGCCCTGAGCAGGTCCATCTCTTCTGATGTAAAGCAGAAGCTGTGAATAGCATCTAGGACTCCTGATTCCCAGGCCTCTGCTGCAACCACTAGAAACCCACCCTCCCTTGTTTGAAGATGTTTGCATAAGATAGTTGCAGAACAGAGCTCTAGCTAAAATGTGGGGGGGTTTTTTGCACTTTGGCTTGTATATATAAAAACTTCTATTCTTGTCCAGACTGCATTTGATTTATTATGTGATGATAAGATTCTGTTGTAGTCCTTGCAGGCTTTTCCAAAGACAAGAACTTGTTCAATTATCATAGTCTTATGATGATTTATCTGCTGTATATCAAAATTATTTATCATCAGAACTATTTACCAGAATATCTAAATTAGCCTTTTTTTAAAAATGTTATGTCATATTTATATTCAGGAAGCTCCCAGACACTCTAATCAAGAGTAGGACTCCATTGTGCTAGTCTATATATGAACATTGTCTTTACTGAATATTTGTATTACTGTATCACCTATATGCCGTGGTAATGGACAAGGGTTCTGTTGTGCTTGGCACTGTACAAACACAGAACGAAAAAACAGTCTTTGCCCCACAAAGCTTGTAAGGTAATGAAGACAGAAATATAGTTCCATCTTGTTTCTAATGGAGTTCATCTAACCTAAATGGCTATGGATCTTCTTGCTCCAGAGACCCATTTCTTTTCCCATGTCCTATTGCCATAAATGCAGTCAAGGGAGACACTCAAACTTGATCCCACTTGATTTAAAAGAGAGTGGATTGGCAGAAGAACATTGTGCCTGAGGGACCCTTAACTGTAGAGCTAATTCCTCCCTCCAAACTGATCAGAAATAGCAATTACATTGATCTTCAGTGCTTCATCCTGTAAGGCATGTCTGTTAATGGGAGTTGGCTTGCATGGAAGAGGAGAATTTTGTGAATGTTCTAAAAGGGTTGGATTTTACTGTTTTGTTGCGCGGTTAGCACAACTTTAATTTCTTTTGGTTTTCTAATTTATTTTGGGGCACATGGCCTTGGAGTAAATGGTTCTTATTTCAGTAAAATCCAAAGGAAGAAGCATTAAGAAGTCACTCTAAAGATTGGAAATTGTAATGATGCTCGACTTTCACAACGCAATCCCAAAACAAGCTGTTCTTTTACCAATCTGAAATTTGGGACAGCTATATCAAAAGGTTTTCTTAATGAACCAGTTCAAGTTTTATGTGCAGGGGAGGGATTTCTGGTTTAAAATCAAGTTAATCTGCCATTCTTGTTGAGTTTTAGTCTTTGAGATTCTGGGTCCACTCTTAACATTAAATTCAGGAGATGCAAATCCATCTGGATATAAAAATCCACAAGGAGTTGCACAAAACCATGTCAGCTGAATAGCTGACCATATAATTCAACTGAAAAAGAACTGGACACTGCTTATAATACAAATACTGTACTTTGCAATAATCCTTGGAGAAGAAGGGGTTAACAACCTGGTCAGTGAGTCCCAGGACAGCCAATAGGAACGAAGCACAGGTTTTTGAATTGGAGCAGCAGCCTTGTCTGTTCCTGTTTGGATGCAGCAGAGCTTCTGGGAGGATCAGGAAGAGGTCAGAGGGGCCTGAGGAAAGATTCAGCGACATCCTTGCCAAAGATAAGCTAAATTTGTTACTGACCATGCGTGAGTAGAACAGGGAATGTTTACTTAGACACGGTCCGGGTATTTTCTTTGTTTCTGGTTTGGTTTTGGACTTCTCTGTGCTGAACACATGTATCCCCTCCCCTTAACCTGTAACAACCTAAGTTAAATCCCAGAGAAGCAGCTCTCTGTGTTTCTTATCTGTTCTTATTTAAAGATTTTACCTTGTAAGTAAGCTCTGGTTCTGTGTCCTGAAAAACAACAGGTTCGTGTGCATGTGCCTCAGACTGCACAGCCAGCTACTAAGGGAGATTCTGTTCCATTTCCAACTGATATCCCAGCTGGGGTTCAGTCACTCCCCTGAGAGAGGAATAAAAGTGATTGAGGATACCTCACAGGAAGGAATTCCCAAGTGCACCTTCCTGGGTTTCAAGAGGTTTTTGCATTTGGGTGGTGGCAGCGATACCACTCCAAGGCCAGGAATTGGAGGCGTTGGAGGGTTTTAAGACCAGACTTTAAGGCCAGTGGCTTTTAAGGCCTGTTGCAGGCCCCCCACCTTCTTCACTCAGAGTACCAGAGAAGGGAAACAGCCTTGACATACTTATATACATATATTTTAGAAGAGTGATGGTACATGGTAAAAGATTATTTATATACTTTAAAATAGCAAAATTGTGTTTGAATCTGCATCACCTTATTGCTGAATTAGTTCTAGCTGGTGGGGATCATAAAATAATAAAGCTGCATACTACTGATAGGTGGTTTTGTTTGTTTGCTACTATGTTCTGTTGAATTTTCATCATTGAGCAGACAGTAATTAGTAAATAAATGTGACATTGTTATAGTTTCCTGTAGCTGTGCCATATGCTGTGATCTTATCAGATCTCTCTGTGTAAAGAGGGCAGGGTCAGTTGTCAGTAGTACTTGGGTAGGAGACCTCTGAGCAACCTTCAGGAGCCAGAGAAGTGGTATTGGGTAGTGCAGAGGTTCTTTCTTCTTGGACAGTATTAAATCAGTATCCCAACATGGTGCTAAGGGAGGTGCCAGTGTTTGAGGGAGGACATCTTAGTCAATTTGCTACTACTTTCTTAACAGTTTAAGACTGGGGAGAAGTGGCAAATTTGGGATTCGTCAGCACTGACTAGGCTGTCACATATGTTAAGGCATCTTGAACAATGCTCCCCTAAAAGAGAAAGCGTTGGCTATATCCCTCAGCGTTCTCTGATGGCCTGGACCAGCCACCAGCAGGAAATCACGGTACAGAGTTCTCTGAACATGTCTTATACTTCCATCTACAGTAGCGAACACAATTCTGAAAAGGCAAATAGTGATTCTCTCAACATTTTACTGACAAACTGTTCTGTATTTGCCAGGGAAATAGAAGGAATTTCCCACACAATGGTATGTAAAATGTAAATAAACACCTTTAACTTACACATCCATTTTTGATATGTAAATTATAGTATGTCTTTTATTTTTAAGCCTCTTTGACCATTTAATTTTATTTACTTTAGTTTCAGTACTGGTAAATCAGCTATTTTGAAAGAGCAAAGAATATCGGTTACTGAACACATTTCCAGTCTTATCACTTAGGTGGATTCCAAAACAAGGATGTTTGCACATTCTTCTCAGCTGTATGTTTTCAGGTGGTTTCCAAACAGAAGTTAGCTGACACAAGGGACTATCACACCATGCAACGTATTGATTTTAGGAAAGAGCATGAAAGAAATGTTGCTCAGACAAGGACTTAGTAGTGTGCTTGTTATAACTAAGTGGTGCCAATGATGTTAAGGAAAGAAATAAAGTACAATTCAAGGTCTATGCATTAACCATACCATTATGCTATAATGATGTGTTTTCAGTCCTGCAATTTAATTCTGCCTGAGAGGTTGCTTTTGTCATAATAGCTCTAAATCAAGCAGAAGGAGCTTTTTTATCTGAACTCTTAACATTAATGACAACTATTAATATGGAAGAAAGGGTAAGAATAATAAAAAGATACCTATTGCTTTGATCAACTAGAACATGCTGAAATGAAAACAGTGATCACTTCCAGTTAGGAAGGGAATTATAATTTTCAAAAAGATGTATTAAATAGTTTGAGTGTGAGATATACAATATGATTTTTTTAAAATACAATACCCTCTTCACAGAAATAGCTTTGCTCTCTTTCACAGGGAAAGCATTGTTCCATGTGCCATTAGAATTTTATTAAGAGAATAGTTAACAGCTTTCCATTTTTTATACTAATAGGGCCTCATCAAAAGATATTACCGGTGTTTGGTTTAGGATCAACATATGCCAAAATGAAATCAAACTATTTAAAGCCAACTTAAAGTGAATGAAAGAATTAGCCAGTAAAGATGATCTTTCAAACATTTGCTCTAACTGTGATGAATGATGCTTGTTTTTGTCCACTCTTTAATTAGAATGTTTCTGCATTTGCCAAGGAAAATGTTGGAATGCAGACAAAAACTGAAATTATAGGAACAGGACTTGATGTAAGAGCTTATTTGTAAAGGAAACACAACTTGTTTGGTATTTTATTGAAACAGGAAGTTCAAAACCCCAGTACATACAAGCACAACAAATTCTCAGGTGCTAGTTGAGTCATCTGTTGTTGGAAGTCATCTCATAGAAGGTTTCCCCTTGATTTGCTTTGAATCTTCAGTTTAAAACGGGAAGGAAATTACGTACTGATTCAGCTTTAGATTATGTATAAATTTCTCAATCTGCTAGCTAGCCTGATTAAACAACTCAGTAAAACAGGTGTCTGTCTATGTCATCCTAATATGCGTATGTTTGTGAATATATCATGTTGGTCATAAAGGCACTATTTATGAATAAATATGTTGGGCTTTTAATGGATGTAAATGATCCATAGAAAAAGCACAATTAATAAAAAAATGTTCTGGCTTTTCATTTCTTTATTCACCTGGTACCTGAATTCTTCATTTATATATCAATCAGCTTTCTAGGGTGGTAATAGATTAAAAAAAAAAATACAAGGAGCCGTGTGGCACTTAAAAACTAACAGATTTATTTTTTGCATGAGCTTTCGTGGGAGAAAATCCCACTTCGTCAGATGCTTCAAAGATGGGTGAAGTTACAGAATGGAAGGAAAATAAATGCAACGGGGTGTGAAACATAGGATCAGGTCATACAGTAACAGCAAATCAGAGCAGTTGTTAGGTTCAAACCCTGGGAAGCCTGAAGTCAAATTACCTGTTGTAATGGGAAAAGAATCCATAGTCTCAATTCAATTCTGCTTTCACAGAATTTAATTTGCATATTAATTCCAGTTCAGCTTTTCTCTTTGAAGTCTTGATGTCCCAGTCACATCTCTGATGACAGTAGTTAACAAATCATTCATCAAGTGATTAGAAAGATGGAAGTGCTCAGCAACTGGTTTTTTTGTTTTGTGATTTCTGATGTCAGTTTTATGTTCATTTATTGTTTTGTGCAGGGATCGTCCTGTTTGTCCAATGTATAAGGTGTTGGGGCATTTCTGGGACATGATGGCATAGATCACATTAGTAGATGAGCAGGTAAATGAGCCTTTGATGGAGTAGCAGACTTGATTAGGACCTATGATGGTATCTATTGTGCAGATATGTGGACAGACTTGGCAGCGTACTTGTATTTTATTATGGACATATTTACTTTTAAGTGTTGTTTGTTCTGCAATAGCAGACCTCTGTGGAAGATTTCACTTTTTTCCTTCCCTCAAAGTTCTGTACGATACTGGTCTTCTGTGAATGAGACAGGTTTTACTAAGAGCTCTTCAAATCCCATCAGTACAACTGTGTTGCTTAGCCACAGGAATAAATGCAGACCTACAATCCTCAACCCACAGGCTAAGTAGCACTCAGAACTGATGTCAGTCTAGGAGCACAAAACTGAGCCTGGATATTGAACAGTGCATAGTGTTCCACAGTCCAACATTTCTCTACCAATGTGTCAGGACACATTGCTGCATCACCACACAGCAGTAAGGGTGTCACAGACAGCCAGAGAGATGGCGGGATTTGACCTGGTGCGGGTGGGCCCTGCAGGGTCATGACACACCACTACATGTGTCACAACTTGCAAAAGGTTGAGAACCACTGCAGCGGTGCACAGCAGTGACCAAAGGCTTCCATCAGTAGTTGAATTTTAAAAAGAACTTCCTTTTACACGTCTGAAAGTGTTATCTCAACTTCATCTGGTTACAAAAGCCAATGCTCTTTTTCAGTTTTCTAACTACCTTGGTTATTTGAGTATAAATCCTCTCATCCCACCTATTAAAACTAATCTGCTGCATCTTTAATGATGTAATTTTCCTACACATACAGAAGTCACAATGGCTTCAGGGTTTGTCCTCATGTTAGCAATTCGGAGCATCTTCTTGTGTAAAGAAGTCAACGTTACCTTCCATACCATTTGGTTTGTATTGTATAACATTGACCTTGAATTACTGATTCGTCTACCAAACTTTCCACTGAATTTAATGTGAGTTCTGGGTAGACAAGGAGTAGAGCCATAACATTTAAAAAAATATAGTTAAATTTCAGGGGTCTCAAACATGAGGCCGATAAAGCTGTTTCCTGAGGCCCACAATGACACTATTGTTACTGATATTTGCAATATTATTTATGAAAAGGTTTTGGTGGTACAGACCTCAGGCTAACATACTAGACCTCATGCAGCCCTCTACTAGTCCTCATGTGGCCCTTCTGATTTGAGTTTGAGACCCCTGGATTAAACTATATCTGAAGTATCTTCTAATGAGAAATTATTTATTTTGTATGTTCTTCAGGTGTTTTATTGTGCTTTATTTCTTCTATGACTGTCCCAGTCTGTTGACTGGGGGGAAAAAATCTCAAATAAGTTTTCTTGAAGCCCAATCTTATTTCTCTGTTCAAAGTATTTTCTCCCTTTACTTATCCCTCACCTGAACTCAAATATTCAGCTGTTTATAATTTATGTACAATATTTGCTAGGTACCGCTGCAGCCCGTAATCTCCAATTCCTTGTTCATGCTATTAACATGGACATTAACGTAATTATTGGAAAGGCTTCCTACTCTCACTAAAATACTTATATTAATTACAGTGGAGCTAAAAAATGAACTATGAGTCTCACTGCCTTGATTAGTTCTTTAAAAAAGAAAAATGCATCCACCTAACTAGCAAAAATACCCCTAAGAAGAAATAAGAAATTAGAAAGGAACCTTGAAAAAAGCAGTCTTAGAGAAAAGGGTCAGCAACTGGCACCACAAGTTATGTTTTACAACTCTGAAGTGGCGCCCAACAGTATCATTTAACTATGTTTAGCCACGTCGTACTAGTTTACCTTTAAATCCTCTCTCAAGTTTTGCAGATTGCTTTTCCAGTATCTCTATAGAAAAATAGTATAGATTGCATTTACAGTAATTAAAATACATTGATCTGTGCTTCTGTGTCTTTAAACATTAGACATGTACAAAAACAGCCTTGTCAACAACCCAAGCTTTTTATTTTTTTTACCTGCAGCAAATCCTGAAAGGATGAATATAAGCATCATATAACTTAAATAACCATTACTTCACTTTCTGTTTACAATTAAGGGGAAAATTTTAGTTAAGCAGGAAACAAATAATGTTAGTAATACGTTCTCAGAATATACAGTATACTTAAATTTCTTTTAAACCTGAATGAAAACACTTTTTTTAAAATAAAAATGTTTGAGATCCAAAATCAGTTAACTTGTATTATAAATATAAAAAGATACAGATTCAAAGAAAACATTTTGAAAATTATTTCCTCCTTTTACTCCAAGTTTCCTCCTTTTACTCCTGCCAAGACCTGACTTCAAGCTTCTGTTTTCCCTTCAGCATCTGATGAGATCACTAACAGCTAAAGTAGTGTGAAGAGAGCCGTTGCCTTGCTTTGCTGCAGGTTCCTGTAAGGTCACCGGCTTGTTAACAGAAAGCACAGGAGTGTGAAGTAATCTTGGCAAACAAAACTACTTTGAGTTAACTTCTAAAGTTTGGTATACTAAAACCACAAGGTGGTGGGTGACAGCTCCCCTAGTCAGAGTTATTCAAAATGATTACTTTGAGAAGAAAATCATTGGGCATAATCCATATCCTTTCTTTTTGATATTGTTTTTTAGGGTGGATTTCTTGGGATGTCATTTTGTTTCATTAAGGGACACTGTCAACTTGATATCTACTAGGTTCAAAAAAATGGGATAAAAGTAGTTTCATGTACTACAGTCTGGCCCGAAGCCTCCGTGCCAACGTCTGTGGCATCAGAATCATTCTTTTCCATTTTCCAGAGTTTTCTCTCCTTCTTTGCTGAATGAAAGGACCTCCCAAAGTTCAGTCAAAGTACACAGTAAACAAACTGGAAAATGCTTCTTCTGTAATCTTTCATTTATAATCACTATAGGAGTTATAATGGTAGTAGATATATTTTTAAAAATGGAACAGAAGGGCATTTTTAAATGTCTGTGAAGGAGGAGCTGCTACAGCCATGGAATACAAATTTTTTTGCAGTGACTGTCATTTAACATGTTAGTTTAAAAGCATATGAGTTTCCTGCTCTACCTCCTGTGAGATTTCTCTTAATCTGTCTCAATAGTTTAAGTGGACACACCAGGAGAGATGACATTGTCTACAAATAAACTTTCCTGACATGAAGTGATGGTCATGAAAAACATGGACCAGAAATACAGTCAGTAATAGGGCCATCAGGAGCTCCTTGGGTGACAGGGAACTAGTGTCCTATGTTTCCTGTGTTATATTGTTGCAGTTAGGATGCATTCCACAGAGGTCACATCCAGTCGTATACTTCAGCAGTTTTGCACTGTTAGTTTCAGGACAGCTTTAAATAATTTGCTATTAGTGCACAGTAGCTTCATTTATAGTTGACCCCTCTCGTTATTTAAAAAATGCAGTGTTCCTTGCCATAAGTGGTTCCACTTTAGTGCAAATGAGAAGAGAGTTGCGTGATTAAAAGCTTCTTTCTTCATAAATTATTTCACAGAATTGGTGCATGATAATGGCTTCTAGTGTTAATATAAATGTTATAAAATATAGTGTTAATGTAATAAGATCTCTGAACTTTGAATTACAAAATGGTATACAACAGTACCAATTGCTGTTGTTTCATCAGAAGAGACTGCATTGTCATATTGAAACGCAGCATTTCTTGGACAGAGGTGTTTTTGCAATGCACAAAAATATTGAGGAACTATTTTAAGCTGTCATACTTAAATAATAGATACCATATGTTGTTCTCTTTTAATATGACTGAAGAAAACAAAGCAACACTTTTTAAAGTAATTTTGCTGATGCCTAATTATTTTTTAAAAGCAAATTCCTTTCTATTTGTTTCACTGAAGCATATCAAAAATATTGAGAAAAGTCAAGCCTAAGAAATTTGAAGAAAAAGGAACCTACTGTGTTCAAGCTTTGACATATTTCATGAAGCTGTTGAAAACTAAGGCATGAAAGCTAAATTTATGAGCTTTTTTTAAGTTATTTGTAGATTCCCAAGACGATTGTGTTCCCATCACTTACTGTAGCCTTTAAAACTCAAATGACGCTTTAAAAAAATTCAAGTTTGGCACACACCGCAGTACTGCTGGGCGTCTTAATGGCATTCAGCTACAGTTACGACGGGGAGAGAATGTACACTGCCTTTGCTGAATTATTATAGTTTGTTTTAGATAGGACTAAAATATGTGTATTTTTAGGGAAATAACACTAGGAGTTACTTTCAGTGTGAGATTATTTTTAAGAGAGGCTAATACAATTGTTTGAGGAGAGACTCTTTAGGGAGCATCTGGGTAGCCCGTCACATTTGCCAGGCTTTTCCTTTCAACAAGCTTGCTGATTGTGTTATTACTGGAATAGTAATCCTTTTTCTTATCAAAGTATTATCCATCTACACTTTGCCAGGTATAGCAAATTGGATGACACCACTAGATTTATCGTTTTCTGTGAAAGGCTGGTGGAAGCATTCCCCCAGCCTCAACCCCTAAAGTGAATGACATTCTTGGAGATTGCTACAAAATATCCCATATCATTTAACATAGTAATTGTGGAGCTTTCCAAAATAACAAATTAAATAAAAAGTCTGAGATCATTCAAATGATGCCATAATTTGTATGTATTTTATGCAAACAGTGCTCCCTTGCCTAGTGTCTCGATCTATACAATAAATTCCAGGATTGTCACTGTGTGTTAGCCTGAAGTCTAGAGTGTATGTTGAGTCATTGTGTAGTGGAAACATCTGTAAGCATGGTTGAGTGTTGTTTTGGTGGAAAATATCATCAGGTGGAATCATCACTGGGTTTCATAGTCTGTTACTGTCCAGTGTAAGTTCTCAGCCAATTTGACTTTATGAATTATACCCATATAGTGTATGACTACAGTAGTAAGGAACATATCTGTTCCATGCAAAGACTCCTAGACCATTGTGTTTCAAAAGTACCAATCATCACTGTTATTCAACAGCTAATTTGCATGTAGTAATTCATGTGAAGTTGTATGAGAGAGACTGCACAGATGGTGGATTATTTGGCCCATTTGCCACAGTTCTTCAAAACCACCCACACAAGAATGCAGCCATCAAACAGTAATCCAAGATGCACACAGCCCTTCATGCCAGTGCACACCACTCACTCACTGCCTGCATGAATATTCTGGCACTAGCCCTCTGTCTGTCTAACACCCAGAAGCCTAGAATGTCTGAATCATTGTGAAGTGATGGAAACAGTTAGGTACATGGCTGAGAGCTGTGTTTGCTCAGGATGTCACCAGGTTCTATCATCACTGGGCCTTGTGAGGCATGCAAAAGTTCTGTGGCTGCTGGAATGTGATGGCTGATCAGGGAAGGTGGGAGCAACAGATATGTTTGGTAACAAAGTGGTGGTTTTGTCTCCAGCCACGGGACAGCTCTGTGAATGAACTTAGAGCATCATGTACAAACAGCAACATTGCTCATAACAGCACAGCTTATGGAAACAAAAGCCCCAAAATACTATCTACTGCCATGGCTTTACTGCCACTCTCCATTATTTTCTGTCCAAAACACACCACTTTGTATTGACTTTGTGTGTTCACCAGTGCAGTGTTTTGTGTTTCCTGCTGCAGTATTCAGTAGAAGACTCTGCTGATGCGAGGAACTCTAGAGGTGAATTTTATTCTCAGTTGCTTCTGAGGCAGCAGAATTTTGACACTTAAAGGGGTAATCATTATTGAAATTTGAATTGCATTGAGCTCTGGAAAAAAGCTCTTAATTGACTTCTAACCTGTTGTCAGTTGTGTGGTGGTTCCCATCACACAAACACATGCCACTATCATCAGCACCATCACTAGCACTGGCACCAGTCTCGACACTGAAGAAGGCAAAAATCAAATCCACAGTACCAATCAGCATGTCAACTGAAAAGACCACCTTGGTACCAATGACATCAAAGCAACAGCCTCAACACCACACATGACAAGATATGACTCTATCACATTCCCCTCTCTTCAGTGCCAGTATATCATCCAAGAAAGCAAACATCACAACTATCAATCTTGTCCATCGCCATTCCACTCTCCAGTGATATCGAGAATGTCATGCAAGGAGGAGTTTTCTCATATCCATTCATCCCTACTCAGAAGTGAGTCAGCATCCTCCTCCAAATCACTGGCCCAAATCAAGAAAGCCATGAAAGAGTGAATAGAACAAATTAAACTGTTTTCTCAGAGATCTTTTCCCATACAGTGTCAGCATCATACAAAGCCCAGTCCAACTGCTCTACTACATTGGCCACAAATATAGATAAACCAAATCCACTATCTCCAATACCATGGAGACACAGGAAGACAAAGTGAATGAGACAGATGATGGGCTTAACAAGGTACCTCATCACACCATAACTCATCTTCATATCCCCACAAGACAGAAATCCCACCATAGCAGATGACTTCAAACAATTTCAAGAATTGTTTAAACTTGTGGCAATAAGCCAAGAAATACCTTTAAAGGAGGTGGAAGAAACTCACCATAAACTAATACAGCTATTGCATACATCGGCTAATACAAAAATTGCACTATACATAATGATGCAATAAGACAACCTGCCAAAACCATGTGGCAAACACCCACATTGACTCCACCAATCTTAAGAAGATAGACAGGAAATATTATATCCCCTCAAAAGGAATGGAATTCCTGCTCATTCACCCTCTTCCTGACTCCTTGTTAGTGAATGCCATGCAGCGGAGAAACAAGCAATCGCAACAACATTTCACTCCACAGGATAAGGGCAGGAAAAGATTTAATCTATTTGGCTGCAAGGTATACTCACCAATAGCCTCGCCATTCAGAGTGGTGAACTCTAACACCCTGCTGGACAGTTATAGCAAGATCAATAAGCTGACACAGTACTTAAAACATGCTCAAATGAAGTCCTTGGTGAATTAGGGCCAGTTGATCATGTGAATATCCTTGGTGACATCCCTCAATGTTACGGATGAAGCAGCTCGAACAACAGCAACAACCGTAGTCATGTGATACACCCCCAGACTGCCATCGTTTCAGGTTCGAAGGGACCTCAAACAAAAGTGGAAGATCAGCCATTCAGCAAGGAGAACTGGACAAAACTCTGCAGTCAGTGAATGGATGACTCTCAGTCCTCTAGGAATCTATATCCTATCTTTTAAATGTAGGAGGTACCCACCCTACCAGAAGAAAGATTTCTCCTCCCCACATCAACAAAGACCATATGACAGGTAAAGGAAGAAACAGAGACCTCAGAGGAGGCAAACATCCAATGAGTCAGCCTCCTCACAACCATCATGGACAAAACAGGTGTTTTGAGGCACTGGTTAAGAGTTTGAGACACACCCCAACAAAGAAAGCAGTGACCATTTTCAGAAATTGTTTATGCATCTTTTACACCAGTAGGACAGCAGTTATCATAGACAGATGGGACTTAGAGTTCATTCTACTCTCAGACTTTATAACACAGAAAAAGAATGGATGGTAGAGACAAAGCTTAGATCTCAGGAAGCTCAAATAATAATTCATCTGTGTTCAAAATTCAAAATGGTCACTTTGGCCTCAGTGATCACAACTTTGGAATGGGGAGATTGGTTCTCAGCCCTCAACCTAAAGAATGCCTATTTTCATAATACAATACATCCACTGCCTCAATGATTCTTTTGATTCACAGTTGATATGGAGCACTGCCAATACAAGGTTCTACTTTTGGTCAGTCCACTCCACTTCAGGTCTTCTCCAAAACATTTGCAGATGTCACAGCACACCTATGTCAACAAGGGATGATCATTTTTCTGTACCTACATGACTGCCTACTAACCAGCTCCTCTCATATGGAAGCAGTGCACTATACACAAAGCACCATAGACCTCTTCCAAAGTGTAGGTCTACAAATAAACTACCAGAAAGTGACCATATTACCAACCCAAAAACTAGAATTTGTAGGAACATATCATGACTATAATAGCAAGAGCAACACTACTGACACAGAGTTTTCTCATAGTATTGAACCTCACTACAGAAGTCAAAGACAGCCTATGCATCATAGCCTGTACCTGCCACCAGCCACCAGGCTACATGCCAGACAATGTGCCCCAGGCTACAGCCTGGACAGCACTGGCCATGAGACTTCAGGATGCTGACGAAAGGAAGAAAGGAAAACAGCAGAATATAGATCCTAGACTTCAAACAAGCAGAATTTGACTCCCTCAGGGAGCTGATGCCAGTATCCCCCAGGAGGCTAATTGGGGGACAGCAGGACAAGAGAGCTAACTATATTTTAAAGAAATCTTATTAAAGATGCAGGAACAAACCATTATGCGCAGAAAGAATAAAAAATATGTCAGGTAACCAGCTTATCTTGACAAAGAAGTCTTCAGTGGGCTTAAACACAAAAAGGAAGCTTACAAGAAATGGAAGCTTGGACAGATGAGTAGGAAGCAATATAAAAATATACTTTCTTGAGCATGCAAGAGTGAAATAAGGAAGGCCAAATCACAATTTTGGTTGTAGCTAGCAAGAGATGTGAAGGGTAACAAGAAGGGTTTCAACAGGTATGTTAGCAATAAGAAGGTGGTCAGGGAAGTATGGGCCCCTTACAGAATGGGGGAGGCAATCTAATGACAGATGATGAGGAAAAACCTGAAGGACCCAGTGCTTTTTGCCTCTGTATTCATAGACCAAGTCAACTACCAGACTAATGCATGGGGCAGTACAGAATGGGGAGTCAGAGAGCTGCTGTCAGTGCTGAAAGATTAATTTCAGGTCTATTTAGAAAGGCTGGACAAGCACAAGTGCATGGGGCCAGATGCAATGTCTCAGTGACTGCTGAGGGAGTTGGCTGATGTGATTGCAGAGCCACTGGCCATTATCTTTGAAAACTCGTGGAGATTGGTAAAGATCCTGGATGACTGGAAAAAGGCAAATATAGTGCCCATCTTTGAAAAAGGGAAGTAGGAGGAACTGGGGAATTACAGACTGGTCAGCCTCATCTCAGTCCCCAAAAAAATCATGGAACAGGTCCTCAAGGAATCTATTTTGAGTCACTTGAAAGACAGGATGGTGATCAGGAACAGTCACCATGGATTCACCAAAAGCAAATCATGCCTAACCAATCTGGTTGCCATCTATGATGAGATGACTGACTCTGTGGATTTGGGGAAAGCAGTGGATGTGGTATACCTTGACCTTAACAAAGCTTTTGGTATGGTCTCCCATAATATTCTTATCAGGAAGTTAAAGAAGTGAGGGTTGGATGAATGGACTATAAGATGAATAGAAAGCTGGCTAGATAATTATCCTCAACAGGTAGTGATCAACAGCTTGCTGGATAGTTGGTAGCTGGTAACAAGCGGAATGCCCTGGGGGTCAGTATAGGGGCTGACTTTGTTCAGCATCTTCATTAATGATGTGGAAGATGGGGTGGATTGCGCTCTCAGCAAGTTAGTAGATGGCATTAAGCTGGGAGGAATGGTAGATACCTTGGAGGGTAGGTATAGGATAAAGAATGATCTAGATAAATTGGAGGATTGAACCAAGAAAAAAATCTGATGAGGTTTAACAAGGGCAAATGCAGAGTTCTGTACTTAGGATGGAAGAATCCCATGCGCTGCCAGAGACTGGGGACTGACTGGCTAGGCAGCAGTTATGCAGAAAATGACCTTGGGTGACAGTGGGCAAGAAGCTGGATACAAATCAGCTGTGTGCTCTTATTGCCAAGAAGGCTAATGGCATATTGTCAGTATCCAAAGGGATAGCCATGTTAGTCTAGTCCAGCAAAAAAAAAACAACAACAACAACAACAACAACCAAGGAGTGCATTTCTAAATAATGCATTTATTTTCCTTTCATTCTGTAAGTTCACCCATCTTTGAAGCATCTGACGAAGTGGGATTTTCTCCCACGAAAGCTCATGCGAAAAATAAATCTGTTAGTCTTCAAGTGCCATACAACTCCTTGGTTTTTTGGTTTTTGTTTTTGTTTTTTTTTTAATGGCATATTGGCCTTCATTAGTAGGAGCATTGCTGGCAGATTGAGGGAAGTGATTATTACCGTCTATTATATGTTGGTGAGGCCACATTTGGAGTATTGTATCCAGTTCTAGGGGTGCCTCTACAGAAAGGATGAGGAAAAACTGGAGAGAGTTCAGCAGAGAGCAACAAAAATGATTAGGGGGCTCTGGAGCACATGACTTATAAGGAGAGGCTGAAAGAAATAGGTGTGTTTAGTCTGCAGAAAAGAACAGTGAGGTGGGATTTGCTAGCTGTCTTTAATTATGTGAAAGGGAGTTCTAGGGGAGATGGAGCTAGGCTGTTCTCAGTGGTAGTAGATGCCAAAACTAGGAGCAATGGGATCAACCTGCAATGAGGGAGTTCTAAGCTGGGTATTAGGAAAAGCTTTTTCACCAGGAGGGTGGTGAAGCACTGGAATGAGTTACCTATGGAGGTGGTAGAATCTTTTTCTTTATTGGTTTCTAAGGTGTGGTTTGAAAAAGACATTGTTGGGATGATTTAGCTAGAGTTGGTCCTCCTTTGAGCAGTAGGTTGGAATAAATGATCTCCTGAGGTCCTTTCCAACCCTAATTTTTTATGATTCTGACATGTGATGTCTTCAAGGATGGCTAAGCTAAGTTTACACACTAAACAGCCTAAACAAACAATGAACATTACCTCCAAATATCAGAGACTCTGAATTGATGGACAAATACAAAAAAACATCTGTGAGGGCATACACTTTCAAAGACAGCAGGCTTAATTGCAACCAATGCCTCACTTTTAGGCTGGGGTGCCTATATGCAGAATCTTACCATTCAGGGGCAATGGACGCCACCAGAAACCCAGCCTGCTTGAATTAAGGGTAGTATGCAGGGCTTGTGCACATTTCCTACCACACATATCAAACAGATCAGTCCAAATAATGACAGCCAACACAGCTTGCATGTTTCACATAAACAGGCATGGAGGTGCCTGATCCTACTTGTTATGCACACAGGCCCTAAGACTCTAGAGCTGGTGCATGAATCATAATATAGACATACCTGCCTCATAGTTCCCTGAGCATATGACTACAACAGCAGATATGCTGAGCAGAAAATTTGTCCTTCAGAACAAAGGAAGCTGAACAACATGGTCCTACACAACATAATTCAACTCTGGGAAGTGCCAGCCATAGACATAGTGCAGCAGCAATGAATCACAAATTCAAATGAATGTTTGAGAGCAGGATGAGGACACTAGTTCTTAGAATATGCCTTCCTGCTCAAATGGTAATTGACACTATTATACACGCTCCCATCATTACCAACAATTATTAA
>ML681979.1:11160586-11217655 GCA_007922195.1 Podocnemis expansa
CTGAGAACAGTCGAGCTCTATTCTCCTTGGAGCAACCCTTCAAGTAGCTGAAGGTTGCTATCAAATCCCCCCTCAGTCTTCTCTTCTGCAGGCTAAATAAGCCTAGTTCCTTCAGTCTTTCTTCACTGGGCTTATGCTCCAGCCCTTTGATCATTTTTGTTGCCCTCCTCTGGCCTCTCTAATTTGTCCATGTCCTTTTTGTAGTGGGGAGCCTAAAACTGGACACAGTATTCCAGATGTGGCCTCACCAGTGCAGAATAGAGGGGAACGATCACATCCCTCAATCTGTTGGCAACACTTCTTCTGATGCAGACCAGAACGCCATTGGCCTTTTTGGCAGCAAGCACACACTGCTGACATATCCAGCTTCCCATCCACCATGACTCCCAGGTCTTTTTCTCCAGTGCTGCTACTTAGCTGATCACTCCCCAGCCTGTAGCAGTACAAGGAGTTTTTCCATCCCATGTGCAGGATTTTGCACTTGTCCTTGTTCACACCAACTGCTGCCCACCTACCCAGGGTGGACAACAGCATAGCAGATTCACTCAGCAGAAAACCCCTGGCAAATCACAAGTGGTCCCTCCACAACGAGGTTTTCTCCCTGTTGACAATCAGATGGGGAACCCCTCAGATCGACCTCTTTGCCACGGCGCAGAATTGCAAATGCCCCCGGTTCTGCTCCCTCTGAGGTCGAGAGAAAGGTTCTCTCAGTGATGCCTGCCTCCTCAGTTGGTTGAGAGCCCTAATATACGCTTTCCCGCCAATTCCCTTGATTCACCGGGTTTTCCTGAAGGTCCTTGCGGATGAGGCACTCATCATCCTGATGGCCCCGCACTGGCCCAGTCAACACTGGTTCCCCCTCCTTCAAGACATGTCAGTGAGGACCCCGCTCCGCCTCCCATGGTGGGTGGACCTTCTGACACAGGACTCGTGACGCCTTCGGCACCCAAACCTGGGCCACCTGCACCTGACAGCCTGGATGCTGTCTGGCTCAGCGAGCAAGAGAGGTGCTGCTCAGATAGGGTTAAAAAGCTCCTGGTTGGTAGCAGAAAACCCTCCACCAGGTCCACCTACATGGCAAAATGGAACTGTTTCTCCACTTGGTGCCGTGATAAAAACATAAACCCTACCTCCGCACTAATTCAGGCAACTTTAGATTACCTTCTTGACCTAAGAGAGAAAGGCCTATCCCTGTCCTCACTGAAAGTCTATTTGGCAGCAATCTCAGCCTTTCACCAAAGAGTAGATGGGGCTCCAGTCTTTTCACACCCCATCTTCCATAGATTCCTGAAAGGAGTAGAAAAACTTTTTCCCCTCATCCGTAACCCCACCCCACAGTGGGATTTGAACGTTGTGCTGCAGGCTCTGACAGAACCACCTTATGAGCCTTTGGACTCAGCCACCCTGCTCGTGCTGTCCTGGAAGGTGGCTTTCCTGGTAGCTGTTACCTTGGCCAGAAGGGTCTCAGAGTTACAAGCCATATCCTCTGAACCCCCATATTCGGTTTTCTTCCCAGACAAGGTGATCCTGCGTCACCACCCCTCATTCTTGCCCAAGGTTGCCATTCCCTTCCACATGAATCAAGAGATCTGCCTGCCGGTCTTCTATCCAGACCCTCAGGTGACAGAAAACCAGAGATGGTGGCACACCCTGGATGTGAGGAGAGCATGCCTAATCTATACTGAGCGCACACTATCTTTCCGCAAGACCTCTCAACTGTTCGTGGCAGTTGCTGAACACATGAGAGGTTCTCCAATCTCCTCCCAATACATCTCCAAATGGATTGTGAACTGCATTAAAGACTGCTACGGAAGGTCAAACACGCCTCTCCCAGAGACTGTGAGAGCCCACTCTACCAGAGCTCAGGCGTCTTCCACAGCCTTCCTCGCTAAGGTCCCTATCCAAGAGATCTGCAGGGCCGCTACATGGTCACCAATACATACCTTCACGACGCAGTACGCCATTGCCCAACAGGCGAGAGATGATGCCACTGTGGGCAGAGCTGTACCCAGTGTGGATAAACTGTAACTCCTCCCACCATCCTTGGGTACGGCTAGCAGTCACCTGTAACTGAATGATGTAAGCAGCACTCGAAGGAGAACGGTTGGTTACTCACCAGTAACCGTCCTTCTTTGAGATGGGCTGCTCACATACATTCAGGTCCCTTCCACCATCCCAGCTAACGGAGTTGGCAATGGTGTATGGGACTGGGAGGGTCAGGGTCATGGTCACCTATATAGCTGCGGTCGCAGTGTGGAGGGGGTGTTGGCTGTGCGCCCTGACCTAACAGGCTAATGCTAAAGACTCCAAGCTGCCGTGCACTGCGGCACATAGGCACCTGTAACTGAATGTATGTGAGCAGCCCATCTCAAAGAAGGACAGTTACTGGTAAGTAACCAACCGTTGTCTTGGTGAAAAATTTCCAGCATTAGACAATATCTCAGGTGCTGGCATGCCCAAACTTTTACTTTTGCCTTCATCTGCTCTTATATCAGTGACCATTGCTGTCTGTTAATTATCTAAGAGCCAGTTCACCAAGCTTCAACAATGAAAACAGGGACAGAAAATATCAGGTAGGTTTGGCATGTCCAGCTTACCATTACTATAAGAACCTGAACTTTTCAATTTCTTGACTTAAGTGTGCAGATTTAACATCACTTAACATAGTTTGTGTGTTTATTGTATTTGCTGTGATATCTAAAGTAGATTGAGCAGGCGCTGCTGGGATGAGGAAGATATTTCAATGAACTAGTGAATAAAGACATCTTACCCCTCTCTGATCAAGCAATATATAACAGTGTCCTCGAACAGTGATTCTGAACCACTGTGTTGGGACACGTTATGTGTCACCACACAGCAGTAAGTGTTCCAGAGAGACAGAGGAGGGACTAGATTTGTCCTGGAGAGGGTGTGGGCTGGTCTGTCTCATAGGGTTGTGCATACCGCCAAATGTGTTGTGACCCACAAAAGGTTGAGAACCATTGTCCTAGAACCTATACTTACACTGGAAAACTAAATAGTAACTATTGTGGGGCTTTTTGTTTTTTGGTTTTTTTTAAATGCCACCTTCTTCTTGTGGCTGGCCATGAGAATTTATCCTGGCAGATAAAGGCTTAGATGTGGTGTGCCATGCATTTGCAACTTCCAGACTCGATACCTGTGTTGTACTATACCAGGAAATGGAAATCACTGGCACTGAAAGGAAGCGTTATGCATCCATCGTCTTTATGAACATCATTTTGAACCATTACTCTGATGCTCCAGTCATTATGTACTGCAATCAATTGGCTTTTAAAAATCCTTTTATTATAATGATTTGATTATTTCAGCTCTAGATAGTCTTTAGTCTTTGCACTTGCACCTGACCAGAAGAGTTCTGATAGTTCATATTATAAATAGCTTACATCTGAGCTAAGGGAAATGGCTTTGCATTCCATATTATTCTGTCTTTTCTAGAGTATATCAGACCCATCAAGAGAAGAAACTGCTAGACACGCCTTGTGTGTATCAATCAACCTTTTTGTTGTTTAATTCTAGGTATGCCACAACATTAACAATATTAAGAACTCTGTGGCATTTGTGATAGACTTCCCTTTTTTCTCTCTGTTATGCATGGAAAAAGTCTTCTAACCATAGAAAAAGCTTGCATGCACAAGATACAGGATATATTAAAGTCCATTTGATTTGTATATAGATATAAATACACACACAGACACATCGTTAATCTTAAACCCAGATTTGGTGGTTTTAAGTTCTCTTCTGTCTATTCATTCTCTGTATTCTGGGCACAGTCTGATTCTAGCCTGAACTGACTTCTCTGGTATTCTTATCCATAATTCCAGCATTTCCTCTGCTAAACCCACTGTCCTCAGCATGATAGGATCATAAATGGGGTCTTTAAACATACTGTGTCTTATTTTCTCTGATTCCAGATTCTGTTTGGCTAGCAGGCAGGGTTCACTTCACCTATACCCACCAAACCTTCTAGGCAAATGAAGACAGCAGCCTTGCAGGGAAATCATTTTGTTTTCTTTCCCAGGCTGAGGACTGGATTCAGGGAGACCTAGATAAATTGGAACAGTGGGCCAATAGAAACCTTATGAGATTCAATAAGGATAAGTGTAAAATCCTGCATTTGGGACCAAAAAACCCTATGCACTGCTACAGGCTGGGAAACATTCAGCTAAGTAGCAGCAGTGTAGAAAAGGACCTGGGGGTCATGGTGGATGGGAAGCTAGATATGAGTCAGCAGTGTGCTCTTGCTGCCAAAAAGGCCAATGGCATACTGGGCTGCATCAAAAGAAGTATTACCAGCAGATCAAGGGATGTGATCATTCCCCTCTATTCTGCACTGGTGAGGCCACATCTAGAATACTGTGTTCAGTTTTGGGCTCCCCGCTACAAAAAGGACAGGGACATGCTAGAGAGGGTTCAGAGGAGGGCAACCAAAATGATTAAAGGGCTGGAGCACAAGCCCTATGAGGAAAGACTGGAAGCATTAGGCTTATTTAGTCTGCAGAAGAGAAGATTGAGGGGGGATTTGATAGCAACCTTCAACTACTTGAAGGGATGCTCTAAGGAAGATGGAGCTCGACTGTTCTCGGTGGTAACAGAGGACAGAACGAGGAGCAATGGTCTCAAGTTGCGGTTAGGGAGGTCGAGGCTGGATATTAGGAAAAACTTTTTTACCAGGAGAGTGGTGAAGTCTTGGAATGAGCTGCCAAGGGATGTGGTGGAGTCTCCATCTTTAGAGGGGTTTAAGGCCCGGCTGGACAAAACCCTGACTGGGATGGTTTAAGTGGGAGTGGTCCTGCCTCTGGCAGGGGGTTGGACTAGATGACCTATGAGGTCCCTTCCAACCCTATGATTCTATGATTCTATGACTATATTCCTTTTTCTTAAAATATGTTGGGCTTTTTCAACTTTTTAACTGGTTCCAGCTTCTTCTAACACTACAAATCTGATATTCTGATTATGGCCCTTACACATAGTCATTTGCATATTCGAATTGAAGATGTATAATTGTGACTGAGCATGCAGAGTACCAACTCCCCATTGAGATTCAGCAGCATATCATACCTTTCTTTTCTAAAGCCCAGTCTCCGTAAGAGTTTTTAGCATCTGTTTAAACACACCAGAATGACTTACCCAAGTATGACTTACTGAACCAACATTTTAGTTAGGAATGTAAAGGTTTGTTTTCATATCTAGTAAATATTTTCCTAAATACAAAAACAAGTTTCACGTGCTACTTATAAATGAGAATTAAACATGTTAGTTCTTAATCTCTTTGTTTTGGTAAAAACAGATCTGCAGACTTCAGCGACAACTGTCATCAGGAAAATATCAGCAGGATCTCTTTTCAAGTCAGCCTGGAATGTTTATATCTCTAACCAGTCAACCACCGAGTGACAAGCTAGGTGAGCTTGTACAGTTGTGTGGAGGAAAAATATGTAAAACCCTGCGTCAGGCCAAAATCTGTATTGGAGAATATTTGGGAAAGAAGCAACCTGAAATAAAATATGTGTCAGAAAAATGGATATTAGGTAAGACATTTAATTTCAGTACAATATATTATGAAATGTGCTTTCAAAGGCTAAAGGCTTGTTTACATAGTGGGCTAATGCATCCTATAGGGGGTGTGATTTCTAGAACACACTAATGTGTTGTACATTAATAGGTCCTTGTAGACTTGCTGCTGTGTACCAAAGGTTCCCTAGTGCACTTTGATGTAGTGCACTTGGTCCGTGTAAACCCTACTAATGCTTGCTATAGTTCCTATTGCTCTTCAGGGCCAGATTAAGGAGCCCTGGGCTGCCTGTTTTTGTGGGGCCTCCCTGTTCTATGCCCCCTGCCTGGGGCCCTGTTCCCTCACCATGGTGGCCTCAAAGCAGGACAGGGTGGGATGGAGCCTTGGGGCCTAAGGCATTGCTGCCTGCGGCGCTCACACTGCTCTCCAGTACTAGCTGTTCTGTTGTAGGGAGCATAGCCTGCCAGCAAATGGGACAGCCTCTGGTGCAAAGGCATGTATGGCCTGGCCCCCAGAGCACATACCAGCTCACCCCACCCCTAGGGGGACAGACCAGTCAGCCTGGGAGAGAAGCAGGATGGGGGCATGCAGCCTGCCACAGTCTCTGGCTTCAGGGTCCCACCACCCAGCACCAGTAACCTAGCCGGCTCAGGGTCAGATTAGCAGAGACTTTAGGAGCTACAACCCAGGGACCCCCTTCAGGCCACAGCCTGGGGCTGCAGCCCCTCTATTACCCATGTGTTAATCCGGTTCAGTTGCTCCTTAACAGTGCTGTGCATTAAATTCAAGAGCACTAAGGAATCTTTAGTATGCACCAGGTGAGTTTACACAGGGCTTTTAATGCAGACCTGAAAACATGTTGCCAAGGACCTTCTTTTAGAGTTAATGTTGAGCCGAGCTGATTTTTGGATTCAGCATTGTGAATTCGACCTAGCATACTGATGTCCAAATTACTTCACCTTATGCCCTCCAACCTTCATGGGAGTTGTTTTATTTAAATATGATACTCATCTAAAATAAACTAGGTTATAAGAAAACACCTAGGAACCATTCTCCTGAAAATGTATGCTAAAAATTTTGTCCTGTAAGATAATAAAAATACATGCAGAATATGCTCAGCTGGTGCAAATTGTCATAACTCTGTTAACTTCCATCAGAGGAGTAAAGTTCTGGAATAGCTTTCCAGCACAAACTGTGGAGGCAAAAAACATAACTGCCTTAAAAACTGAGCTTGATACATTTATGGAGAGGATGGTATGATGGGACAGCCTAGTTTGGCAATGGACTGAGTTTTGCCTACCTATGGTGGGTATGCCAGCGGCTTGAGAAGGGAGGTTGGCTGGGGTGGGTTCTGAGTTATTAGAAAGAATTCTGTCTTGGGTAACTGGCTGGTGATGCTTGCCCGCATGGTCAGGGTTTAACTGATTGCTATGTCTGGGGTTGGGAGGGAATGTTGCCCTAGGGCTTATTGGCTAGAGCTGGAGGGGCAAGGTTCACCTTCCTTTGTAGTGTGGGGCATGACTCACTCACTGGTGGATTCTCTGTATCTTAAAGTCTTTTAAATCATGATCTGCAGACTTTAATAACTCAGACATAGGATAGAGGTTTATTGTAGGAGTGGGTGGGTGAGGTTTTGTGGCTTCCATTGTGCAGGAAGTTAGGCTAAATGATCATATTGGTCCCTTCTGACCTTAGAGTCTGTAAGTCTCCAATAACCTATGATATTTTGCACCAGCAGAGGATCTGTCCCATAGCATATAATATGTAATTTAAAATGTGCCTCTGAAATGTTCTTTACTATAGCTATCACTCTGCTTGAGGAAAACGTCTCACTAAAATCTCTGAGGTGCTAAGTTTCTAGAACAGTGGTCTCAAACACGCGGCCCGTGGGCCACATGCGGCCCCTAGTGCTATTTCCTGAAGCCTGCAATGACACTATTGTTAGTGATATTTGCAATATTGTCGTATGAAAAGATTTCAGTGGGGCAGCCCTTGGGCTAGCACGCTAGTCCTCATGCAGCCCTCGTGGTGATTTGAGTTTGAGACCCCTGTTCTAGAAGTTGCTAGTCCTAGGATTCACAGTCCATAGCTCCATATCATCTCCTAAAATTTACCTTTTTGCATAATACAAAACAAGAAAATAATATATTCATTTTTTGAATAATGGTGGTCTTAATAAACTAGCTTTACTTACTTCTTTACTTTACAGTAGACACTAAAGGTTTCAGATTCTATAGTGTTGAAAGTTGTATAGGAACCAAGATTGAGACAAATAAAGGAAAGTCCTAGTTAGGTGTTAAGTAAATCAATCTGATCATAATGTTGCAAAGTCCAGGTGAGAAAATTTCTGACAGTTGAAGCAGAAAGAAAACCTGGACTATAAGGGAGAAAACATTTGTCTAAACAAAAGTACAGTTGATACTTCATAAAAGAAAGATAAAATTACAAAAGAGTTAAAAGGTAAGTGAGTTTCTGTTGCAATATGTTATAAATTGATCTGCAATGTGAAAGTCACACTCTAATGTCATAACAGACTTAAGAAAATGTGTGCCCAAAAAAGGAAAGATGAGATGAGAGAGCATATGGGAGAACTCCAGAAAACCAGAAATAGGGCATGAGGGGAAGACTGAAACTATGAAGTAGTAAATTAAACAAAACACTTCAATACATGAATATTTCAAGCATAACTTGCAGATGGACAGAAATAATAATTCAGACTGACATTAAATTCCATTTAACAACTTATGCTGTATAATACCTAACTGGTGGATGTGGATGGTAATTTTATGTTGATTTTTTATTTGTCCATATTTTTAGTCCACAGATCCACTTTTCTCCTATAACTTTTTGAAATATTACAGCATGCTACTATATTAAATTCTGATGGAAATTAATACAATAGTTCTTGCCAAAACATTAGAACCTCATCATGATTTCCCTATAATTGCATTCTTTAGTTTTTTTAATTGTTTCACCTTCTAGACAATTTTTAATCAAAGACCAACATTGGCACAGGATTCTTAAAATATTTAGAGACAACAGGCTGGAGGTGAGACGTTTCCTCTAACTGACTGCCAGAACAGGTCATTAAAGCCAGAATGTACACACAAGTACTTGAGCTTTTAGTTACATGATGCATTGGCACTGTAGAAGAGTGGTGAGCCAGACCTTCAGCATATAGGAAGAGACAGTGCACTAGCCTTTCTCACTTGGTGTATCTAGGCCTGCACTCAGTGCTTGTCAGTGCATAGTACAACAGATCCAGACTTTTGCAGGTATTGTCCATCTCTAAAAATATTTCAGATGCATATGATTCAGACTGTTTATATATGTACCATAGTGCACTATATAACCTCTCCTGTCAGAGAATCCTGATTTTTCCATACAGCCAAGGAGGAGAGTGAAACCATGCTCTGCAACAGAAACTCTCTCATGCCTATTGTCAGTTAATATTGTAAATTCCTTGCAACCTGGACATTCTGTAATTCCAAGAAGACTGTCAGCATAAAAAAATGAAGGAACTAGAAAATATTTTCAGTTCATGTAATCAATCTCCCGAATTCAGGGGAAAAAAAATCAAGCTGTTAAAAGAAGATTTGATAAATATTATATATGAAAAAATTAATGTACGGTCCTCAGTAGGTGATAGGGATAAAATATCCACAGCACAGTCATAGCTACCCTGGGTCAGCTGATTTGGGCTTATAGGGCTTGGACTGAAAGACTAAAAATCACTGTAGGCTTTCAGGTTTGGACTCCAAGACCATTTACCCACTCAGGGGCCCAGAGCATGGGCTCCACCACGAGCCTGAATGTCAAAATTGTAGTTTTTCACCATCAAATCCAAACCCAAGTCAGATGGCTGAACCAGCTGTGAGAGTAATAATCACTATGCAGAGATTTTCTAAATATCCTGCTCTATATATGTTAAGCGGTGAGAGTGTTCTATGTAATGCCTCACTTGTCTTTTATTAGTTGCATATTGTCCCTGCTGTGAGAGTTGTGTGGGTGGAGTTCTGTGTAAACCAGTCTCAGATGGAATAAGCTGGCACTTAACATGTTCCCCTTCATCCTGCTAGTGGGATTGAATTAAACTGTTATAATTAGGTTTGGACGGATTAGATTATTTTTGTCAGTAAATGTCATTACACATAGATTTCACCATACACATGCAAACCAAGGAAAAATTATTCCCATCAATGATGATTGACATGTACAGATAGTCAAAGTAAAAAAACTGCTGCTTGAGAATCATTTGAGTTTGATTTAAGGATATTTCTTTTATATATTTTAAAAGTTGTGTTGTAAATAGCTATAGAGCTTTAACTTTTTTATCTCAATATTTACTGTCATTAAATAATTATCATCCAATCTCCACCCCCCAATTTCTCACAACTGTGAAAATTAAAATTAGCAAAAATAGGGGGGAAAGTTTATAATTCAAAACTTTGGCAACTGTAAAATTCAAACTAACAAAAATTAAAAATGCTTAAAAATAGACATTGATATAGTCCAGGGGTGGCCAAACTTATGGAACTCAAGAGCCGCGCAAGTTGATTATTAAACGTTTGAGAGCCACACTGAGGCATTTAGCCATATATTTTTACCTACTCCAAAATTACTAAGTTTAAAATTCATTGAACACTTTAATTTGATCATAAAAAGAGGACAAATATTGATGCTACTAATGTCAGATCTAATAATTACTTAAGGTTACCATGAAAATTAGGCCTATACAGTAAAAACTTAGCTGCTTCTCAATGTAGAAAACTGCAGGCTAGTGGCAAATTTTTTAAAATCTCAACCATGCCACACTTCCCCCTGCTATCCCTGACCAAGCCACGCTTCTCCCCACTCCCTCTTGAACTGCTAGGCTGGGGCTGCTTTCCTAAATTGATTTGCTGATGTTCTTCCAGGAGCCAGAATTTTTCATTCAAGAGCCACGAGCTGCAGTCTGGCCACGCCAGATATAGTCTGTAATTAAAAAAAAAAAAAAAAGAATTCTGCCATGCCTAGTAATAAGACAGTTATGATCCTCAGTCACTTCCTTGTAGTGCTTTAGGTTTGGGCCTCAGCCAGATCTCTGAACCCAAATTCCTGACGTTTGGAAAAGGGGCTTCAACATCCAAATTATGTCTCAGTTTTGCAAAAGGCTCTACCTCTATAATGATCCAATCTGAATCAGTTCCAATAGGTGCAAGTTTTCTAGGTATATACCTAGATTTATACCCCCAAACCTAGAATATTTAAACTTTTTATACAGATATTTGTATCTATAAATTAGGGGTATATGTACATACTCAAGAATAAGTGGAGCTTGAGTGCAGGCCTGTTTGAACATTTGTCTCTTCCAGTCTAATATTGAAAGTATCTTGGATATCAGATTTGTGCAAATACAAATCCAGCCAAATGGTTGGATTAATCTATTCTTCAGCTCTGATTTAGGGATTTATCCTATTTGGTGCCCTTATTGTTATCAGAATGTATCCCCAATTCAGGGGTATTCAGTAGGTGGACCACAAGTCAAATCCAGACCACCAGATCCTTTTCAACAGACTCTGAAATCCTTTTTCTTTACTTATTATCATCATTATTGTTGTTATTTTAATGGTTTTCTTTGGAGTCTATATCATGACTTGTACCTTGACCGAGAAATGTGGACTTTGACAAAAAAATAATTGACTACCCCTGAAGTTTATGCAATGTAGTTAGTTTCTGGTTATATATGTTCTGCTTTCCACAGCCAATGTTAGCTGCATTTTCACTATTGGATAAATTAGTTCTCCAGTCAAATAAGTATATAGTAGAGATATGAGAGAGAGAATGATATTTTTTTTTACAAAACAGATTGGATGTGTGTTTTTATATCTTTATGGTCCCTCTCACTCTCCATGTCCTAAATCTCTCAGAGCTACTTTATACCAGAAATTCAGTTTGCTGAGTTGATTATTTTGTTACAAACATGTATTACAAAAAGTACATATTTGCTCTTTAAGAAGCTAATTGTTGTGCATTCATCCTAATATACTAATACATAACATACTTCTTTTCGATTTATTATAGATTCAATCACTCAGCACAGGATATGTCCCCTGGAAAACTACATATTCCATCAATGAGCTACCTCAAGACGCTTCTTATGGTTGTGAGGAAATTAGCAAAGGTGTTCAGATTTTGATTAAGAAAGAAGCTGAACAAACACTGAATAAAGCAGTGTTTAAAGAGACAGTAAAGGATTTTTATGTAGAGCCAAATGTTTGGCATAGTCTGGTCATTCTCATGTAAGTGTATGTTTAATGTCTAAAGAAATCCTTTGATTTTTTTTTTGTAATAAGGTAATTGTCCAATAAAAATCCTTGATTTGTATTTATTTGTATAATATGCAGGCCTTTGGGCCTAATTCTGGCCTCATGTAAAAGCATTATACAGTGGGAGCAACATTTTCAAAAGCACATAAGTAATTTATGCTCTCAAGTCCCTATTTTGACTTAAAATCTGTCACATAGGTACTTTTGAAAATTTTACCCCAGTGTAAGAAGTCCAAACAAAAATCTATCTGAAGTCTATCTATCTAAAAATCTATCTATAATTTTTAAGTGAAGATGGGATTATGTTTAGTTCTGAGTGTTTGTACATAATATCTCTAATATTTCTGGGATGACATACCAGCATCAGTTTAAAGTAATTGATGATTACTTTTACTGAAGTATATGACACATGCCTTTCAACCCCAATCCTCCCCACAGAGAATTGTTCATCTAGAACAAAGGAAATTCTGTACAAAAAATAAAATACTTCAAGCAAAAATCAGAGCCAACAAGATACAAACTAAATAATCATCACCATTTTATCACACTTCTCTAGCTCCCTCTTATATTTGTGCACTGAAGCTGAGATTTGCAAAGTTACGGAGATCTAGATGCCCAATACCCATTAAAATTGACAATGATCAAAATCATCCAGGTTGCTTGAAAAATATAAGCACTATTATCTGGTGTGGAAGTTGTTCACAACAAGAACTTTGTTTTCATACATGCCCTGTAAAGCATGCAACACAAACAATGATAAAAACACTGAGTTGTAATAATATAACCATATCCTCCAGGAATATATAATGCCCCTGATTTTCAGAGGTGTTGAGCACCTACAAAAGAGGTCCAATGTGATTTATTGATGGCTGTGTTGCTAATCTTTCTGAAATGTAAGCTGTTTAGTAGCACTGTATCTGTACAAAAGTATGTTGACCTGGATAAAATCTTTGAGCTTGGTAGTCAAGTCTGCCCACATAATTAATTATTATAAACTAAAACTGATCATCCCACTGCCTTCATTATTTATCAGCTACAGCAATGTTAACAGAACAAACAACATGGTGTCACTCTTCACAGCTGACTTCACAAGCCCCTTTGTTAAGAAACTCATAACCAAAAAGAAATAATTTAATAAATTATGACACATGACTGTAAGATTCCCCAGTAAATACCAGCATAAATTTTCATTATATTGTTTTATTATGACCTTGATATTTATTTTGTAGTTGTTTTTAAAGGTACCACACATACATCTCTCATTGCTAATGTATGTACTATAGTGTCCTAAATCACTTTTCTCATAAATCTTTTAAGGAGGGTATCAGCTCTTTTAAATGCAACCTCTCTTTTATAGAGTGAAATTAAAATAAAGATTTTTGTAACAAAACAATTCATATAAAATTATGTTAACTTAAAGACTTTTTGTTTACTCTGATATTACAGTGATTTAATCTAAATCTCTTCTAGCTGCCATTATTCAATCATGTCTTACAGTCTGAATTTGTCATACAGTGCTTGCATATGTATTGTTAGTAAGAAACTGTTCTGTATGTTAGGAGTACTTTTACTCCATGTTGTCCCTGGAATTATGCTAGTGTAGTGACAGAGAGATCAGAATTGGACTCAAAGACGGAAACTCTACAAATAAATAAAAAGAAACCATGTGTTCTTAACATTATAGACAAATACAAGTTTCTTGACCAAAGCAGCTTGTGATATGGAGAATATTCAGGGTCTTGATATTCTGGATTTTTGAAAGGCCTCAGCATTGATTTACTCTGATCCCACTGAAGTCAAAGAAAGAATCCTGAGTATCGCAGCATAAGGACTAACAGGCACTGCCACAAAACACATCCAGACTAATGAAGAAACAGAGAGGACACAGAAGTGCACGTATGATTTTGCTATGGGAATGTTCACAGTTGGACTAGGCTAACCAAAATGTTAATCACCCAGATTAACTGTGCATTGTAGATTTTGCGTAGCCACAGGCAAGGCCTAACTATGTTGATTATGTGTTAGAATTACTTCAAGCACCAATGAAATGTAGCATCTTTGGAGTAAGTTGATTAACATCACACAAAATAACTACAGGTAGTATTTTTCAAAAGCACATAAGGAACGTCTTCAAAAGTGACATAGCACTTTATTTCAGTGAGCCCAAAGTTCCCAAGTGCCTACTTTATTTTTGAAAATAACACTTAGGTACCAGAATCTTAGATGTTTTTGCAGATTTGTTCTCCAGGATCATTTACTGGAAAAAATCAGTAATGCCAAATTCAATTGAAAGTGTAGAAAGAAAGTAAGTAAATGTTATTAGTGTCTTAGCTCAGGTCACAAAAGGAGTCTGTAGCAATGAGGAGTGGCTTCCCTCTGAAACAAACAGGGAGGACCCCTTAGCTGCTCTCTGGTGGACAGAACTAGAACAGCCATACCCACTCTACCAGAAGCAAAGGGTCAGGTCAGGAAGTGTAAGAGCCTAACAACTTGGTGAGGCTAGAACTGCTAGAAGACAAAACTCTCCACCTCCGCTGAGCTGCCTGCTTCCTGGGACCCTCAGAAGTGGTGAAGCTGCCACTTGCTGTGTACCCAAGAAAACAAACGATGACCCCAGAAGCCATTGTATCCTATGGCGAGACGATAGGAAGCAGGCAAGCATGGCAGACGACAGTCTGACTGTGTTGTGGTCTGGTACTTCACCAGCATGTTTCAGATGGGAATCTGCTGACCTAATTCCTCAACCTTTCATCACTGTTAGGGCTCTGAGTTGGGACATGGTGGATTGGACCAGCTTCTTAGCCTGTCACAGGGTAGCTGCCACCCCTCCCCAGGAGTGGCATCTACCCTATGACAGGCTAGGGCCCTGCCTGTGGGCCTGTGCTAGAGACCACTTTTTTGTCTAGTCCCACCTTACCTGAGGACTCTGGCCAGAGACCGCTAATTCCCCCATTTTCAAGCCTGTCTCTTCACATGCCACAGGAAAAGGGCATGGCCTCCTTACCAGTGGACAGAGAGATGTTTCTCTGGCTGTGTTTACATTGGCAAATTACTTCGGACTAAGCAAGCTTAGTCCAGACTAAGTTAGCCCTTGGCCACCCGAGGCTTTGCCTAGTCTGAACTAAGAAATTTTCTAGCCTTAGTTTGGACTAACCTTGGACTTCTTTACTTCGACTAGCAAGTCCAAACTAAATAAGTAGATGTAGACAAAGCCTCTAACTTGTTATAGAATCTATTTGCTATAAGCATTGAACCTACAGATTTTTAAACTAGATCTGGAGGCTGAGAAGGGCTGACTGTCCACATGACACCTGTGCCTTCTTTTTACTTCCAATGCTAAATCACATTAAAAGACAACTAAAATGTGTTAAATACCTAATTATTAATATGATTTGTTTATGTAAGCAGTTGCTGTGGTTGCCACAGGAATTCTGCATTATTCATGGAAGGGGAGAAGATCCATAAGACACTCTAGGATTTGGACTGCACTTCAAAACCTGAGTAAATTTCATGCATACTAAACTTTATCCTCCACTCCTTTCTTTATTCTTGTTTCAAATGGAGCAGAAACCAAAGTGGCTCATCCCTGCTCACTTCTTATATATTTAGTAGCAGGAAATTCTTCTGCCAGTCTGGCTATATGGTATTATGTATAATCAGTAACTGAATTCTTGTATTGAAGATAGCTTCTTCTGTTTATTAACAGCACCATTGACATTGGACAAGAGGAAATCAGCTAAAACTGTTTCCTCTAATCTTCAAACACTGCATGTTTTTTATGTTGCAGTTAAATCCGGGAAGCTTCATCTCTTTAGACTGAAATGTGAATAAAAGCAACAGTAACAAGACATGATAGTAAAACTTTCAAAAGCTACAAGACGCACTTAACAAAAACAAAATTACAAACTAGTTTCTGGTGCATGTCCACAAGCCCTAAGATTTCCACTGCTATTAGTGGGCCTATGCAGCACTGTTCACTATAGCAAATCACATATTAGGATCCGTGCTAAAATCAAACAGAAAAGCAACACCCCTGACCCCAGATAACAAAGACATCCATGCATGAGGGCTTTAACTGAAATTTGACTCCCATGCTATTCAATAACTGCTTTCCATGACTGCTCAGAGGTCAAAGTCAATTGAAAATAAACATGTACTTAAGTGTTTCCCTGAGTTGTGCCCCAAACAATTACCTGGAAGATAGTGCCTCACCCCTTGCATATTGCATTGTTCTAAAAGAGTTCCTTCAAAACAAAATGAGACCTAAAACATCCCCTTTACAGCCACAGTGGCTAATAATACAAGATTGAGGAGTGTTTGATGGCAGGAATGATGGAAACTAATGGTAGGTGGGTGGATTGGGCATTGCTTTCCTTGCAAGCAGTTTTAAATTATAAATGCCTTTGGGCAGTATATAGAATGGATAACAAGCTTGTAAATGGCTACATTGTTGCTAATATAGGAGCCATCTGTTGTGGATTTATTAAAGCACAGATTTGTTTAGCTGCTTTTATGTTTTTATTTTCCTGACTCATCCACAGGGGCAACATTTTGGAGGTTATTACTTTTTATATAAAATGCTTGTAAAATGTGTTGTGTAGCTTAGTTTTCCGTTTATGGCTCCAGTATAACTCCATACTGTGTCTTGCATATTCCATACTTTGTCTTAATGAAACAGTATGCAGTATGACTGCATCATCTGGAAAGGTACTAGCCAGAGATTCTGAGCCAGACGTTTTTATTAACTTTAAACCTTGATTCTCTGTGAAGTCATAAGAATTTAGACTCTTAGTAGCAAAAGGATTCTAAAAGCAAAACTTCTAAAGCATGATAGGAAGTTTCACAAAAACACTAACTCAGATATCAGGTAAGTTCCAAAGCAGTAGTTGCAGTAGTCTAGTTCAGCAAAACAAGCAAAGAGTCCTGTGGCACTGATGAATTTATTCAAAAAATAAATTTGTTAGTCTTTAGAGTGCCATAGGACTCCTTGCTTGTTTTATAGAGAGCTGAATAAGCTAAAATCCTGTGGTAAAGAAAGGTTAACAACTCAGAAGTAGAAAGCAGTCTTCCTAAAAACTGGAGAATATGAACGTTTCTGTGTCTGAGAGATAACTGGATTGTGGTTTGTTTAGTGAAAGGATGATTAACAAGTTAACAAACTGTTGGCTGTATATCTAATTGTGTTAATCAGTGATTTTTTTTCCCCTCTTAATTTATTGTTCTCCATCCCTGGCCTACATTGTGCAGGAGGTCAGACAAGATGATCATATGAGCCCCTTCTGACCTTAAAGTCTCTGAGTCTATGAATCTTTAACTCTTTTTATGATGTGGGTAGCTAGATGGTTCTTGTGCAGCATTACCTGCATAATGCAAACATTCAACCATAAGGTGTTTTAAGCTTTTAGTGGCAAATAACAGCTGGTATTTTAAACTCATCAGCTGTGCTTTCTGTATAGAGCTAATTGAGCAAATCAGAGCCCAGTTCTAATGTTGGCATATATATCAGACAGGGCTCTGGCCACTAACTGGCAGCTTAAACTCTTGCTCAAGGCCGAGCTATTGATGGGCAGCCTCAGGGTGCAACTAACATGGTACCAAAGGCTTGTCTAAAGCTTCTGAAGTGGCACTCGTTTGCAGAGAGGCATTATCTGGTGGTTTTCAGCATATTGCTGAAGAGCCAACACTCCGAAGCACACTTGATGTGATGCAGAAGCCCGTGCTCTAAATTGTCCAAAGTAACAAGAGTTCAATTCTGCCTGTTACATAAAATTGCTTATAAACATCAGCAAAAATTAAAGACAGACTGAACTAGTTGAAAAAAAGTTGACTGATACTACACAGAATTTTTGTTAAGATCATCATTGGTAAACAAAGGAGAATGGAATGGGAAGTTATCAAACCAAACTTGGAGTGCTAGAAATTAGGCCTAACCGGCGGACAAAAGAATGAGAGGTTGTCTCATTTATAAGCCCTTTCTGGCATCCTTAAAATTAAACTTTGGGGAAGGAGGACCAAAACACTTGTGACAGCTGGACTGAAAGGTGCAAGTTTCACCATCATAGCTGCCACTCCCACAGTCTCCTCTATAACTGATTTATGAGTTCCCAATTACTAGCTGAAAGAGAAGGAATAGAACAAAACTGACCTCTTGGCTTGACACCCCCCACCCACAGGCAGTTTCATATAATTTAATTTAGTGGGGAAATGGTAATGACACAAAAAGTGATGGAATTAAACACTTTGTTTAAAATAAAATAATTAGTTACAGCAGCCACACTTTACAATAAAACTATATACAGTATTAATATTTATATACCAAGACAAAATGGTGCATCAAAGGATGATCAGTCCTTGGATGAGAAGAATGAATACAAAATCCTTTGCCAAACGGTGTCTTGATTGTAGCTGGTCATCCTAATCTAAAATTAGCATATTACCCTTTTTATAATCAGTTATAACAACCCTTAATTAATGATCATTAAGCCTACCTTTTACCATGTATAGATTTTTCACTACCATAATTAAATATTTTCTACTTCTGCATTACTTATTTCAAGATGTCATCTAAATTAGCATAAATATAATTCCAATATCTATCAGTACAGCCAGCATTATCCTAAAACATTGACATTTTCTCTAAAATACTTGTTAAAACCAAAACATGTCAATAGCATGACCTGGGATTAGAGCCTTATATCTAACTTTCCACTAAATTATCTCACATTGCTCCTATTTTTACTAGGCCTTAATATTTATTATCAAGCTGACAGTCCAAATCCACAGTCCATAAAATGGAGGAAACTGCCACAATCTTGGTGCCAACAGAAACCCGGGCACTGACAGATATCAGAGCACCTATCTCCACTGGCTCCGGCACATCAGCATCAATAGCAACTTCACACCAACTGCACCAAAAACATCTGCAGCACCATTGGTGCTGCCAATTGTGCCAGTGGTTATCCTCAACGCAGACCCAATCTTGGCACCAGCACCGACAACTGCAGTGACAGCCCTGGCACCAATAAAATACACAGAGACACCTCAGCACTATGATTCAGAGGAAGCATTTTTAACATCTTCCCCTCAGTCCCCATTATACGGCATTGATACATCCCTGGTGCACTTAAACCAGGAAAATCTTATTTCCCTTGTATTGTCTCCCAGTGATGAGAACTACACCTGAGAAGAGGTGACATTTTCCTCTCAACGTTCTTCACCTAAGGTGAGAGCAGCCAAACACTGACCACACCATAGACCTCCAACACACCCATAGATGGTACCCCCATGACTTGGATGACCAGTTCCTGATAATATGCAGTGACCTGTTTGAGATACCTGGTCTACCTACGGTACCTACAGTAGACCATTGACCTCTCACAGCCATGGAAACAGATCTACATCAAGATTCATTCCTGCAGCCCTTGGAGGAGAGTGCACAAAAGGAAACAACACCACCTGCAAACAACTCATCCTTTTCTCCAGACAAGGCTGTAATCCCTCCACTTCCTATGACTGCTGATGACTTGAAGCAAATTGTTCAAGATTCTACAAACACCAGCTTCATCCAAAATTACTCTCTACATGGACAATGCCCTCATTGAACTGCCTGATAACATCTGGCAAACTCCTACCACCATTTCTCCCACTCCTACATACCTACTAATGGCACAGAATTCCTTTTTACCCACCCAGAACCTAATTCCCTAGTTCTAGAGATAGTCAACCAACATCACTATAAGTACACACCACAAGACAAAGATGACAAGTGAATGGACTTATTGGGCAGAAAATTGTACATCTCTGCAATCCTACAATTAAAAGTTGCCAATTACATGGTACTGTTATCTAATTATCATCACAACTACTATACAAAATAGCAGAATTTATTGAATGTGACTTGGATAATTAAAAAAAAAGCAATTTCAATAATTCATAAAAGAGGGACAGTTAGTCACAAAGATGGCACTCCAGGGCTCCCTTGACATTGCAGATACTAGAGCAATCACAACTGTAGTAGTCATGGCTCCACTCTGTAGCATTACCTATGCAACGTCAAGGCACAATCAAAGATCTGCTGTTTAAGAAAGTGAAGCTCTTTGTGGAGAAAATGGATGGTGTCATGCATACTGTGACAGGTTCTCAGGCCACACTCCATTCTCTTATTATATACAAACCTAAACCAAGGAGAAAGCCATTTAGGTATCAGCCTTATAATTCCAGGTCTAATATTGGTCACAACACAGACAATATGATCCATCTTGAAATAGGCAAAGACCTCAGCAACACTGACAAGCAGACCAGCAGCCATCTAGATCTCAAGCTGCTCCTCCAAAGCCTCAGGTTTGATGTTTTGGTCAAGGGTCTTCCTGACATCCCCCCAGTTTACAGAGCCAGAAATGCTAGCAAATAACATATTTTTCAACCATGAATTACACCCGTTTTACCAAGAGTGGTCAAATATCACAACAGACAGACGGGTATTACAAACTATCCACTTGGTATACACTATCCCCTTCATCTCCAAACCTACTACCTGTCCCCCTGCCAATAGCTCTTCAGAGACCTATCTCACAAGCACCTGCTACAACAAGAGGTTGTAGACTGGCTACAAATAGGTTTCAGAGGCATAGCCCTATTATTCTGTTTTCAGCAAACAACAAGGGCTATGTTTAGACTGGCCAATTAGTCTGGCCTTAGCAAGCTTATGCTGGACTAATTTGGACCAGATCTACAATAGCCTTTGGCTAGTTTGAACTAAAAATTTTTTTAGTTTGAACTAGGCAAAGCTTAGTTTGAACAGTAAGTTCAAACTAAATACTTAGTTCAAACTAAACTTTTGTTCGAACTAGTGTGATGTAGTTGTGCTAGTTCACACTAAAAAAGTTCGAAGTAAACTAACTTTTTTTAGTTCGAACTAAGCTGCATGGCTAGTTTGAACTAAAAAGCCGCAGTTACTGTGAACTAGCCCAAGGCTAGTTTGGACTAAACTTGGACTTATTTAGTTCAGACTTGCAAGTCTGAACTAAATAAGTAGATGTAGACATAGCCAAGGAGTCCTGTGGCATCTTAGGGACTAACAAAAACTAATATTTTTGCAAGAAGCTTTTGTGTACACTCAGTAACAGATTTGAAGGTTGCCCATACTTCGGCCAAAGAAAACTTCAAAAACACTTGAAAAACTGCAGAGCTGGAACTCATGTGCAAACTTGACACCATCCAAAGGCATAGTGTATAGACTACAAAAATCACTCAATACACAGAAAGCTAACTATGCCAAACAAAGTTAAAAAAAAGAAAAAAAAAAACAAACACTGAAATGACGTACACAAGACAAGAAGCAAATCCATAATGCTAGATAACATCATATGCATGTTCTACATGACTCAATAAGGAGCTATATCCAAGTCCCTATGCACAGAAGGAATAAAACTATGGAATTAGTGTATACAATACAACATCAATATTTCAGAGAATTATCTGGTGTTCAGAACAGCACCACAGACACCTTCAGCAGACACTTCTGCAGCCAGGGGTGTCGCTGATGCCTGGCACACAGGGCACATGCCCCGAGTCCCAGCGCCAGTGCCCTGAATGTCCAGGGCAGCCCCTGCCTCTCCTGGCCCCGTCCCAGGCTGGAGATCCAGAGCCTGGCTGCTGCTGGTGGCACCTGCCACTCCCAGCCCAGTCCCTGGCCACGAATTCAGGACAGGCCACCTGCAGCAGCACCTGCCTCTCCTGGCCCCAGCCCCAGCCCTGGCCAGGAATCTAGGGCCAGGCAGGCAGTGGCAGGAGCCTGAAGCCAGGTTGGGCCCTAGTGGAGAATCAGGGCCCTGGGGGTGGGGCCTATGGCTGGGGGCGGGGCACATGCCAGTGCCCCAGGTCTTTCCCTGGGGCAGTGATGCTCCTGTCTGCAGGTATCATGGAGCGGATGTGTATAACAGAATCCAGAAGAACATATTTCTACAAAGAGGTTATCCTAAAACTGACCTGTTTGCCACAGCACAGAACTCCAAATGCTGCTACTTCAAGAGCAGGATTAGGGAAAGGATCAGTTGGGGAAGTGTTCCTCCTTGACTGGAATACAGATCTACTATATGCAGTCCCACCCATCTGACTAATACCCAGAATCTTACATAAAATATGTGAAGACCAAGTGAGAGTAATAATGATAGCTCCACTGTGGTCCAGACAAACATGATTCACTTACCCAACACAGATGTCAGTGTACAAACCAATCAGTCTTCCATTCCTCAGGGATCTCTTATCTCAGGACAATGGGCATACCTTTCATATTGACCTGAAGAAGCTATATCTGACAGTTTGGCTCCTTATTGATTTCAACAAGTGGAACTACAATGTTCAGAACCAGTTAAACACATATTGCTAAACAGCAGGAAACCCACTGCAAGGAAAACTTATCTACAAAAATGGCGCAGGTCCATCACATGGTGCAAAAGGAACGAGGTCTCCATCATAAATGCACCAATTCCAATTGTTCTTGACTATCTTCTCAACCTGAAAGAAGCAAGTTCTATCAACTAAATCACTCAAGGTACATCTAGCAGCCATCAGCACCTTCTGCAGCCATATAGACAACAAGCCAATCTTTACACATTCAGTTGCAAAACTTTTAATGATAGGTATACTGAATGTATACCCAGATATTTGCCCCTTCCCCCCACAATATCACAGGATCTCAGCCTAGTACTAAAAACTATCACTAAACTGCCTTTGAAGCACTAGTGATTTGTTCCTTCCTGCATATGGTTATGCAGATGCCATTTCTAGTCACCAACACATTGGCACAAGATGTAGGTCAATTTGGAACACTCATGGCCCATCCATCATATACAATCTTCTCTAAAGATAAAGTGACCCTTAGACCTCACACAAAATTTATTCCCAAAGTTACCTCACCAGTCCATTTAAATCAATCTATTCACTTACCCACATTTTATCCAAAAATTCACAATACACAGGAAGAAGCCCTCAACACACTGGACATCATGCAAGCTATTGCATTCTACACTGATAAAAAAATCATTTAGGAAATCACCTATTTCTGTCAGTTGCAATATGCTCCAAAGGGAAAGCCATATCTACACAAAGACTTTCAGAGTCAAATTCAGGATTCATTCACTCGTGTTATGCAGAAGCAGGGATCAGAACATATTCAACCAGCGTGGTCTCCACATCAAGTCTTTTTGCACAATGTCCCAGTAACAGACATATACATAGCAGTTACCTAGGCCTCTGCCCATACATTCACAAAACATTATATTACCTACCAAGAATCAAGAGCTGATGCATTAACTAGACTATCAGTACTCTCTTCCATTCAAACCAATAACTCAGAAACTCCCTCTTCCAAATGAGGGCACTGCTTGAGAGTCATCTAGAGTAAACCACCCACAGGGACACTACTTGAAGAAGGACAGTTACTCACCTTGTGCACTAACTGAAGTTCTTCAAGATGTTTGTCCCTGTAGGTGCTCCACACCTCACCCTCCTCTCCATTGTGAATTCTAGTGACATGGATCCATGGTAGAGAAGGAGCAGAGGGGGTTGGGTTGCATGTGCTGAAAAGGTTGTGAATGGCACCGCAAGACAGGTATGGCACGTGTGCTACCCAGAAGAGGACTGCTGGTAAAACATCTTCAATCAAGGGCACATCAGCAGCTAGAGTGGAATGCCCATGGGGACACATTTCATGAAAAACTTCAGGCACTGCACAAGATGAGTAACACGCTCTTGCATATGTATATTTTCACCTCTGTGCTGCTGGTGAAAGCATGTTTTCCTCCTCTAAAAGCATGTTTTTCTCCTCTACGAAGGTGCACTCAGAGTTGAGTGTTTCAGGCCAAAGTGGGTTTATGGGCTTTTTCTTTTGACAGATTTTTATGAGACCATCTTATTATGGTTCTGAAAACATACAGAAGGTGGATTTTGAAGAAAGTACTTTTCCCTGAGCTATTCAGGATGAAGTTCCAAGAGGACCCTGATGGCTACTGCATCCTCATTGTGACATGACAAGAGACAGACAAGAGTCCTGAACCTGGAACTTTGAGTCTCTTAAATAAATAACCAGCTTCTGAGGCAGGTGAGACTGCTATACATTCTACCTCTTAAGTGGTGGCAACCAAAATATCACCTCACATAAAGAGAAACTGACAAAGTGGATTGAAGTCCACAAATGTTTATGCCCAAAGAAATCTGTTAGTCTTTAAGGTGCCACAGGACCCTCTTTTTTAAAGAAATATAGTTACTTTAACACTATGACTAGTAGAAATTAAATTTTGACTCATGGTTATACTTGAAAAGAAACGGGCTCAGAACTGTGAATTTCATTACACAGTGGGTACTACAGCAAATTATGTAGAAAAGAAAACTAATAAGCTTGCTCTGTGATGTTGCACATTAAGACATAGTCTATTGAGTCCAAATATGACATCATGTCTAAATTATAGTACAGGATGTTTAGATCTAAATATCAAAAGATCACAGATTGTAACACAGGGTAAACAAGGAAGAAATAGCTTTGACAAAAGTAGGAGAACTTCCTTCACATAAGGATGTCACACAGACTCTGCTCACATAGAATGAGGAATGTCGGCAAAAAGGTAGGTCCATTTGCATGTTTCAGTCAAAAGGACTTATAACCAGCATATCCTAGTTTGGCAGGCTACCACCCTGTCTTCATTCAAACCGCTCCAAAAAACCTACTCTTTGCATAACTCCCACAAAATTCCATGATGTTCTGTCACTCAGTCCTGTAATACTGGCTCCATCTTTGACTCAGACCTCTCATCTGAATCCAGGTCATATCTAAATCTTGCCATCTTCTTGTATAGCATTTCTAATATCTAGTCTTTCCTCTCTGTCTAAACACTTGCTCAAAACTCTGCTAATTTTGCACTTTTTCTCCTGTAATCTTACTGGCCTTGGTACCTGGAATTGTTCCCCATTCAAGCCCAGCTGAAATCCTGCTAAGATCATTTGCTTGGCTCATTGCTCTTATTTTGTCATGACCTTACCCTTTAAGTCCCTCTCCTGGCTCCCCTCCTTCCAATTTATGAGAGAAAATTTTCTCATCCTTTCTTACAAAGCTATCTCAATTTAGTTGCATCTTATCCAACTGACCAGATACTTTATCACCAGTCAGCTCCCACTTTCAGTCTGCCAAGGATGCCAGATTTGGTTACACGATTCTCTGCTTCTCTGACGAGCATTTTTCCCACACCACCCCTGTGCATGGGAGCAGTTCCCTAATCCTTAGAGTCTCCACTTTATCGTTCATCAAGTCTCTCCTTAAAAATCACATCTTAATGGAAACAGTTAACTGCAAGCTGATAATGACTTGGCAGATGGACTAACTAGCTGTGAATTTTGCACATTCTATTATATCTAGCGCTTTGCCCACCCCACTCTCACCCTAGAGCAGGGGTCAGCAACCCCCAGCACTCATGCCAAAAATTGCACATGCACCCCTTCTGAGTGGCACACAGGCCTTCTGGCCTTCTGGTGCCTGTCAGCACCATGGTTTCTCCCACTGCTGAACCCTACTCCCCAGCAGGGCCTGAGACCATAAGATCTGCCACGTGTACAGCGGCTCTTTCCCCTGCTGGCCACACGTGCCAGCACCTGCCAAGGATTGATGGGGCAGGTCTGGAACAGGCAGCAAAGGTTGCAATCCCACCCTATGGCTTGTTTGTATTCTCCATTTATTATGGTTTGTCTTTTAGATTGGGATGTTATATGTCTGAACAGCATCAGCTGCAAAGGGCTCCAACTTTGGTTGTGGCTGTTAGCCATAACTGCTATATTACTTCCGAAAAATAAAAATAGGAGAGATTTTGTATATATTTTCTAATATAAAATGTTAACTTACCTCCTCCTGAGCTAACTAGTACCTCTTGCTTCCTCTGTGCATCACCTAGAAAATAAACTCTTTGGGGCAAGACCATCTTTAATTCTGTACTTTGTAGAGTTCTATGCCTGTTTTCAGCACACAATATACAATGCTGTAACAGTGTATCTTATCCCAGTGAGGCTTTGCATAATCCCACCGTATATACACTTAGAGATTTCACTTTATATCAGATGATGTAGTTTTGATTACCACCACTTAAAAGGTACCATCTATAAAAGTCTCATCGGCTATGTCTACCCTTAGAAGGTTAGTTCGAATCAACTTAATTCGAACTAATAATGATTAGTTCGAATTAAGTTAATTCAAATTAACATGACCACACTAGGAAAACCAATTCAAACTAGCGTCTCCATGGATAGGACTTGCTAGTTCGCATTAGGAGAAGGGTACCATGGGAGATGTGGCCAGATGGCACTAAAAAGGGCCAGGCCCCACCCAATATATAGAAAGAGGAAGGCACCCTCAGAAGAAGAAGGTCTAAAAGTATTAATTTTGAATTAATGGCTAATTCAAATTAACACAGATACATTGGCTTAATTTGAACTAATAAATTTCAATTAACCTTTACTTCAAATTTAAGCCAGGTTTTATAACTTAAAAGTAAGCTCTTATTAATTCGAATTTAGGAATTCCTTAGTTCACATTAATGAAAGCCAGTGTGGCCATGCATTAATTTAATTCAAACTAATCCTCATTAATTCGAATTAAATTGTGAGTGTAGGCATACCTATCTAGCCCAGATGCTACTGAGTCACTGGAGAGATTCGAAGTTCCAGTCTCAGAAATTTTATTTGTTACAAAATCATGTCACATGGAGATGTAACAAACATCCAGTTCTACTTAACTTTTAGTTGAATTTTCTCCCAGTTTTTTTTTTTATTTTGAGCAAGCCTGGTTGTACTCAAGGAATTTTTCAAAAGGTGACTGTCATTTGGAGTAAGTACTGCAATACATTTTGACGGAGGAAAAAGGTCACATTTCAGATTTTGATGACTAAGGGTAAGTCTATACTGAGGGCAGCAAAATCACCACCATCAGCATGATCATCCAGGTTCAATTGAGCAACCTTTGTAGATGTGTTCAATCAAACTGGAAATCTCCATAGCAACACCAGCCCCAGAATTGGAGCTGCGGTAAGCCAAATGGAAGGTATTTCTGGTCAGCTTAGTGAAGTGCATAGGGAGCTCTTAGTAAGTCATCGGGAGATATGCAAAGTATTTTACATACCTTGCGTATCTCCATCAACTGCTGCCAAAGAATTCAGCAAGTATAGACTAGGGCTCAGTGAAGACATAGGTATCCTTCTGGCTTAGTCATTCAAAGTTGGGAGCACAGGGAGCTCAATCTGGAGAAGTTCACTTGCGTGGTCACCTAAATCCTGGAATAAACCTAAAACCAACAGGAATGATGTGCATGAGGGATTGAAGGTGAATTGACCTGTAACACTGTCCCTATCTGAGTAAACTGAACCAAAACCTGAATTCTCCATCTTAGAGTTTAGGTTAAGAAAATTCAGGGGCATCAGTCAGAATGAATAATTTTAGCAGCTGTGTAGGGCTTTCATTATAGACAGTGAGCCAAATTCAGACCTGCTCTGAATTTAGCCCAGTGTATTACTGCATAGGAAAACCAAAACATTTGAAACCATTACACTAAACTGTAAATTACATCTACTTGACCTTTGTGAAGAGGGTGAAAGAACTGATTTCCATGCCACTTTTAACGAACACTTGAAGAAATCTGCTACATCCCCATTGATAGCTGAATCTTCCTGAATAACTTTTAAAATGTACACCCGCTTGATAGTCTCCTGACTAGAAATATGCATTTTTGGATACACTTTATATTGTATTTTAGTTACACACAAAGATAGCCATTTCAGAAGTTTGGAGACAGCGCACTTCCTCTTTAAAGAAGAGAATTTATATTTTTCCAGACATTGCCCAGGCAACACAGGCTTGAATAAAAAAAAATTGTCACTAAAAGCAGAGTTCTCTAGTCTGGGAATCAATGCTGTTATTTTGTTCCCAGCTAAGTTCTGCATCTTGCTTAATAAACAGAGGAATGTCTTTAATGACTGTAATGATGCTGAACATTTTGATGCCTCACGTAAAAGAAATGGATGAAAAAGGGAGTCTAGACTTTTAGAAAAGTCAAATTTGGAGGATTCTGTTTTCCACATTTTTGCATTTCTGTTTCTGGGCATCTCCTGGAAATAGTTATTCAGTTGAATCCATATTTCCACACTTAAAGACATTATTAAAGGATAAAAATATCATTGCAAATCTGAATCCAGAAAGTTTTCAGGGTCTTTAAGATTTCTATTGTAACACTCTGACACAGCTAGAATCATAGTTCCTCATTTAAAATAAAAATAAAATGCAAAATAAAAATGTGGAACTATTAAGACAAATACTAAAGATCACCATTCAGTTATGTTACCTTGTCTCTTTCCACACCCTCTTTCTTATGTTTGTACATTGTCTATTTAAGTGATCTCTTTGGACATTAAGCACTTTAGTAGAGTTCTGGATAACTTTTCAGTTTCTCATTTAATATACATTGTTTGGAATTTGGCAAACTTCAGAATCTTCAATTTGCACCTTGTGACCTTTTAGTAGGTAAATTAGCAACTTTATAGGTTGTGTTAATATATATTTTGCAGGGATGTGGTTAGCACATGTGACTAACAGTGAGGTGCCCCATAGCCTATTCCTGATGGTGCCACTGACTATCTGTGTGACTTTGGGCAAGTCGTATATGCTCTCTGTACCTCAGTCTACCCATCCATAAGATGAGAGAAATATTACTTTATGCAGGCATTGCAAAGCTTATTTAAAGTGCTTGTACAGGACTTGAAATTCTTTGGATGAAAAGCAGTACAGAAGTGCACTGACCTTATTGTTTCCTGTAACTGTAGCATGTTTCTTTTGAGATTCTTTGTCATTAAGTGTTCTTATGATTAAGTTTATAAATGTATAAATTAGAACATATTTATAACTATTTGTGTGGATAGTTGATGGTGTAAATTGGAAGCTGGTGAACTGATCAATCATGTCAGATATGTTTTAAGATATGGGTATCTAACACTTAAATCCAGTGCTTTTTTGTTTTAAAAAAAATTGATAGTAAATTTGGTATTTTTTATATATGCTATTTTGCTATAGGAAATTTGCTATCATATCTTGATAGGAAATTTGCTATTCAATTCTGTAAATTTGGTCTTGTCGATTGCCAGCCCTGCTGCTCAGCTAGGGGGCACGGCACAGTCAGCAGGGAAAAGGAGTTCACGGCTCCTTTCCTATGCTGGCCCTGCTATCCAGCTTGTGGGGCAGGGTCAGCAGAGGAACAGAGCATGTGGCTCCTGTCTCTTGCCAGCCTCGCTAACCGGGGGGGGGGGACACAAGGGTGGTGCACACTGTTCCCATGTTCATCCTGCCCCCCCAGCTGGGAAGCGGGGCTGGCAGGGGACAGGAGTGATTTTTTACAGGAGTGAATAGAAAATTTACTATCAAGATACCAGTACTAACTTCTTTTTACCAAAAAAGCATCACTAGTTACTATTAGTTCTTCTGGCCACCGTTAATGTGTGGTATAAAAGGGCTATTGGTTTATGAAGCTTCTCATCCTTGAAAGAAAACTCTAGACCAGCAGTTCCCAACCTTTCCCTTTATGTGGACCACTACATCATCATTGAAAGCTTTTGTAGACCACTATGTAAACAAACCATTTAAAATGTTTTTAACATCGCCTATAGCTGACAGAAGTCAAACTTGTACATCAAGGGGGGATTAAAAATGCAGTTATTTCTAATAATTTATTCTGATCACTCATAAACATATTGCACTCATCACAGTACATTTACGTTCACTACCATAATTCTCCCACACACACACCCCCATGGACCACCTGCAATATCCTCACAGACCACCAGTGGTCCATGGACCACAGGTTAGGAACCACTGCTCTAGACACTTACAAATTAATCAAGAGATTGAATGTGCAACTACATTAAGGGCAGCAAAAATGTAAGTACTTGTAAGGGAATAGATGAGGTCACTGTTTTTATTAAAAGTGTGTGTAGAGTTGGTAATTTTTTTCTTAGTAGCTCTTAGGTTTTTGAGAGAAATGGGTTTTACTAATACAATACAAAAATCTTTATTGCCTACAAGTCCAGCACAAACTGTGTTTCTCCAGAGCCCAGCTCCAGCCAGTAAGACTTACTGACATCAGAGGTCTAATCTCAAGTGCTAGATAAATAGTTGGCCTCTTTATGATTAATGATTCACAAAGGTGATCATTCACTTTTCTCCACAATGATGGAGCATCAATATCTTCAACTTATTTCCCTGACACTGATCTCTGTCTCCAACTGCCAATGAGCCAAGCAAGGATAATTTGGGGACCATCTTTGTACTACCCCATTTTCTGAAGACATTAACTGCTTCACTTACCTGATAACTCTTGAGTTCAGGATACTATTTCACCTTCCTTCCTTTACTTACCAATGCCACAATTGCAGAGCCCCAGGAGTATTCTGGGGCCCAAGGCATAAATATGATGACAAATTTCAGCATTATTACTTCACTGCAGGACAGAGAGGATTTGTCTAGAACAGTAATAATCAAGTCCACAGCACACTTTTTCATTCATAGCCATCAAAATATTTTAAAAGCCCTTTTCTGACACAACCATCAAAAATAGAAAATGTGACGCACACAAAAGGTAAATGTCCTGTTTCGACCCCAAATCCAGTCCACATCACCCAAAATTTGGGGCAGTACAGAGCTACCTAAGACTTTGTATCTTGCTCTTATGTTTAAAAGAGGCAAAACTGAAACTCTCCAATCCAAATCCTATTCCCAAATCCAAACTTCACTTCTCAGTTTAAATTTCAGATTTGAAATCTACCTACCAAAACTGAAAATTCCTGATTTAAGACACCAGTTGCTGACACTTGTATGTCTCATTTCGGGGTACAATACATGCGTATCACACTATTGTGATAACTGGGCCTACAAATTTACTCTAAATTTTGAGCTCAGCTGTAAAAAGTATATGAAAGTGAACAATAACCTATCATAAATATTGTTGGGAAAGGGAGAGACAAGTTGAATTAGTCTTAGAAAGAAAGAGAGCCTACTACTACAGGTCAAGGACTATTGAAATCATGCTTAATAAAAACAAAATATATGGAATTGGACATTAATGAACCAAACGAATATGTATTATGCCTAACTAGTGGCTATAGAGATGAGCTATCCCCCCATCACTCCTTTTTTGGGACCTTAATGAAAGACCTGAGGATGGGGGGAAATGGAAGATCAGATGAAGATTACTGGGGGTGAGCTTCACCTCATAGCTGTGACCATCACCAGCCCTAGGGCCCCTTCTTCATCCAAATCCTAAGGGATATCCTGAGTAGACTGGGCCAGAGAAAGTGATCCAGAGGACATTGCCACCGCACCAAATCCAACTGGATATAAAAAAGGATCAGACTTTAACAACAGTTCTAGCCCAACTCAACTACCTTTTCTTTCCCCCAAAAGGACAGCTGTCATCTTCTTCAATAGCATCAACAAGACTGTCAAGCATGGGCTTTTGTCCTTCCAAAACTACCCAGAAAAAGGAAACAAAGAATATTGTTAAAGTGAAATCCTTATTTTTCATTTGCTTTAACTGTTTTTTTTCTTTTCTTTATCTTTATCAATCAATCAATCAATCAAATCATAAGGCTGGAAGGGACCTTGTGAGATCATCGAGTCCAACCCCCTGGGAATTGAACCCAGGACCTTCTGCATATTAAGCAGAGGTGCTAGAAAAGGTTAAAATGATTGTAATGGTGTGCTTGCCATGATAGTAAACAGGCTGAGGCTTCTGTAGCCCAAAATCTGACATGTGTTTAACACTGGAGAATGACTGGATGATATTTACCCCTTTGATCCATTTATTACAGCTAAATTAATAAAATTAATAGTGGGGGTGTTTGGTAAAGTGTTAATCTCTTAAAGAAAAATCAGATTGTATTTTTTGTGTATTATATTTCAGAAGTGGAGAGCAATTTAAGGCACACAGTTGTCAGTGCGCAATGCAAATGGCTTTTTAGTGACAACTGATTTTAAACTGTAATTGAATAAGAATGATGCACAAGTTTGCTCGGGATGCTCACTAGTATTTATTAACAGCATTAGACTATTATGCATATTTTACTGTAGGGGAAATATGCACACAGATGATCATGAGATTGTTCTATATTTTGCCTTCTTTCTTTTTTTAACATAACCTTTTGCCAAAGGTGGAGGTGTTATTGTCTCTGTTGATCAGTACAAAATTGACAATAGTGCTATAAAGAGCCAAGTCATTACTCGGCAGTGTACTGTATAGAATTGAATGACTGGGTGTGATGGAGTTAAGAGATGCCAATTACTTGACTATGGCAAAATTTATCTCAAACGTTACATGAAAAAACTTTTTTTTTAAACAATCAGGTATCAGCAGCCAATGTAATCTGTATTGTGCAAAAGTGTAAGTAGAGAGCATTCTTCAAACTATGATTCCAATCGTGCAAACCCTCTAACGGTGGAATTTATATTCCAAGAATTGCAGAACCAGAGAAAACGACACATACATATAGTAAGCATTGTCATTCTGCAGGGACAAATCAGTGGTGATGTCTAGGAAAAATCATCAATCTAAAGGCCTTCTGGAAAAAGTTCTAAAGAAAGATTTAAACAGAAAAGAGTGTTTGATGTCAGCAACTTAACAATAAAATGGTTGTACACTCACAATTGCTCAGGTCATTTCGGCTGGTATGACTCAGTTCATAATAACTTGGTGTTGGCAGTTCACCCATTATGTAGATTTTTTGTAGCAGTTGATATCAAATATCCTGCAGCTAGAAGTGTCCATCAAGTAGACCGTCAAATTTGCAGTTATTATGAAGAACTGAAGCCACCTGAGCCTGGATCTTTCAAAGAGCTGATCAGCCTCAACTCCTACTGACATCAAAAGGAGCTTGTGGAGTTCAACCCCTCAGAGGTTGGGACCCTCAGCAGTATGCGGGGGGGAGAATGCTGCTTTCCAAATGTAAAGTGTATGTTTGATCTACTGACCACCACATGGTTGTATTCCTCTGGTTTCTAAAGTTTATTGGTTATCACAAATGTTTGCAAATGGCAGTTTCCCCTCTCTCCCCCTCCCTGCAGAAACCCCAAACCAAAATTTATTAGTTTAAGGGCTGGATAAAAGCATATATCGATTTTCCAGTAAAATTTCTGGCTTTACCCCTTTAACCCAAAGAATATCTATAAATAGATGATAATGTCTGGGATTTCCACAGCCTGAGTGCTACTATAAATAGTTCTAAACATTTTCCCACTTCATGCTTTTGAAAAGAACATTCTTTACTTCCTTTCTTGGAGAGCCCCTGGGAATAATGCTTGATCACAACTCAGAAAACATGTATATTAGGAGAGTTTAACAAAACAGGGCTAACAAACGTGCTAACAGCAGTTCTGAAATTAATTATACAGAGGAGAAAGGGTCAAATATATTCTGTAACAAGTTCACATTCATTATTCAAACCTAAACGTCTAAGCTAATCACTTGTTGCATGTCTATTCATTTTGCCTGTAACTATTTTTTTTCAAATTCTACTAAGGAATTAGTTTCTTCCAGACTCACAAGCAATAGTGGAATTTATTTGTATTTACTTGATATGTGTGTGCATTTGACATTTTGTAACTCTAACACTGAACCACATCTTTTCATATTTTTTTAAACATAAACTAGCTAGCTTTCCAGAGACATCTGTTTGACTTCAACATAGAAGTCAAACTGTTCAGACTAGATGTAAAGTTTCTATCTAAAATCTCTGTTCTCTAAGGTTTTTTTTCCCATGACAGCAGAAGCCCTAGCTGCAGGCTAAGTGCTTTGTGAAATTGCCTCACTAAATCTCCAGAGAAAGGTGCCAACTGCCTGAGTTGTAGCACCCCCTGCAGGCTAAGCCATATAGGAAAAAAACACTTGAGTACAAGAAAATGGTTTCAGCTGCCCTTTTCAAGTATGGCAAGCAATGCAAGGCCAGGGAAATATAAAAGAAGTGACTATAATAATAAAAGCCAGAACCTCCTCTTAATAAAGCTTTGGTGTCACAGAAAGAAAAAATGAAAGAACATGATTAGATATTCATGTGTTGCACAAATTAAGATAGTTGTAAAAAGATTTTTAAAAAAATGAAGGCTTGTAAATTTGAAACCCGGGCAAAATTAATTCTAAAGAAAAGCCATAGCATTGATGTGTGGTAAATGTGATAAGCATGGCTGCCTTTCACTCCGCTCCTCATCCTTTTTAAATACCCTCTTATCTGACACTTAAATTCCTACAGTCCTTTTAATTAGACAAGCTCCATTTAAATAGCTATACCAGTCTTGCCTTACAGTTACTTGAAGCAACTGCACTTGATGACCTGAAAGGACAGAAATTTACCATTACAGGGCATCGTAATGAATTATTCATCCAAGGAAAGCAAATACGATAGATCTGCCATTTTGAATGATAGCAAGGTAACTCAGATACAGAGTTGGTGATATGCTCAAGACAATGCTGTGATCATTGTTCCATCTTAACTGCTAAGCCTATTCTGAAAACAGGACCGGAATATACCTACTTTGATGCATCCTACTGTTGCATCAAAAACCATCTGGGATAGTATTATTCTTGTGTAGGGAATGTAGGGTCAGATAAACACTATGCTGCAAGTTAGTTTTCATCATCTCTCAATAACTGATTTGTTCTCTGAATGCACTCAGCTCTGTCTTCTGCCTTCCCCAAGCCTTCTGATTTTTCAGTAGAATCTTTCTCCATCAAACATTATTTTAACATTCACAGCTTTAATCTCTAGCCATCCCTTTTCCTGAAAGTAGCATTATTTTCTCTCACCCAGGCTATGTTTGCCTATATGGTCCCTGACATCATAGTTACTGAGTGCTTCACAATCTTAATGTATTTATCCCCCAAAAGATACTCTAATAGTACACGTAGCAAGGTCAGTTAAACCCCTATACCAAATGGATGATTTCAAAACACACATAATATACTGAGATGGCTTAGTTCCAGGAGAAGCTTCGTTGCTGCATCCTGGATAAAGTGCAGTGTCCAGCTGGACTGAGCAAGAAGTTGAGAAAACAGATATGATCAAGATGAATTATTAAAATATTAACCTGGCACAGAGAAGAAAAAGGTATAGTTTGGCAGCTCCTAAGATGGTAAATAGAATATTTATAGATACAGAAATCTGTATCTGAATCCAAAAAAGAAACTAAAATCAGCAGAGATGGATCAAGGAGAAGAATTTGGATTTATAACAAACAGAAGAACAGCTAGAAAAGGAATGTTTCCCAAATACAAGGAAAATCTTAGTAAATATTAGTGTGACTGGTGCTGCTGATCTTACTTCATAAAACTTTGAAAGTTAAAGGGAATTATGGGTCTCTCATGATTTGGTTTTTGATTTTTTGTTTTTGTTTAATGTCTGGTTTAACTTGAAAGTGCATGTCTCTATCCACATCTCACTCTTGTGGAGGAATTCTGGGGCTGAGGCCTAACAGTGTGCTGAGGCCTAACAGCATTGAGACACAGATAGATAGCTCAGAAGGCCTTGAGAGGGTGAAGAGCTGCATTTCTCTGTTCTGCTAGCACACCTGGAAGAGGGCCAGTAGAAGCAACTAGCTGATGAGGAAGTGGTAGAGAGCCGTGCTTCAAGGACAGTGTACTGAAATTCGGAGACAGAGAAGGTGTTTGGATTTGCCTGCAGATTTCTGAAAGTCAGTCCATTTGGGTCAGCTCAAGGACTAGGCCAAAGATCTATGGCGCAGGTGAATTATGATTGGAGGGTATGTGGGACAAGGCGGGTCAAAGAGAATAGGTTGTAATTGGGGAAATTTTGGTGCAAAAAGGCTGGATCCAGAACTTACTTGGCTGTACAGTAATAATTTATGCTTTGTAATATTATGTAATATGCCACTATATAAGAATAATGTACGCTATTATTGGGGCTCTCGGGTACTTGGCCTTGGCCCCGCAGCTGTGTAGAATAAAGCTCCACTCCTCACAAAGTTTGTGGCCCCCCGCTTACTGAGAATTCCTCTACACTCTCCTCCATCCTTCATGTACCTAGGAACAGCAACTTCCCTTTTCCTATCTCTCTCTTTTTACTATTGTAAAAATGTGTTGCTTTAGAATCTGCTCCTGTTCCCACTAAAGTCAGGGAGATGACATCTGCTGAATATTATCAGGAGCAGGTCCACAGACAACAAACTGCCTAAGAAAATCTTCAATATATATGGACCCACCCTGTGTCTCTTCCAAGGAAAACTGTCAACCTGGGGAGAAGCCCTTCCAGTAGCCACAATGTTAGGCCTGAAAGGGAAAAGGTGAAGAACTCTAAGGCGAACAATGGATGGCTGACACTGGCAAATTCAGTGCCAAGTTTCCCTCTTGGAGAACAGGTACCTCTGCCACATGCCTAGACCTACAGTGGAATGGAGAAAGGTAATTCCTTTTTGCAGAGAATTTTGATATTTTGTAATCTGGTTTCATTCTGATTAGGAATGAAAACCAAAAATTCAGACATTGTCTATGAAAGGGAGTAATGACCTGGCAGTACACATGGTGGGCTGCCCCAGAGTTGCAGACCTTGGATGTCTAGGCTACCCAGTAACATGTCAGCTAGGCTGCTGTGAAGAGCCTAGCAGGTGAGCTGATAGGAAACCAGACAGGTTTCAAAACCTTCGTATCAGGAAGGTTTCTATTAGAACTTGGTAAATTTGAACCCATCTCTGAGAAAAACAGATTTCACCAAACTGCCAAATTCCAGCAAAATAGAGTATTATCAAGTTTCTCTGACCACCTGTACTACCACTTTTAATGTCTCTCCTCTGGTGCTTTCTTCAGGAGAGGAGCAATCATTGAGCATTAGTAAATTTTATCTACTCCTCTCTTGGACAACCCCAGGCCCTCTCAGAGCAGAGAACTGAGTACCCCATACCTAACATGGCAGAGATGGGACATTCCTGATCCTAAAGAAACATGCTGAATCACTGAAAACCAAAACAGTGTTATGAAATCCCTATTTACACTAAGAAAGAGACTCAGTTTAGAACTGACTATGTAAGAACAATTTAATGGTCCATTTATCTCAGTGTTCTTCAGTGACTAATGCCATATACTTCAGAGAAAAGCATATAACTCCATAATATATAAAACCATGCAATAAAATCCAGTGAAAACTTCTTGGTCCAGCAACTGGCTTATGCCCTGTTAAGAAGCACAGCAGTTTTATCCTAGATAATGTAAGTGTAGAGGCTATTTAACAATTTCTTGTGGGAATAGGAATTGCATATCTATTTTCAGAACATGTAAATTACGCAGGCTAAGGAAGAGATCTGCCAAAGATCTTTTCCATCTTCTCAAAAAGCAAAATAACAAATTAAGAGGATACTATTGAAAATTGGTCCATTGACTAAAATAGGAGGATATTGTAATATACTGGTAATTTGTTATTTTGACCTTTGTTATATTTTTCTAAATTTTAGGAGGCAAAGTTAAATTTGGGTGGGTGATGCCAGGCAGATGGAGTGTGAGTGAGTAAGAAGAGAAGGTATGGCCGTGGGAGATTGTTGAGATTAACTGTTCATTCTAGACTTTACAACTTTGGGTTTTTAAAGAGGCTTCTTTAATTTTACTAAAGAAAGAGTAATATGGTGAGGGTTTTAAGTATTAGTTGGATTCAGAAACAAACTTGCAACCTGAACAGTTTGAAATGAAGGCTTTTGCTTATGAATCTCAGTATATTGTTTTGAAAGAATTGGTTATGTGAAATGGACTACAGCACTTGTCTGGCTGCATGGGAAATGTCTTGCTTTTAATAAGTTGCCTGTGGGATTTCAAAGTTCTTTTTTAAATTTAAAGGAAATGATTAATATAGCTGTCTTTAACTATGATGCTATTATTGTGGAAAAGGAATTCCATTCGTCTCTAATTTAAATGGCATATTGTAGAAATTAGACTACCTCTCCCTCTGTCTATATTATCTTAAAGGACCTGCATTTATATGTGGTGCACAGTGCTTTCTACTTTTCAAACTGGACAACAATGAAGCTGATGGTAATTCTGTATTTACTGAAAGTATTTGAATTCTTACTATAAAAATGATGAGCATGTTACACAATAGTTTGTCTGAAGGATGATGTGAGTTTTGAAATGAATACAGTGGGATACTAAGAGTAGCTTCAGGTATCTATTATAGAAAAATATTGTCCTCAAAACAAAAAGAAAAAACTAATTGCCCAAAAAAGAAAGAAGTGGATAAAAATATCAATCTTGGCATTACAAATTTTTGATTGATAATGTAGCTGGCAAGTCTGATCCATAGAGGAATACCCTGGCACAAATTTGCATTGGCTGTTGAATACAACATATCCAGTTACCTCTTTTATGCCAACAACTTGTGCATAACGTGAATAAATGGGCTAGAGTAATGATTGTCCAATTTTGAAGATGTCATGTTTCCATAATGTTTTTGTTAGTAATGAGAAAATTAAATTTGTCTTCCTGATCTTCTGAAAGTTTATGTAAATGACAGTGACTGAAAGTCCTATCAGAGGATAAGCAGCCAACACATCACCTGTTTATGCTGCATCAGTTGGACCAGAAAAGCTAGTGTGTATCAGCCCTGTTTTCATGATGGGGGCTCAGACACAGCATAACTAGCTTTTGCCCATCACACGGCTACCAAATATCTTTTGAGCAGTCATGCTTCTCTGGAAATAAACAATTTGATTTGACCAGCCCTAATGCCTTCATACCAAAGGCTCTGATCCTCTAACAGTTCCACATGGAAGGCATACTTCATCCACACAGCATCCCACTGACTTCACTAGGGGGATGTGAGGGCACAGGGGTCTGTGTATAGAGAGTTCATTGCAGGCTCAGGGTTCAAGACTGAAATTGCAAAATGAACACATTTGAGAGTTACACAAGTGCAAAAATGCATCTTTTGTTTCTACTCTAGGAATGAGGGGACACTTAGGTATCTCACATACCACTTGGCAAAAGTTTAACAAACACCCCAAAATAATTCAGAATTCTTCTCAAGTGCTTGCTCATGTCCAGTCTATGTCAGGTGTGTGTGTGCACCACATGCACCAGTTCTGGAGATTTTTCAGTGATACCCACAGGGCTAGCTCTAGTGCCCTCTGCAGTGGCATGAACATGCATAGGTATAAGGCATGCTACTGGCCACTCCTCCCTCTCAGTTCCTTCTTACCACCAGTGATGGTGCTTGAACATCCTTACTCTCTGTGACTCATAGCAGTTACTTTGATGGCCGCCCCTCCCAGGCCATCATTAAAGTACATAGAATGTGTGAAGTGAACAATGGCTCCTTCACCTTAACTAGATGGCCCCCTTGAACTCAACTGGATGGCTGTTACCACCCTGGGGGCCCATTGTTTTGCAGGGCTTGGTGTAGGTGGGCTCTGCCTAACTGCAAGGTCCTGCAGGGCATGACTCACACCCCCATTGTTCCCCGCATTCCCTGTAATCAGGGAAAGGCGGGAAATAGTCTTTAAAAGCTGAGGTTCTGGGGTGCTCAGGCAGGACGGTTTTCAACATCTCTCCTGGCCTGATCAACCAGAAGCTGCCTCCTCCGCTCACGAGTTCCCCCTAGAGCGTATCCACGAGTTACCCCCACGAGTTACTGCCGGCCGATTACAAGTCTCCTCCAGCCTGTAATGCTGTTACCCTTGCTGCTAGGAGTGGTAAGAGTCTGCCCTGCAACCTTTCTCTAAGAAAAAAGTTTTTCTATTTCTTTAGGGCTGCTTTAAAACTGCTTTCCCCAGCTTTACAGGCTTGCGTGTGTACCTTTCTGTTTGCTTGCAGCTCCAGTTTGTGTTAGGAGCTCCCCGTGTCTGTAATTGCTTCTTGCTACTTTGTATCACCCAGTGTATCTCTTTTCCTCCTGGGTTGTTTGAACTTGCTTTAAGAGTATTGTGTTTTGCAACATTGTATAAAGTTAACTGGTAGCCTTAGAAGTCTTAAGTTAGCTGTTAAGATTGTTTCCTTTAGTTCCGAGCCTTTAGAATTGTTGGGTTAAGTTGCCTGTGCCCTCCCCTCTGTAACCTCCCCAACTTAAATAAACCTTTTTCTCTTTAACTTTACTTGCTCCCTCTTCATTTCTGGGATCCCCGGTGCGCCTCAACTTTCCTTCTGTCCCTGTCCCTGTGGCTCCCCGCTCCCGAGCCGCTCTCCCCGCCCCGCTACCCTTGCGGCTCTCTGCGGCTCCCGGCTCCCGAGCCGCTCCCGCGGCCGCCGCCGGTTCCCCCGATCCCCGCCGGACTCTCTAGCGGCCCCGCAGCTTTTTCCCCGGCTCCCGCGGCAGCCCGCCAGCCCTCCCCGTCCTCTGCCGCTTTCTGCGGTTCCCTGCTCCCGAGCAGCTCCTACGGCCGCCCTTCCTGCCCCGGCTGCCAGCCGTTCTTCCCCGGCTCCTGCCCCCGGCTCCTGAGCCGCTCCCGTATCTGCCGCGTTCCTGCGGCTCCCGGCTCCCGAGCTGCTCCCGCTCTCCTGAGGCTCCCCGCGGGCTCCCCGCCCTAGCCGCCGCTTTCCTGCGGCTTTCCGCGGGCTCCCCGCCCTTACTGTGGCTCCTCCGCCGCTTTCCGCGGCACCCCGAGTCCCAGCCGCTTTTCTGCGGCGTGCCGGGCTCTCCAGCGGCGCTCCCGCTTTCTTTGCGGCTCCCGAGCCGCTCCTGTGGCCACCGCTGCTTGCCCTGAACTTCTGCCTTCCCCGCCGGCCGCTTCCCCTGAACTTCTGCCTTCCCCGCCAGCAGCTTCCCCGAACCCCTTCTGCCTTCCCTACCATTTTGCCCTCCTCTGCCTCCCTCACAAACCCCTGAATCCCCTTTCAGCCCCTCCTGCTTCTCCCCATTGCCCCCACTCCCATGCACCTACAGCCCCTCTCCTGCCTCTGTCCCCTTACCCCAACCCCCAAGCACCTCCTCACCCCGCTGCCTTTCGACACCCCCCCCACTTGCCTTTACTCCTCTTCAGGCCCCAGCTTCCCTGTTACTTATCTTCTCTGCCACTGCCGCACACTAATTTGCATTGTACCCCCCCCCTTTTCCTATAGTGTGTTAACGTAGCCTTTAGGTTATAGTGAGTAGGGCTATAGTGTTAGCAGGTTAGTTGAAGAACCCCATTGTTCCCCAACCTGTCCCCACTCCCAAAAGTTAGGTACCCCCCAACACTTTACGGAAACCACTGTGACAAACATGACATACACCGACCACCGCTCACCTTACCCTATACTCATTTTAATAAAGTGTACCCCAGATCCACCCCGTACCCCACGGGTGCAGTGGTTGCCCCCCAAGATCCTCAAATCTTCGAACCTGCTGGCATGGTCACTTACCTCGGCACACATTCTACCAGTGGTATCATCTGTAGATTTAGTGTACATAGTTCGTTAGATAATTAGTTAGAATTAGTAGTTTAGATATAGTTGTAGTTAACCTTTGAGTGCATAGCACCAGGGATGGGGCATGGACAGTCCCCATGCGCTTCATGTAAGAAGACCATGCTTATAAACAATCCTGACCAGAACTGCCTAAAGTGCCTGGCTGAGGCCCATGTTCAAGATAAGTGCAGCAGGATCTCCAGAAACTTCACACCTTGCACTAAAAAGGACAAGGACATCAGGTTAAGAAAACTTCTGATGGAGTCTGCTCTCAGACCAGACTCAGACCCTGACTGATCCGACTCTGCTTTGTGTATTGGTATCTACTCAAAGTGTCCTGCCAGCACTGAGTTCATCCTTACACTGGTGCTGAAGAAGCAATACAAGAAGTTGCATGCCAGAAGAGAACCCTCCCCAGCCCTTAAGAATGATAAACAAGAAGGAGGGTATGAGTCAAGACCCATACTGGGCAACTCATCTTCTCCAAAACTCATGCGGCCTCACCCACTAGAGGTCTCAGTCCTTTCAGGGACCCACTTCTAACTCCTGGAAGTCAAAGGGGTACCTGGCACCTCACAGTGTCCTCCATGCTTGAGGACTTTCAAGCAGCCATGGACTTGCTCTTGTTCCCTCTGCCATCTGCTTTTTAGGAAGATAGACCTCCAGGCCAAGACTTCATATTGAGACAGTTATCCAAGAATGGATCCAGGGGCAAGCCCACAATGGGGGCTGTGCACAGATCCCCAATGTCACAACACTGCTTTCTGATCCCTCATCAGCCACTGATGCCCCACATTGATCACCAGGACCTCGATGCTGCTTCCCAGAGTACCAGCAGCTGGACTGCCAATACTGCTCAATGGACACTCAGTACTAATCCTTGGAGGCTCAACATAGGTCACCAGTGTCTTGGTGCTGATCCTTGAAGCTTTGGCATCAGTCTCTGGAGTACTGTTACTGATCACTGAAGTACCACTATAGACCCCAGATGCCCCAGCACTGCTCTCCGTACCAGAACATTGCACCAGCCAGTACTCTAAGGAGCTGGAGATAAAGTCAGCACTGCCATGGTCCCAAAGAGGGCCCCTTGGATTGAGAAGAAGAGAAGACCACTTTGCTCAGGGGTCAACAGGCTCATGGCCACCAACCCAATGGGGCCAGACCATGGCAGCACAGGAAACCATGATGATTTCCTCTTGTCACAGGTGCAGCATCTTTGAAACATCCACAGGAGAGGTTCAGCAATGATGTTGCACCTGCCCCCAGACTTGGATGAAGAGAGCAAACTGAGTTGTGGGAGCTCAGTGATTTCTCTGGAAAAGTCTGCCCTGGCTGGAGAAGAAAAGTTGCATACTGCATCCTTATCTGCCTCCTCATCATCACTGCCTGATGAGGCAATAGCAGGTCCTACTACAACAGTCCCACTGGACAACTTTAGAGGACACCAAAGACTAACTGTGAATTTGGGACTAGAGGCAGACGAGCAGCATCCGTGAGAGAGTTATCAAGCTTGTCAAGGATTTATGGCAGACCCTCTCCTCTCTGGCCCCTACATCTAAAATTGCTGAGAAAAAATGTGTGCCTGGCCTGGGATTTGAGTACCTGTATTCTCACCTCTCTCCAGGGTTACAAATAGTGTCATACCCAGTGAAGAGACAAATATAGGCAGTCAAGTTCAACTCCCAAGAATAAAGATGCAAAGAAGTTGGGTGTCTTTGGCAGAATGATTTTTCTCAACTGCCAGCCTCCAGCCTCTATCAAAACAGGAAGATATGACTATACTTTATAATACTTCATAGACAAATTTGCTGACTCCATACCCCAGGAGTATAGGAGCAGGCATTTGTGACTATTTTGGAGAAGGATAAGCCAGTGGCTCAAGCTTCCCTCCAGGCAACCTCTAACATGGCAAACTCTGTGGTCTCTATGTGAAGAGCCTCGTGACTACGGTAATCTGGCAGGGATCCAACAGTCCATCCAACACCCTTTCAAGGGTGCCGTGCTGTTCTTTGACCAAATGGATGCCAGGCTGCATATCCCTAAGAGATTCCCAGGCATCACTCAGGTCCTTTACACTCTGCTGACTTGCAGGATGCACTTCTGGCCCTACAGTCACAGCCATTTGCAGACCAGGCCATGAATGAACCCTAGTGGAACAAGATCAATGATTATAAGGACTACCAAGGTCAACGACTCCCAGCACTTCCCAGTCAGGCTCAGCAATTAATCAGCCAGGTCTATTGAGAGTGCATGCAAGGATGGCCTGACAGACTTAACCCAGGATTCAACACTTTCTTTCTTTTCAAACCACCTTTCCCCTATCTTTTTGAATGGGAAGCTATAATGTTGGACAAGGAGGTGCTAAGCACCATTGCAGTGGTGTACACAGTTTATTTTAATTCATCCTTCCCCCCTCCCATCCTTGTCTCTCTTCAGGGACCCTTCTCACAAACAGCTTCTCATCAAGGAGATGCAAGTCCTCCTATGGTTAGGGCCTGTAGAGGATAGATAGATGCCTACATCTGAGAAGGAAAGGATTTTCCTCCCATTACTTTCTAATCTCAAAGACCAAAGGAGGCCGGCAACCCATATTAGACCTACATCACCTAAACGGATATCTCAAGAAGCTGAGGTTCCTTATGGTCTTCCTGGCCTTCATCATCCCTTTCCTGGATCTGGGAGACAGATATGCCATCCTTGACCTGAAGGATGCATACTTACATATTCCCACTTTCCATGGCCACAGACAGGTCTTATGGTTCATAGGGGAAAACAACTACTACCAATTCACAGTCCTCCCATTTGGCCTATCAAGTATACCAAAGATGTTTACCAAAGGTATGATGGTAGTCACACAGCTTATTTCAGACAAGTAGCTTAGTAAGGGTCACTTGAAAGCTCAGGTCCAAAACAGTGTCATGGTACTACACACCACTGGCCAAAAATTGAGCGTGTTGGTAAACAATCAGAAAGCTACATTAGTATCCATACAAAAGATAAAAGTTTATTGGGATTGTCTCAACTCTACACAAGCCAGAGCATTTCTACCTCAGGCCAGACTTCAAACTATGTCAAACCTAATCAGCTAAGTCACAGCTCACCCTCTCACCACAGCAAGGGTTTGCCTCAAACTGCTGCATCACATGGCAGTGTGTGCCTCTGTGATACAAAACTCAAGACTGAACCTCAACCCCTTCAAATATGGCTAGCATTGATTTATTCCCTGACAAGACAGCCTGGACATAATCCTCATGATTCCACCTTGAGTATTTTTCTTGTTATCATGGTGGACAAACTCTACTCAAGTAGCAAGAGGAGTACCCTTTGTGGCCCCACATCTGACACTCTCCTTGTTATTGGATGCCTTAGACCTAGGGTTGGGAGTCCATCTTAGCTCCCTCAGGAACAAAAGCCTCTGGTCCACAGCAGAGCTGACATTACACATAAATATCAGAGAACTCATGGTAATCTGTCTCTCCTGCAAAGCATTCCTTCCCCAGATGTTGGGAAAGGTAGTATGAGAGCTGATGGACAATACAGCACCAATGTATTACAACAACAAACAAGGAGGAGACATCCTCAGCCCTTTGTGAAAAGGCCCTTTATCTGTGTGAAATCTTCATCAAACATGGGACTGTCTCAGCATGGTACAGCTGGTTTCTCTCTAACTCAAACCTTGGCCATTGTGCAGCTTGCCGTGGGGCTGTTACTACTCCATCCGTAATGGCCCGCTGTTTACAGGCCTTGCTGAGAGTGGGGTCTGTCACGAAATACACATCTGTGCACCCCGGGGTTATGATCTATATGATTTGTGCATTGTGACTTTATGATTTGATGCCAATTATGCCATGCAAGGTTTCTTTATGAATGCTCATAATCTATTCTACATGTCTACTATGGTGCCATGTTTCCTGTAGCATCATGTATGTGCACAGATATGTAGCATGTTTTCCATGGCTCGGAGGGGTGGAAGACAGACCAAACTCTCTTCCAGCAACATGTAAACAACCAAAGCTGTGAGCAAGCAAGTACCCTGAGGAGGTAACAAAGAATATGCAAATTGAGGTCCCTGGCTCAAATGGGACAAGGAGATCACCTCTGCCCAGGTGCGGAGGGTAAAGGGGCTTTAGAAACAGAGGGGCACTTGGAATGATTTGGGGCTTTTGTTTGGGACTCTCCATCTTGAAACAACTTCAAGCAAGATCTGGGCCCTGCCTGGTCTCAGGCAGAGACTGGCTGTACAAACATCTGACAGCCGAAAATCTTGTGCATAGTCTTGGAGTATGAGGTCTGTTTAGGTAGCAATATTAGGTTACTATGCATGTTTTTCCTTTTATTTCCCTCTGGTCACTCCTGACTCATTTATATTGTGATTCTGCCTTGATTGACCATTTTCTCACTGAAAATTGTAATCTGATCAATAAACTAGTAGTTGTTTTATCTAAGACTGTGTGGTCTTCAGAAGGCATGTATGAAAAAGGCTGGGCATGATCCACTTCTTTGTTAGATGGACAGACATGAGCATATGGTAGTTGGAAGTTGGTCCCAATCTCTGTAAGACAGTGGCTCCCAGTGAGGTAACTAGGGCTGAAGGTGCTTGCTTGGGGGTTGTTCGTTGAGTAGCCAAAGGGCATACACCCACTGCTTGGGACTGATTGCATGTGAGAGCTTGGAATGGGCTGACTCAGGAGTGAGTGGTTACTTGGAAAAACGGGGTGAATTGGGGTTCAGGAGTGGGAGGTTCACAGAGGCACAGTGGATCAGATCTGGGGAGCAGCCTGTCATAGGGTCCTTCTGCTGGTCCTGGCAAAGTCCTTCCTGGGATCCACAGGGTTGGCAGTGTCCTTCCCTGGTGTGGGTACTGCTTCCCTGGGCACCTCTAGGTTGCCAGGCAGGCCTGGGAAGGCCTTTTGCTGTCTTAGAGGGGATGATCATTGTTGGAGGATCCATCTTCTGGGGCTCTCTTCTCTGCAGCCCATTAGCGGCCTACTTTGTGCAATACCTTGGCGAAGTTGGGCCAGTCCTAGCCCCCAAGGTAACAGAATATGGCAGGTGGGGTGCCAGTCCCACAGGGATCATTGGGTCATTTGCCCAGTTGTCAGTGGGATGGGGAGTGTGGAGTAAGTGTTCAGGTCCCCATGAATGCAAGAGAGTCTGACCTGGTTGAAGACCTGCCATTCTTTGGGGACCAGCCCCCTCAAGATGAGAGTCTGGCCACAACCTGAGTCCATGAGGGCTTTGAGGTGCCTCCTAGCCACATCGACCAGGATCATGGCTTTCAAGGTGGTTGCTCCCTGGGCTTGTTCCTCCCAGACATAAACTGAACTGAAGGAACAATCCATCCTTTGACATGGATGCCACAGGTGCCCCATCTGCCTGTGGGTAAAGCAGGGACCCACCTCACTCTGAGTCCATTGGCTCTGCTCTAGGATGTCTCATAGCCAGTCTTCTTGCTCCCTCGCTGGTGTTTCCAATGATCCCTGGGTCCACAGAACTGTCCAGATTTGAGGCTAGCTATGTCCAGACACCTGGGTCTGGCTGGGCTGAGGGTTTTGGGTGGCCAGACCGCACAGGAATGGGGACAGCCAGGGCAGTCAGGTTCTGAGCTGCCAAGAAATCTTCTATGAGCTTCATTGCCTCATACAGAGCAGCAGGGTGATGTCTCATCACCCATGTCCCTCCCCAGGCAGGCAAGATGTGTAGGTATTATTCTGGGATGATCTGCTTTGCCAGTTCATCCATGGAACATTGCTCTACCTAGAGCCAGCACCAGCAGGCATCTTTGAGTTCCTGGGTTGTGGCTCAGGGATGTGCTCGGGGGGGCGGGGGGGGGCGGGATTCTTCCCCCAAAACCATCATGGGAAAGTTTCAGGGCTGATATCCAATACATCAAGAATGGTGGCATTCACGGCCCAGTAGTCACATGCTTCACCATCCCATTCCAATAGGGTCCCATAGGATGCCTGAGGATCCCCTCTTAGGTAAGAAACCAGGAGGGTGACCCACTAGTCTTGGACCCAAACTTCAGTGAAGGCCCTCACTAGAAGGTTGTCAGGCATGCCTCAGGGTTGTTGTCAGGGCCCGACTTTGTGAGTCACAATGGTAAAGGAGCTGGGAGGGCAAATTGGCCACTGGTGGTGGCAGAACTGATGGGCCCTGTCGTCAGGGCAGCCAATTGTTATGCATTCTCCTGCTGTAGCTCCTGCTCCTGGGCTCTCAGTTCATGGATCTACTGTTGTTGCTCCCCTAGTGTCTATAGCAGCTGCTGCTGCTGTTGTAGCTAGGCCACCCACTGCTGCTGGTGGTGAGTCCGCCACTTCACTAACTGGTTAAGATCCATTGGTCTCTTTCCTCCAGCACTGGATGCAGGTTGCTGGTGCATTGTCCTAGTGAGCACACTTCTTGTGGCTGGTCCTCCTGCTTCATCACTGGCGCTCCCCATGATCCTTGGGTCCCAGAACTGTGGTTGAGTTACAGAGAGACTGGCTGAGAAAGATCTCTGGACTGGAGAAGCCCAGACCCAGTTAATAGTGCCCTGAGTCCATCAGCGATCCGTGCTGCAGTTGGCCTATGACATCCTGTCTGCAGGCCACCTGGACCTCAAAAAGACCTTGGCTGGAGTTCTGACCCACTTCCACTGGCTGGGAATGCATCACTATGTATGGGACTATTGTGCCTCCTGCCCAGAGTGTCAATGGACTGCCCCCACTGGCACACTGCAGGGCCTTTTAGTGCCATCCTGGCAGAAAGAACCCTATTTGAGAAGGTGGTCATAGACTTGGTTGCACCTCTGACGCCAAGTGTGGCAGAGCACCACAGTCTATTCATCCTGATGGACACATGCCACCTGCTTCCCAGATGCTATACCCCTGAAGAATGCCATGGCTTGGACCCTCATGGAATTGTGTATAAAGTTCGTTGCCAGGATGGGATTGCTTTCGGAACTCCTCATTGACCAAGGGACCAACTTCACTACCCAGCTTCTCCAGAAGGTCTGTCACATTTTAGGGATATGGAAGCTACAGACCTCAGTTTATTGCCCTCAAACCAATGGTTTGGTTGAGAGATTCATTAGCACTCTTAAGAATATGTTATGCAAGTTCACCCCAGAAGATCTACAGAGGCAAGACTAGCTGATCCCACCCTTACTTCTGGTGACACAGGAGATACCCAAGGCCTCCACACAGTTTTTCCCTTTTGAAGTGTTGTATGGCTGACAACCCAAGGGGGATACTGAACATAATGCAAGAGAATTGCAAGTGTACTACTTCACAGATCAAGGGACTGCTACAATATGTCCTGGGACTGTGGGAGTGGCTTCAACAGGTTGGAGCCTTGGCCCAGGAAAATTTACAAGCATCCCAGGTCCATCAGGCACAAACCTACAACCAGGGCACCCAGACCCACACCTTTGAGCCTGGCGACCAAGTCCTTGTGTTTCTACCTTCTGCCAAATCCAAATTGCTGGCAAGAACCCTATGAAGTCATCAGGCAAGTGAACCCAGTGAACTTGGAAATCAGATAACTAGATAGACACAAGAAGAAACAGATATACCCCCAAGTGGATTGTATTGGTTTGTGAGCATGACCTTTGACCACCATGGGGTCCTCGCAACATTCCAGTTGATGGACCAGCTCTTGGAGCCCCCTGCGGACTATGCTGCTACCTACATGGATGATGTTGTAGTGTACAGCCACCATTGTGACACCCACCTTGTCCAGGTAGCTCCTATCCTAAGGACTCTCTGTAACACTGGCTTGCCAGCAAACTTCTGAAATTGCCATATCAAGTAGAGGGGAGCCACCTGTCTCTGGTCCACCCTGAGCAGGGGAACCCTGTGACCCTTAACTGGGAAAATGCAAACCCTTCAAGAACATCACCAGCCAACTATGAAGAAGTAGGTGTGGCACTTCCTGGGCTTAGCAGGGTACTATCGTCGAATCATGCCCAGTTTTGTGACCATTGCCACCCCCCAATGTACTTGCTCACAAAAGACCAGATGCTCTGTGTCTAGTGGACACCAGAATGTGACAAAGCCTTCACATTGCTAAAAGGTGTGCTTTGCTGGGAGCCCATCCTTTATAGTCCCAACTTCACTCAATGTTAATGTTCCCTGTAAGATGTGCAGGTGCGCAGCCCCAATCGTTCACCCGCACCAGCAACACTGCCAGCCACACCAGCCAGCAGCCCTGGCCCCTACCCAGCTGGAAGACACAGTCTTCCATCCGGCAGTTAGATGCACCAGGCTGGGAGTTTTTAAATCTCCCACCCTGAGCATGCTCAGATCATGCTCTGGGTGGGAGCAGCAGCCTGTGGTGTGGCCAGAGCTGGAGCTCCGGCCACCAGGTAAGGGGAAACAGGGGGCCCTGGGAGGGTTGGACAGGCAGCTGGCAGGGAAAAGGCATGGGGGGCTCGGCAGAGAAGGCCAGGGGGGTCTGGGGGGAGCTGGTGACAGGGCAGGGGCATTAGGGACAGAGTTGGGGTGACTTGAGGGAGCGAGGGGAGTCAGCAGCAGGGCGGAGGGGATAGGGAAGGGGTCAGGGCAACTCACGGGACCAGGGGCAGCCAGCAGCGGGTCAGGGGGACTTGAGTAGGTAATTAGTTTCATATTGGCCATCAGTGTTTAGATTAAAATGTTCAAGTAACATTACACTGCAGTACCTTTTTATCCCTCACTAGCACAATTTGCTAAGTAATTACATTAAATGGAGAAAAAGAAGCAGATACAAAGCTGTGATCTTCCAGATTCCACAAAGATGAAAGAAGCTGAATTATTTGCTCAAATTTATTTTATTTTAAGAATATTTCCTTTCCTGATGTTTAAGTGGTTTTCACATTGCCAGATGTCCAGGTGAGATTATGATGTAGACAGGTAACAATTTTAGTTCTGAATAACCTGTCAGTTATTCACTCAGTGGAATTTTCAATTCTCCCTTAGCCAAATAAGACAATGTTCCATAGATTGTGCTGCTGTAGGAGACTATACATCCAAGACTGAAATTAGAGTGTTTTAAATGTGATTGTGTGATCTTTTCCCAGGCAGTAGTTTCCCTTGCAGCCAGATGGTCTTTCCAACCTGCGGGTGGGTGAGATGGGAGGTTTTTTGACAATTTGATATCTATTGCTGATAGGACTTCAATTGCAAGGTTCACATTTCAGAAGAAGATCCTAAGGGCCCTCTTGTGCCTTTCAGATACATTTGGTGCATTTCACAATAATTTTAATCTGTGTATCCAAAGTCCAGAATTGGTCCATAATGTTTTTTCGAAACAAGAATTATTTCATATCTTGTTGACTGCTATCTGGTCATTCATGCTAAACAGCATGCTATGTGACAGTCTTTTTAAGGGATTAATGTAAAAACTTCCATTGACTTCAATTAAGGCAGGGTTTCACTTTGTACATTATTTATGGGTTTTAATAAATTTTCAGCAAAGTTTTCAACAAGGTTAACTTCCCCTGTATATGTGCAACTGCACTTGCAAAATTTATACCCAAACTGGTACTCACAAAAGAAAGCTGTGTATTAATTATTACTTCTAACTTGGCTGCAAGTGAACATTGACTAGTTAGACCTGCAACTGTTGTGCATCAACAATACATTTTGTGGGTTCAAAGCTATAGCTGCATATTTCTAAAAAGCAAGGTATGACCTATCTCTATGAAAAAGCTATCCCTTTTTATCTGTATATATGTTGGAGATAAATATTTTCCCAGTATGATTCTTTTACATAATCATGATTCAAGGGTTCTTTCTATTGGACCTGAGAAAATCATTCAGAGATACTGAACACCACCCAACTGATAGCAATAGGACTTGTGAGTACTTGGACCACACAGGATCAGACCCCAGTGCCTAATTATTAGAACTATCAAAAAAGTAGAGAATTTTTCTTGGGAACTGTCCATTTGGGGCAGAAATTCAAATACTAAAATATTTTGGACAAGAACCAAAAGATTTTTATTTAAAAATGCTACTCTGATAGTTCAGGGGAATTCAACGTTCCCTCTAAGCTGTTGATGCAGCTGAGCAAGTTATGGATGGACTCAAGGAGTTGGGGGGCACCAGGGAAGGAGCCCACTGGGGGTTGAGGACCCAGCGGGAAACTTGCTCAGCTGCATCATCTGTTTAGAGGGAACATTACTCAATGTGATGCTGTCTGGATTTAGGGGACCATTTATGATATGATTTCATATCAGTAATTCATAATTGTAATAATCCATATGAGATATGCCATATTTGGTACCAATAGATGGTTAAGATTTACTAAGAAAGATCATAGTGTTTATGTGTAGGTGTCTTATATGTATTAGAAGTTTGAATGTTTGTTATATCCATATTTCAACATGTATGATTATGGAAAACTCCCCAGACAGGATCTCTACAGCCATTGTTTCCCTGTGGCCCACTAAGGAAACCACAGGTACAGTGGGCATAGGGAGAAACCTGCTCAATGGGTCACTTGGACTAGCTATATGACTCATCTCCATTTTGGTTCTAAAAAAATTCCACACAGCACAGGGAAGGCCAGAGGTGATAAAAGTAGCTGTGCCCTATTCCTTTTTGTCCTCAGTCTTCAGCCAACACCTATCTCTGGATCTATTCATCCAAAGTGAACAAAGGACTAAGGCCTACTCAGGTGCCAAGTGTCTACCAGAGGAACTGAACAAGCCTGTAAAACTACAAATTCTTCCAAGGTCTTGCTTTACATGGAGTCTAAATCACTGTATGTATGTGATTCACTTTAGCATTCCTCATATTTTGTTTCTTTCCTTTTTTGTAATAATCCTTTAGTTTTAGTTACTAAAGAATTGGCTGGCAGCATGGTATTCTTGGTAAGATCCAAACCTGTATTGTTCTGTGAAATGTGGCTGGCCCTTTGGGATCAGGAGAAACTTTTCTGAGTAAAGAGCATAGGATTTTAAGCAACTTGTCTCTTTACTAAACCCAGCAGCTATTTGAGAACCAGGGGCTGGAATGCAGTAAAGGGGGCTATTTGCATTGTGTTATGCTTCTTGATAACCAGTTTGGGGAATCAAAAGCATGGTTTGTTACTGATTGGCAGTTGGGCTTCCGTGCCACCTACTAGCATTTAGAGAGCTTGAGTCTCATTTTTGCATTTTGCCCTTAAAATCACATTTCTGACTCAGTTAAGCACCTTTGATTAACCAAGTTCCAAAGGGATAGCCATGTTAGTCTAGTTCAGCAAAACAAACAAGGAGTCCTGTAAAGACTAACAAATTTATCGTATGAGCTGTTGTGGGAGAAAATCCCCCACAAAAGCTCATGTGATAAATAAATTTATTAATCTTTAAAAGTTCCACAGGACTCCTTGTTTGTTTTGATTACCAAGTTTTTCCATATATTTCCCCAACGGTATAATACATAAGCAATGGATAATGAGGTGATAGCAACCTTAGAACAAAATACTTTTGTTAGCACTGGCCTGTGCTTAGTCACAATATGGATGCTAAATGTCACTAAGATGAAATTTTCCAGACCAAATCTCTGAAGAGTTAAAGTCAGTGCTTGCAAGAAACTTAAGCACATTTGAAGTGGAGAATTAGAATTGGTGGCTCAAGTAAAATTTCAGGTATGACCCTAAACAATCAAAGATCATCACATACATTCTAACTATAGTTCAGACTTCTTAAGATTGAGTATATACATTAATCCTACTGGACTTTATTGTAAATAATTCATTATTGATGCACATAGACCCACCTAGGTGATTTCACAGAGGGGAGATCAGTAAACATATATGCTTGCATATGACAAACAGGCTTGTAATACACATGCACCAGTGATATCTATGAAGGTTCACATACCTCTTCGAGTAAGAGTAGTGGTAAATGTTAGTACAATTTGCAAAGAACCAATTCCAATTTTTCTGCTGTGGTAATGGTGAATCAAAAATGTATATATTTAAAAGGCAATTATAGTCATCTTGTTTTAAGCTAATATTCTGATGTATTCCATGATTCATATGATAATTTTTGTGTGTGTAATGTTTCTGATATTAAGGGTTGTGAATAAACTTTGAGGTAACCACTAATCAACCCCAGGAACTATGAACTACCTATATATTTTATCAGAACATTTCTCCTATACACTAGGAGTAAAAATAAGCACCTATGTATTGGTGTGCCTTCTTCTTGGGCATTTTCCCACCTTTCTCAGTCTGGGAGTGGAAGAAGTAAATTGATGCATGAAACTCTGCCTAGAGACAGAACTTTATGTAAGGCAGAAGAAAACCAGTGAGCAATGCAGTGTTCATAAACTATTGAGAGAAGAGGAGCTGAAAAAGAAGAGAGGTGCACTCAAGCTGAGCTGAAATCACTTGCTGTTCAGTTATGATTCCTACGGTGATTTGAAGAAGACTCACCCACCTGAGACTTATTGCCTGTCAGCTGCCACTTACCTTCTGTCATTCACTGGATCTTGCTGATCCACCTACATTCCATCACTCACCAGTTGCTGCTGTTCTCCAGGTTCCAAGGTCCTTAGTTGGTTCTGATTTACCTTTGCCAATAGGGACACAGTTAACACCCCACATAATGAAGAAGATCCAATAGTGAAGTACAACTCCTATCCCAAATCCCTGGTTTTTGTTTTGGTATGGGATCAGATTTAATACCTATTGTTGATTGTTGTTAACCCTGAATGACCTTTTTCCTTACTGTTAAGAGTCGCCTCAATAACTGTTTTAATGTTTTAAATAATCACCCTGTCTCCCATGATTAGATGAGGGAAAGACATCTGAAGCCAAGAACCAGAGTTTCTTTCATAACAGAAGAGGGACAACAACCTGACGCACCCTACATAGATATGTGGCAAGGTTTCCCCCTTGCCACAGAAAGGACAGGTGTGAGCAGAGTTCATTAACTATGCCAGGTATGTGTCAGCTCTTATAGCCCCATGAAGGACCTGATAACTAACACCCCTGGTGGGCAACTATAAGGTGTTTAGTGATTGAGGCAGGGGAACCTGAGAACAGAAGAGAGGAGCTCATAGTTAATCTAATTAAATACTGCCATTGATAAATGGATTCTATCCGTCTCTGCCACAAAGTGCCTATGTGATGCTGAACTCACTAAAACTAAATGTTTTCCAGAGGCAAACTAGGCAACTGTCCAGGGGCACTATTTCAGCTCTTGCTGGAGATGGAGAGTCAATGTAACCATGATTCCAGGGGCTAATTAAGTATCTGAAAATTCTAGGCTTTTTGAAAATAACTTATCAGAGGTGACTAGCTCAAGTATTTATTTAATTTTCTTTCTTTATATAGGAACTAGATAGTGTTCCTGTCAATTAATTTCTAAAATGTTCTAACATCTTGTGTCAAGTGACTTAAGGGACACTGTGGTTTAAAAAATTAATTTAAATTCTTATTTTGTTAAAAACCTCTTGAATACAACAATTGTAGAAAAATATAAATTATGTTCTATCATTTAGGCTATTTACTTTCTGCAGTTCACCAAGCTTGGAATAGATAATTTAACTTTAGTAAACATCCTAGTAGGGCAAGGCCCTAAGCTGTTACCATACCACAAATAATAGACTAGAAACTGACTTTAAGCAGAAATGAAACTGACATTTTCAAGTTACTTGCACAGTGTTGCCAACCCCAGCCAATCAAAAATCTTTAGTCAGGCTCACCAAAAATTGAGTTTATGTAAAAAATACTATTTTTGGTGTTCTTTTAATTTCCCTTCTGCTATTTGAGCCTTTATGTTGTACTGAGGTCACATTTTGAAGCTTTCTCCACAGTCACAAGGGGTAGATACTTACTTTTCCTTTAAGAATGAAGGCTGAAATCATCACATATCCGCTTGACTCCAGGAACTGGGGCTTTAATGAAAGTAATTATTATCACAAGACTCATGACAAGACTCTGAGAGTTAGCAACAGTTTTCACTTTTGTTTAAAAGCTAGTTGCTTTTTCAGAATGCTCTTAAAGACAACATTACAATGACTGAGTTGCAGTTCTCATAGGAGAATATTTAAAAACAAATACCAAAAAATTCCAAATTTTAAAGTTGAGAAAAAAATTGAATCTTTTGAGCTATATCAGGCCCACTGTAGGCAGGAAAGGAAAACAGGCACAGGTGTGGTTGACAGCTCCTTCTTTTAGAAAAAAGGTAGAGGGTCAAATCTTCCAGTCCTTGATTAGAGAAGACTTTTACTGTCTTCAGCGCCTCCACGCACAGGTATCTCATGTCTCCCTCTTTCCTGAATGTAACCTTGGCTTAGAGCAATGTAAACCAACCTTTGCTCTGCTGTGGCACACCTCAAGCATCAGAGACCTCTGCTCCCCACTCCCAGTTAGGGGCTGCAGGAGGAGAATGCAGGGCAGAGGCAGGGGCATCACTGGCACTGGGCACCCAGGGCACATGCCCCGAATCCCAGCACCGGTGCCCTGGGTCTGTTACCCCCACCCCAGTCTCCGGCCGATCTGGGGCCCAGCTGCCGACAGCCACGGCAGCCCCTTCCCTAGCTGGGGATCCGGGGCTTGGCTGTAGAGGCCGCTCCTGGCCCCGTCCCCAGCCAGGGATGCGGGGCCCAACCACCCGCGGCCGCTTCTGGCCCTGTCCCTGGCTGGGGATGTGGGACCAGCCACCCGCGGTGGCACGCGGTGGCTTCCGACCCTGCCCCTGGCCAGGGGCAGGGCCTGTGGGCCAGGGGCGGGGCTTGGGGCCGTGCCCTGGATCTCTCCCCAGGGCAGCGACACCCCTGGGCAGAGGAGTCAACTGGAGGAGAGGAGGGAAGAGAGGGAGACTGAACTCCAATTGGTTGCTCCACTCTTGGAGGTGGTAAAACAGTGAAGGAGATGGCCAATCAGAAGGTGGATTTCCCTTCTTCCCACCCACCCCCCTCCTCACATGTACTTTTTCAAACAAATTCCCACAGCACACCTGCTGACAGTACAGCAGTGTATTGTGGCACACAGGTTGAGAAATACTGGCTTAAGGGCTTGGCGCTGTTTCTTCTTGGTCCCCTGCATTCTCTCTTTAACACCCCTCTCCCGCCCCCAATAGTCCTGCCTACAGGCTCATCTAACAACCTTCAGATCAAAACCAAAGACTAACAAATTTATTTAATCATCAGTTCTTTCTTATCTTAATCATACTGCCATTGTGTGTAAACAAAATACAGACTCCCTGCCCCAGGGACACAAGCAGGGAGCAGCTCCTCTCTGCAGAATTCACACACAGCACTCATGTTGCTTGGGACTAAGGCATGTGCTGCAGTCAGACTTCCTGTACAAAACTGCAGGATTCTGCATTGCAGGGACTCCTCCTTTCCAGCACCCCCATGGTCTGTGGCCTCTGTCACCCAGCCCTCTGGGGTAGGGCTACCAGATACCAAAGTCTGGAAAGGAGGACAGGGAAGTATGAAAAGGAGGACATTGGAGGACACATGGAGAAAATGTAGTATTAATGTAATATTCTTCAGTTTTTAGGGGGCCCTGGAACACTGTCCCCTAAAAATAAGGTATTCTGTGGCATTCCAGGATACTTTAACCCCTATAAGTAAAAAACCTGACAAAATCCTGTATCTTAAAATGCCTGCCAGACAGAGAATGTGAAGGTAAAAAGGAGGACATGTCCTGCTTTTGCCTGACATCTTGTAACCCTACTCTGGAGGGCCAGGTCAATGCTCAGGCCATTCCCCCTTCTGTGGCTAAGAGAAAAATTAAACTTAACTCAAATTCATCACTACGGCATTAAAGTCCATAATGTAAACACCAGTTCTTCACAGAGAGCAAAAGCTCATGTGGTCCAGGGT
>ML681979.1:11222655-11238423 GCA_007922195.1 Podocnemis expansa
GACCTACACCATCCCTGATCCTCTTCTTGTTATTGATATACTTGTATACCTCTGCTCTTCCTCTGCTCCCTGGGTCTGCATGGGTTTCCATAAACGCACAACTGTCCACAATAATGTGATTGAAGGGATACTAGACCTCTCTGCTTGGCCTGGTGATCCCTGGCAGTGTGCATAAGGCAGCAACACGATGGGGCTATCCAGTCCCCCCCCCCCACCCACACACTCAGCTTAGGACCTTGTTATAACTTCTCCTTCCAGTAGATCCATCCCTGAGTTGGATTTTATTCTGTTACTTAGGCTTTCTAATTGTAGAAAAAATACCATACTTTGTAACACAGGCTCTTACCAGAACAGTTTGCTTTTCTCTTCTCTTCTTAATTATCAGTCAAAAAACTCTCTGGAGTTTTTATTAAAAGCTACAAGTTATATCTTTTGTTGCAAGCAAGGGAATTCTCAACCCACTGAAAAAAGAGGCAAGTCCTAATTTGCAAAAATAACTGCAATCGCCATATCTCAGAAATGGTGGAATAAGGTTGGTGGTCACAGTTTTTTTCTTCTCTTCACTGGGTCTATTGATAAAAGAACACAAAGGTTGCTTGCCAGTGGCCTAAGTCCTTTTCATATGAATGAGAGAAGCCCAAAGAGATACTAACTCAGACAGGAGGCACAGAAGTTTTTTGAACAACAATTAGCACCTCATTGTTAGTCCTAATGACTCACCTTTGTTACAATGCTGATGTACTGCCTTAAGCAACTTCCACCCCAAGCCACTCCTAGCCTTGTGAACTGGGCTGCTCACCCAGTCCCTGGCACGGGGGGGGGGGCAGCTCTGCAGCCCTGTGGGGCCACCCAAAGCATGGGGCCCTGAGCAGCTTCCCCACTTGCCCTACCCTCGGGACGGCCCTGACCAGTATAACTGTATTAGTACAATTATATTGTTAAATTTCCCCATATAGATAAAGTATAAACATCAGTACAGAAGTTGTACTCTTTATCTGATCATGAAAACTACATAGAAAAAGCTGAAGCACACATGAACACACACATGCCCCCCCCCGCCCCGCCCCCAACACACAAACCTAGCTTCAGGCAGACATCTAGGATGTAAAATTTCAGGCAGAACCAAGTATGGTAAAACTATAAACAACTAAAAACAAAGTCTTCGAATGAAAAGTGTGAGCCAATGTTAATAATGGGTGGCACTAACAGCCCTTTCTGTAATAATGAGCAAGGTTTCCAAAAAATAACTTTTTTGATAGTGTTGAGAGAAAAGCTCGTTCTCTGCTCTGGTCAATGATGGAGCCGGACAACAGGAGGAAGAATCACAAGTTTATTGACACTCAGAGCTACTGAGTGCGGCCGGCCCTGAAGGACCGGTGCTAAAAGACTTTTATACCCAGGTACAACAACTTAATTCAAGGAAATCTGAAAATGGTTAATATATTCAATGTAAACAAAATTAATACATTTATTAGTACCATATAGGAATAGATTTCATACATATTCATATAAGATAGGAAAATTAGTAGAGAAGGTTAGGCTGGCTCCTCGGAGCCTGCGAATGTAATAAACAAAAAGAAATTGTTGATTAATAGGTGACCTCGAGACTGGTGCAGTTTCCCTAATCTCCTGCTTATAGACTGTTCAAGGATGTGAGGGGCTCTATACTTTTATTAGTCAGGCTAGAGGTTAACATAATATTAAGGGAACAGTACTAAGATGGAGTCACTTATGCTCACAAGTTTGTGGTCTCATACAAATCTCATAACAATAGTGTCCTGCAATTCATGTCTGTGCACCCTGGCTTATAATCTACATGATTTTTCTGTTCACTTATGCATTATGATTGTATGTTTTTCTGCCAATTATGCCATGCAAGGTTTCTTTATGGATGCTCATAACCTATTCTACATGATTACTATGATGATATGTTTCCTGCAGCCTCATACATGTGTAGCGATGCGTAGCATGGCAGAAGGAGGTGAGAGGCAGATAGAGTTCTCTCCCAGCAACATGTAAACAGCCACAACAGTGAGCAAACCAATCCCTGGAGGAGGCAACAAAGATACGTTAAGTAAGGTGGCTCAGACCGAACAAAGGGATCACGTCTGCCCAGAAAAGTAGGGGTGAGCGGGAGTGAAATCAAAGACAGACTCTTGGAAGGATTTGATACTTTTTGCCTGGAAATCTCCATCTTAAACAGTTTCAAGCAAGATCTGGGCACTGCCTGGTCTCAGGCACAGACTGGCTGTACAAACATCTGGCACTCAAACACCTTGAGCACAAACTTGGACAGTTTAGGTAGAGATATTAGGTTAGTATGCATGGTTTACCTTTTATTTCATTGTGGTCATTCCTGACTCATTTATATTGTGATTCTGCCTTGGCTGGCCATATTCTCTCTTAGAATTATAATCTGATGAATAAACTAGCGGTTATTTTATCTAAAGCTGTGTGATCTTTAGAAGGCATGAGTGAAGAAGGCTGAGTATGATCCATATCTTTGTTAGATGGATGGACTTGAGAGTATGGCAATTGGGACTGGGTCCTAAGTGGGTCCTAGTGCGATAACTGGGGCTAGGGGGTGCTCGCTTGAGGACTGTCCCTTGAATAGCCAGAGGGACCAATTGCACGTGAGAGGCTGGAGTGAACTGACTCAGGAGTGAGCAGTCACCTGCCAAAGCGGGGCAAATCAAGGTTCAGGAGTGGAAATCGGGGATCACAGCGGCACACTGGACCGGATCTGGGGAGCAGCCTGTCACAGACAGAGTATAAAGAGTCCACTGAAAAGGCTTAAGTAAGAAATGTCCTCTGCGGGTCAGTTATTACATAAGCATACTCTACATGGTGTCTTGCACCCTAGCCTGAAGCAGTTAGTACAGCTGGCCACTACTGCAGACAGCATAGTAATCTGTGTTGCAGTAATGCTTTGGACTTCACAGAGCTAGGCACTGTAGAAATGTGGTCAAATAAATGGTCCCTCTTCCAAGGAGCCTGGACTAGGTCAACTGGTGGGCTAGTGTACTATGGCACCTCATATGCAAAACTGGCAGAACAGATCCTCAACACCCACTGCAAACTGCTTCAGCAGATTCTTGACTTGGATCCCAGCAGCCTCCATAAGTGGGAGGAACCCTCACTCTAAGCCTTACTCCTCTGAGCTGAGGAGAGTCATGGTCCCTGTGCACTGGTTGGCTTGAGGGGCTGGTGGCTACCCAGAATGGGCGGGGGAGGGGGGCGGCTGTGAGACTGGGACAGGAACAGGGTGACAGGTGCCTGGCCTGGAACAGCAAAGCACTGGATGGTGGTGGATTGGTACAGGGAACGGGGTCTAAGGCTCAGGAAGGGAAGAAGCTAGGTGTCCATGATAACAAACCCTGAGGTCTACAATAAGAAAGCAGGTGCCTGCAGTGGGGCTTTGTGGTGAGAAAAGAAGCAGGTGACCAGGACAGAGATTGGGGTGGTGGTGGATGGGGGACCGAGGAGGCTTTGAGGGGTAGATGTGCTGGGTTCTGGGACAGGGCTGTACGTGTTGGGATGGGTGCCCAGGATGGGGCTGGCAGGGGGATGTTGTGTAGGTGGATCATGTGTGCACGATAGTGTTTAAATGTGGCAGGTGCCCAGGATGGGACTGTGTGGTGAGGGGGAATCAGACTTCTGGGATAGTGTTGGGGGCAGCAGGTGGGATCAAGTGCCCAAGATGGAGATTAGGATCAGTAGGCATGCAGGGCTATTGGGGAAGTGGATGGGTGGCCAGGACTGGATTGGGGGGACAGTGAAGGGAGCAGCAGGTGACCAGCATGCAGCAGCTTCCCCAGGACTTAAAATTTGGGGGAGTGTAGGGAGGACATTGGGGTACTCACTTCCTTGGTATAACAGTGTTACTAGCTGACAACTGGGGGGTGTTAGGAAATTCAGGGGGGTACAGGGAGCATTGGGGTGCTCAGTAAATTGGTGTAACACTGTTACTAGCTGACAACTGAGAGGCTATTAGGAAATTCAGGGGTGTGTGGTAGGGTTACCAGATACCAAAGCATGGAAAGAAGGACAGGGAAGTACGAAAAGGACATTGGAGGACAAATGGAGAAAATGTAGTATTAATGTAATATTCTGTTTTTAGGGGTCCCTGGAATGCTTTGCCCTAAGAATAGAGTGTTCCAGCCTACTTCAGCCCCTCTCAGTAAAAATCCAGACAACAAAATCAGGTATTTTTAAAGTGCCTGCTGGATGGAGGACAGGAAGGTAAAAAGGATATGTCCTCCTTTTGCCTGACATCTGGTAACCTTAAGCGTGAGGGTGCTGAGTAAATTAGTATAACACTGTTCCTCGCAGACAACTGAGGGGGTATTAGGACATTCAGGGGGGGTGTAGTGGGCTCGCTAAATTGGTGTGACACTGTTACTTAGGAGAAAACTGGGGGGGTGTTGGGAAATTCAGGGGGGGTGGGCTTGTTGGTGTAACAGTTACTAGCAGACAACTGGGGAGTGTTGGGAAATTCAGGGGGGTGCTGAGTAAATTAGTATAACACTGTTCCTCGCAGACAACTGAGGGGGTATTAGGACATTCAGGGGGGGTGTAGTGGGCTGACTAAATTGGTGTGACCCTGTTACTCAGCAGATCACTGGGGGGGGTGCTGGGAAATTCAGAGGGGGCATGTAGAAGTGCTCACTAAATTGGCGTAACACTGTTGGCAGCAGACCACTGGGGGTGTTGGGAAATGGAGGGGGCAGCGGGCGGCGCTGAGGCAATGGGTGTCAGGCTGTTCCGGGGATGGGGGTGCTGAGGAAACCCCGCCGCCAGCCCACGAGAGCCGGGAGCCGTTGGACGCGGGTCGCCGCCTGACGCGGAGGCAGAGGGGGCGGGGCGAGGCGGGCCCGGAAGTGGCGCAGCAGCCAATGAGCAGCCGCCTTGTTGCGGCGCGCGGCTCCCGCCCCTGGCGGCTGCGGGGCGCGAGACGCCCGGCCCCTCCCCTCCCCCCCGCCCGGCGCGCGGGCCGGGCCATGCGGCTGGGGAGCGGGCGCGCTCGCGGCGCACGTGGGCGCTGAGGCCGCGCGGGGCCGGGCCGGGCCGGGAAGATGCTGTTGTCCCTGGTGCTCCACACCTACTCCATGCGCTATGTCCTGCCCGCCGCCGTGATGATGGGCACGGCGCCCACCTACGTGCTGGCCTGGGGCGCCTGGCGCCTGCTCTCCGCCCTGCTGCCCGCCCGCTTCTACCGGGAGCTGGACGACCGCTTCTACACCATCTACCAGAGCATGGTGCTCTTCTTCTTCGAGCGCTACACCGGCGTGCAGGTGAACCCCCCAGCCCAGCCCAGCCGGGGGCCCCTGGGCAGGGGCGCTGGGGGTGCGCGGGCGCGGGGGAGTGCGCCCATCGCCGCGCTGCCTGGGCGCTGAGCGGCGGGCGCTGGCTGAGCCTGCTCGCCCGGGCCAGGCGCTTGTTGCAGCCGCCACGAACAGCTGGTCTCGCTCAGATCGCAGTAGCACGAAGGCAAAACATCCTCCTGGCTCCTGGTGTGGCTGGCCTCTTGGCCTGTGGTTGCCACACTTCTTCCTCTCCGCCTCTTCCTCCCTCCTTCCTGTTCCTCATGTCTCAGTTTGGCAGGCGAGCGGGCCGCCCTTGATTACGGCCACTGACCTTGAAGTGTTTGAGCTGCACCCATGCAAATCAGCAGAAAAAGGCCTGTTGACTTTACTGGGTGCAGCCTTTCTGTTGTAAGGGCGTTGGGCGCAAGCACGCTTTTCTTGGGTGAGGAATAGTCACGGTAAGCTTTTGGTCCGGCAGGTTTCATTTGCGGCGCTAAAATTGCTCTGTGAAGGAGAACAAGTGTTGTTGCACGTGTTTTACTGGTGTGGAAACTGAGGCATGTGAACTGGAAGTGATGCGTCTGTAGCACTAATATGGAACCCAGACCCCCTCACCCACAGTCTGTGGTTTTTTCAACTGAATCACACTGTCCTTTGCACGTCATGATACTAGGTAGGTCAGGGGTCTCAGACTCAAGTCACTACAAGGGCCGCGTGAGGACCACTATGTTAGCCTGAGGGCCGCACCTTTTGATACAACTGTATTGCAAACATTGGTAACAATAGTGTTGTTACAGGCCACAGGAAATAGCTTTAAGGGCTGCATGCAGCCCATGGGCCACGTGTTTGAGACCCCTGACATAGATAATAGGTAACGTAATATTTATCTGAATAAGGCAAATAGAATTGATGAAACTATCGGACATTGCTGTTGCTCCCCAAAGGAAAACTAGAGTAACCTTCCTTCAGTCCTTTGCAAAGAATGGGTCCAAACATATTTGCAGTGCTGAACACTGTGAATTGCTCCATGTGACACAATGTGCATCAAGTAGCACGCCATAAACCCTATATTCATAATTTCTGAATTTTTGCAGCACCATGGGGGTCTTGACACATGCAACTATAACTGTTCGTGCCTGACTTGGGTTTCAGGTTGGACTTAACACCTTTTTCCATTATCCGCTAATTCAAATTAGCGGGAGTGTTAAACGGACACCTTGGAGTGCCAATACTGTAACATGTAAAATGAGATGCCTTACTATCTTGCTGCTAATGTTTTTAATTATTATGATTAATGAAAGTAAATATAACTTTTTGATATTTCTGCCGTTCATTTGCCTTTCGGACCAACTGATCTTAACAGGAGCTCTGATCGCTCAGCAGCTCAGATTAGGAATCCAGAATTAGAGGCCTCTCCTGAAAGTCGCAACCTTCTGTTGCTCCTGTCAGTGTAGCATGTGTGTGCAAATAAGTATACTTCTATAGAGCACCTTGTCCCAGAGTGTTTAAAATTTCTGTTACGTCTCCACTTACAGTTGGAGAAAACTGAAGTATACAGATGTTAAGGCCTACATTTTCAAAAATGTATAAGTTATGGATCTCCCTCATGCGTCACCTATGTCCTTGTTTTCAGAGTAGGATCCAGTGAAGTCCACATAAGCCGTAGGTGTTCACTGCCTCTGAATGTAAAAGTGTCTGAAGATGGGTAAGCAAAACAATGAACAATTCTGGAAATTTAGGACTGAATCATTGGGCCAAGGTTGTACAGGAAGTTTGTTACAGAACTGGAAATGGAATGCAGATCTCTTGACTTGCTATCCTGTTTCAGAAGTATCCAGTCTAGCATAAACATTCTTCAAAACTTCAGAAGCCAAATAGATGATTTGCATATTTTTATTTACAGGCTTGTTAGTGCATCTCACTGCTAAACTTAGGCTTCTCCTGTGTGGAGATTAAATACATAAAGAGTACCAACTCATTTGATTTGTGATATAAACATGAGCGGGGAAGACAAATGCTGTTGTTAAGATATAGTATTAGGAGCTGGGAGTTCTGTTCCCAGCTCTGCCACACACTGTGTGGCCTTCACCAGTGCAGTTAACTTCTGTCTCCATTTCCACATGTATACAGTCAGGAAAAAGGATACTTCCCTATCTCACAGGGAGATGTTAATTGCTTAATCCTTGTATACAGTCTTTTATTTACATAGTATCCCCCATACAAAGATCTCAGTACAGTACTGTTTATTAGAATTAAGTTGTAAGAGGTGAAAGGCTAGCTGTTTCTCATCTAATCTTAGGGACAAAACTCAAAATCAAGAATACTTGTATCATATAAACCATAACAGAAGAAGTATGTGATTCAAATTTTATACTTGGAAGGTGCTGTGGGGTGAATGTTGTGAACATGGCACTTGCCACTGAAAAATACCTGCTCTGGGGAACACCTAGCACTACTCATAAGAAAACAAGAAGAGAGAATTCCAAGAAACGACATTGAAAGGGAAACATCTAGAAAAGCATTGGCTATGTCTATGCTGTGCTTTTTCTTAATGTTCCTTTGTGGCTGTGGCTTTAGTGCAAATCCATCAAAGATGGCATCATAGATCAGTTGCTATTTTTATTGTAGGGTCAAATAAGCCTGCTAAAAATTGCAACAGTGGATAATCTTTGGAAAAGCTAACAAAGGGGAGAGTTCCCAAGGTCAATGCAGAAAAATGCTTGTGTCTTAAAACCATATGGAAAAATGAAGGGAAACGGGAAACTGAGAGTAAGAATTAGACAGAGAAATTCAAAATACCTGCCACTCTCAGAAGTGGCAGGATAGGAGGGGGAGTCCCTGAAACATGTTTTATGTATAAATTATACTATTTGTTGCATTTTGCTGGAAACTATTCCATAGTTCTTGGAGACAGAGAAGGTAATGGTATAAGTTCCAACCCATAAGCACTTAAGCAAGTGTTTGCTGGATTGGAGCATCAGTCTTGAGACTGCAGCAAAACTACTGCTTTGAGGCGTATAATTAGATGAACAGGGCAGACAAAAAAAAAATTCCTATATGTTTTGTTTTAGGTCAGGTGCATACAGTGAAATATTACTAAATTCACATCAAACAAGAAAATAGAATATAAAAATTTTAACGTTCTTCTGTAGCATCCTTCATCAGGGCTTCTCAAATTGCTTTACAAACACTTAAGCATCCTAATATATTCTCTGGGGTGGTAAATTATTGGATGATTTAATTGAATAAGTTAATAGAAATGAAAAATTTCTAGCTTAAATCATTCTCTTGTTACCTTCCTCTTCTCCAAGTCAAGAGCTATGGAATATTTTCCAGCAAAATGTAACAAAGAATAATAAAATTCATGCGTAAAACGAGTTTTAAGGATTTTTTTGTCCTACCCTGTAAATGCTGAGGGACAGGGAAACAAGGTGTTAAGGAACTGATCAAGCAAACCAATTTTTTATAATCTCATTGAAGTCAATAAAACCACATTAAATGCTTTGCTGGATTGGGGCCTGAAATGGCTGAGTCAGCAGCAAGCTGGAAAAGAGAAGTTTGAGTCTGTGGCTGTGTCTGCACTACGAAAGCTAAGTCAGCTTCATTAAGTCGACTTAATAAGGTCTACATAAAGTCGAGTTTAAGTAGACCTTATTAAGTCAACTTAGTGAGGCCATATTGCATTAAATATAAAGTTGATTTAAGCCCGGGGACCCATTTAAAGTTGACTTTAATAAGTCATCTTTAAATGGGTCCCCGGGCTTAAATCAACTTTACAAAGTCGACTTAAATGACCCCACTGCACTAAGTCAACTTTATAAAGTCAGATTTTAATGGCCATGTTATGTTAAGTTGACTTTATAAAGTCGATTAACCTTTAAAGTCAACTTTAAGGGCAGGAGGTAAGTGGACTTAAGGAAGCTCTTAAGTCTGCTTAATGAACTCCAAATTTGGCCAGGGGTTTGCTTAAGTCGACTTAAGCCCATAGTGTAGACATACTGTATGTGCTGTTCAAGGTTCTTTGTATTTGTTATAATTGCATTAGATGCATTATTGTGTTAAAAATCCACAGATAATCCGTCTTGAATATTGGATGTGCTTTGCTTTTAAAATGCTATACCTAAAGAAATTCACATAGATACAAATGAAGTTTTACTGGATTAACACTGAGAGTTTGGCTCCTATATGTAGATTTTTTTTTTTTTAACTACCTGAAATAATAGTGTATCTTATTTTTGCAGGAATGGGGAGGAGAGGAAAAGAGGTTTCTGTGTAGCAACAGCTGTTAATCCAGAAAGTATCTAATCAAACACATTTTTTCAGTCCTCTGATTTAAAAATATTTCTAACCAACTGAGTATATAAAAACAAAAAGCTTTGTCCATGCTATATATGATTTTTAACTTTATTGCAAACATTTAAAATGTGTGAAATACAGTGGAACTGGGGATACATCCATAATTATGTAGCAGAGCTAGTCTGACATCCTAATAGCCTATAGGGATTGGGACTAGCAATTAAATTTAAATCTATACTTATCAGAAAGATCTAAACTATTAGAATCACTGTTCCAGCATTTATGTTTTGATTTGACTACATAAAAACTGTAGCTTCTTACTTGACCAGTTTTCTATATTTTCTGAGTCATGTCTACCTTCCGACAAAAATATTTTTTTTTCTCCTGTTAGCTTTGCAGATCCTATCCCCAATGGAAGAGAGAGAATTAAGTTCAGTTATGGCTCTCACATAATCAAGAGGACTGTTAATGAATTTTCAAATGCAGTCTTATTACTTATAATGATGCGTGGCTTGGCTTTTAGAACCCAGAGTGAGTTTGCAGAGCTGGCAATTAGGAAAAAAACTTATTAACTGGCAAATAAAGCCAGTTTAGTCAGATACATTGTGACTGTAAACGTGAAATCCCATGACACCTCTTAGAACCATTTTTCAGCATATCACTATATTTTAACTGATATTTATGCAGTTGATTGTGAATCACAATAAGTATTAAATCCATATGCTGTGTTCTGACAATGTCCGTGAGCATTACCTTGGATTACAGGCGTGTAATACCTAAAGGGGTAAATGCCATATGCTGAAAAGAGAAACATGGATAATCACTACACTTCTTTCCCTGGCACATCTGTCTTATTTCAGTATCTATGAGTTCTTAAGATACGTTTCTAGTTTTGACTTGGCTGTTGACTTTTCTTTGCTCTGCTTGAACTACAGCAGAGTTTCAATGTATTTTTCTAGTGAGAACATTTACAAAATGTTTGAACACACTTAAAATTTAGATTAAAAAGGATAGAAGGTAGGACAACAAGTGATGTTAACTGAATGACTTGGTGGGTCAGAACTGCCACTGATACAAACAGGTGCAACTCCTCTGAGTCATTGGAATAGTATTTGCCATGCTAATTGTGGATTTGGCTCCAAGTTTCTAAATCTTCCAACATGTGGACTGTTTGCAGTTATTTACTTAGTGTATTGACTCTTAGGATGTCTGTTTAGTTTCCTTTTGAATTCTCCTTTATATTTTGAAGACGTTCTGCACTCTTGCCTACAGTTAAGGGAGGCCAGAGTTTTTCTATTCTTATTTCAGGGTGTGACGTTGAAAAGTAAACTGATTAAAAATGTTTCTGTCATTAGAGAGTTTGAATGGCTGACGGATTTGGTAAAGAGATATGATAAAGCCTTTCATCTCAGTGACCATTTAGACTCCTGTCCCAGTTACTGTCAGGGTGATGAAATTAATGCCTGTTGTGTTTGTGCATGTATTTAAGAGCTGATGGGGGTAGATGCTCTTCGTTGTAATCTTTTCTGATTGTTGAGGTCCAAACGGGTAGCCGTGGTAGTCTAGTTCGATAAAACAAACCAATAAGGAGTCCTGTGGCACTTAGTTTTTAAGTGCCACAGGACTTCTTGTTGGTTTGTTTTTCTGATTGTTTCGATTTGTGCGGATTGCCAAACTAGAAATATTATAAAAAAGCCAGAGTGATTACTTCTTTAGGCATTCTTCAAGCTGCAGGGTTTTGATAAGGATGTAAGAATCCATGGCTTATTTACTGTGCATCTTTTCCTTGTCCAGCATGCATTCATCTCCCTTTCTCAGTCTGCATCCTTTTTGGAGCATATAGTCCTTATGGGACTTGAAAAAGGGGACAGAATTAGATGTCTCCGATTGGTAATATGCCCACAGTTGTAATCAGCAGAACCTTGTTGCTTCTAACGTCTACTTCAGAGTAGATGCTGGATTATAATTACACTACATTATATAATATTTTTGCTTCAGTGAGTGTTTAAATTTGTACTCCTGTACTTTAACAGACAAATAGTTTTTAACATTTTGGCCTTGCCTATACTGGGAAAACGACATGGTGTTAGAAAATGTGCTAACACATTGTTTAAAAAAAAAAAAAAAGTTTGTACCTAGTAGACAAGGACAGCTGTATTTAAAAAATGTCAGCTGCTGATGGCCAGTAATGCCTGACCTCTTTGGTCTAGACTGAGCTTGCATTGATACAGCTACTGATGAAGCTGTAATAGCAATCATGAGACATGTTAAGGAAAAGAGTTTTGTGAAGTCACAGCCTAGAATTTCTGTTTAATGTGACAAGCTCTTAGTGAGGTAAATGGCTGGCAAGAGTTCAGGAATGACTTAGGGGACAAGTTAGAGACTATAAAGAAGTGTGTTGAGGTAAAAGAAAGCTAATGTTCTCCAGAAAGTGGATCTCTTCGGTACAGGCACTGTAGCGGAGTTTGGAATCTCATAGTAATATAAGATAAAGAAACAAGGAAATGTTGGGATCTGACCCTTTGTTTTAAAATTATCTGACTGTAACAAATTCAAGAAGGGAATGCTCCTATGCAGAGGTTGATTTTACAATGAACTCTCAGTAGAGGTATTCAGAGAGACATGGTGTGTGAGGAAATATCTTTTTATTGGACAGGTTAAGAGTAGTCAGGAGGAGGATTCTTGTTAAGGAATACATGCCACAGTATTACTTTGTGCATATTATACAGGCATTAAATGATGTTGCGTAAGCATAATAGATACAGTTTCCAAAAGTAGAGACCAAACTTTAGGTACCTAAATCCACAAATAAATCTAAGTGACTGAAGATAGGCACCGGAGTGAAATTTCGGCCATACTTTGTATGTCTCATGCGTAGTTTTGAATATCCATTTTGTGATCTCATGGTACAAGGTACAGAAGATATCGCACCATGTGTTTTCAGTTTCATCCCAACTCCTCCCCCTGCTTTTGTCACTGAGTGGGCAAAGCAACCCCACTGTATATAGATAAATGATGTGTGTCTGTCTCTGCTTAATTTCTATTCTACTTATCTTTGATTACCACTAAAGATGAAAAAGATTTAAACACACACAGATGGTAGTTGCCATTCAGATGGATGCCAAGTAGAAATTTGGTATATTGCAGCCTGTGATTGTAAGAGACTAAAGGAGGGGCCAGCACTGTGAGGCTTAGTAAATGCAGGACCTGACATTTACAGATGCAGGGTACTTGTTGCTCCCGTTGGGCATGTCTGCACTACCGCCTTAGGTCGACTTACCCTGCATTAAGTCGACCTAAGTTATTCCAAGTCTATATTTAGAATTCATTAAATTGATTTAAGCATTTGCTTAAGTCAGCTTAAGAACTCCACCCCTGCAAGTCGACTTAAGCTTTTAAGTTGACATTGCAGGATAGGAAGTCCCGGCCCTGCCCCCTATCCCAGCCTGGGTCCCGATCTGGCTCTGGGGCCAATCCTACCACAGCTGCCAGTGCAAGGGCTGGGAGGCTGATGCAGCTCCCAGCCCCTTGCTGCAGGCAGCGGTGGCTAGGAGCCAGCTCTTTGCCACCTGCCCAAGGATCTGGGAACCTGCGGGAAGGGGCTGGGAGCCTGATTAGACTCCCAGCCCCTCTCTGCTGGCCCCCACTGCCCGCGGAGAGGGGCTGGGAGTGTGATTGCGCTAAGCGGCCAGGGGAGAAGCTGGCTCCACATGCCCCCGGCTGCTTGCAAGTGGCCAGTGGAGAAGCTGGCACCACCAGCCTGGCCACAGAGAGGGGCTGGGAGTCAGGTCAGGCTCTTAGCCCCTCTCTGCTGCCCACAGAGAGGGGCTTGGAGTCTGATGGGGCATTCAGCCCCTCTCTGCAGCCTGCAGGAACTGGCAACCAGTTTCTGCAGCCTGCAGAGAGGGAATGAGAGCCCAGTCTGTGCCCCAGCCCATCTCTGCAGGCTTGGGGGCTTAGGAGCCAGGTCAGTTTCACAGACTTGGAGTCTGTGAAATTGGCTAGGCTCCGAGCTACTTGCTCCACTGGGGAAGGAGCTAGGAGCCAGATAGGGCTTGGAACCGGCTCCTAGCTCCCACAGCCTGCGGAGAGGGGCTGGTGGCCAGATTGGGTTCTCAGCCCCTCTCTACAGGCTGCAGTAACCGGCTGCCAGCCCCTGCCACGCACAGAGAGGGGCTGGGAGCTGAATAAGGCTCCCAGCTCCTCGCCATATGGCAGGAGCCAGATTGGGGCCCCAAGAGGGGGTGGGTTAGGGGGTGAGGCTCCCCAGTGTATGTCTTCACGTACACTGAAGTAAACCTTATTAAGTCAGCTTCCAGGGCAGCATCTCCACTTCCCCCAGTGTAGAAATAGCCATTGACTTTGAGTGAAATTGTGGTACTTAGTAATTCTAAAATCAGGCTTCTGTTATTCAGACCGAAGGTAAACTAAAAGCTCAGGCAATTGGGAAGTTAATGTTTGGATAATCACTTAAATTGAACCATCTTTTTAATCACCAAATTCTAAGACTATACTGGAGACTTACAATGATGGCAGCCATCTGAGGGAGTATCTGCATCTTGTAGCAACATATGGAGTTGTCAGTAAATATTAAGTTATATATCTAGGGAAGTCTTTAGAAGTTAGAAATATATGTTGGCTCCTATTAAAGAGAGAAGGACCTAGGAAGAATACTATGGGGGTTGTGATTAATTTAAATCTCTGGATTCCTAGTGTAGTGCTTTGTCCTTTCAGCCTCCATGTAGGGGTAGTTTCTCTCATCAAATACATTTTGCGGTAGCGGTGGCCGTCCAACTGTCCCTTTCCGAAGGGGTGACCCATGTGTAACTGTTGTCTTAGTATAGTGAAACCATTTTCTCTTCATGAAGCAACCGTTTTGTAGATTTTTCCTACCTTGATTGAGTTTATAACTGCAGAAATTGCAGGAATGACATTGCCCCTTTTTTGGCATCATAGTTATTAACTGGTGGAGGATGGATTATAGATCAGCCACAAAAGCGTTATATTTAAGACAGCCAAATAGTTTATGTAAAGTTGTTTGTTAATAGAATGGGTAGAGGCTCGTTCATAATTGGTATAGTGCCCCTCTCACTTTGCTATAACCAATCAAACATTGTTTGAAAAAATTGGAGTTACTTGTATATTGACTGTGAGTTACTCCAGAGTTATGTTATGGGAGAGTGGGGCACTGAGGCACAGACCCTGCAATGCGAGAGTGTGTCCCAATTGAAAGGTAAGAGACCAGACCACCATCTTCTGATTAATCACTATTTATGTAACTTTTATTAAAGTATATAGGGGTACAGAAAAGAAAAAAAAGTACTGTATATAGTCAGGTATAAGCTGACCTCCCCCAATTCTGAGCCCCAAAAAGAAGCTAAAATTGGTGACCCAGGTATAAGCTGAGGTCCCCTTTTGGCCTTGGCCCGTAACCCCCCCACCCACTGCTGCTGGCTTCCTCTGGAGTTTCTGACAGCTTCCCTACCCCAAAATCTCTGCTGCTGCTTTTCCTTTGCCCCCCTGCTGTCCATTCCTCACTTCTGCCCTCCTGCTCTGCCCTGTCCTCACTTCTGTCACCCCTGCTGCCCCCTGCTCTGCCCTTTCCTTACTGCTACACCCCTGCTCACTTTTCAGTTTCCTTCTGCTGCCCCCTGCGCCACCCTTTCTTCACTGTTGCCCCCCTGCTCCCACCTGCTCTGCCCTTTCCTCACTGCTGTCACCCCTGCTGCTCCCTCACCGCTGCCCCCTGCTCACTTCTCATTTACCTCACTGTTGCCACTTGCTCTGCCTTTTTCTCACTGTTGCCCCCTTGCTTCCACCTGCTCTGCCCTTTCCTCACTGCTACCCCCCTGCTCACTTCTCAGTTTCCTGCTGCTGCCCCCTGCTCCTCCTGCTGCCGCCTGCTCTGACCTTCCCTCACTGCTGCCCCCTCCTCTGCCCTTTCCTCACTGATGCTCTCTGCTCCTCCTACTGCCCCCTCCTCACTGCCACCCCCTACTCCACCCTTCCCTCACTGCTATCTGCTGCTGCCCCCTGCTCTGCCTCTTCCCTCACTGCAGCTCTCTGCTCCTCCTGCTGCACACCTGCTCTGCCCTTTCCTCACTGCTGCCCCCTTGGCTCTTCACTGCTGCCCCCCTTCTCTGCCCCTTCCCCACTGCTGCCCCCT
>ML681979.1:11239029-11441906 GCA_007922195.1 Podocnemis expansa
GCTCTGGCCTGCCGCATGGTCAAGGAAACTGCTGGCTGGGGCTGTCTATCGTATTCTCTCAAGTATAAGCCGAGAGCCTGTTTTGAAGCCAGTTTTCAGGCACAAAATTTTTGGCATATACATGATGATATATGGTAGGTTAAATGAGAGGTTAATATTTTTTCTAATAAGGTTTAACAGTATTGTATAAAAAATTTATTAAATTCAGTGATAGCAGCTTGTGGTTGCATACTTCTGTAAGCTCTATGCTACTAAACCAAACTAAACAAATTACTAATATTGCTATTACTAAAATTAAAAAGCTTGCAACTCCTGTTAAATCCCACTTGTCCCAAACCCCCGTACAAACTGCGTTTTCAGAACTCTATTTCTTTAAGGCATTTAAAGATCCTCCAAGTACAAATTAATAGCCCAATAAACAGAAAATAGAGCACTAATACCACTACAATGCCTGTCCCAATCCCTGTGCCTAACCCTGAAGTAAGTCCCTGATGCCAATCCTGGTTGGTGCAGCAGAGTGGAGTTCATGGGAGACAGAGAGAGAGCACAATCCATGGGTGAAAGAGCTTTTCTATTTAACACACACACACTGAAACATCATGCACAGCCCAGGATAGCAGGAACACCTTGCTTTCTCCTCCTCGCTCTCCAGACACCATGGGTCACGGCCTGGTGGATCTTGCCATGGGCTGTTTGTGGCTAGGAGTTACAAGGTTCAGCTGGGGTGCCTGGCAGGAAGTACAAGTGCATTTATTCTTTCATCACACACTTTCACTCTGCTGTTACCCAGATTGGATTGTGGGAGAGGAGTTAGAGGTATCAAACGCCAGCTTGATTTTGATCTGTGGGGTTAGTAAATTTAGAGCAGTGATAATACATATGCACACAACCCCCAAAAAGTGTTTCCCAATTTAAATCCTGAATTTGACCCAGTTATATTTATCACATATGGATGTTATCTCCAGAGGGACAGACAACAGACGTGAAGCATCTGAGGAAGTGGGATCTCCCACGAAAGCTCATGCAAAAAATAAATCTGTTAGTCTTAAAGTGCCACACAACTCCTTGTTGTTTTTTTACTGTTTGAGATAGAGTGTAAAGGGTGAGAGAGCAGGCTGGTGTTGGGCAATCAGCTGTGACGGAAAGTGCAGCTTACAGAGCTTGCCTGTGGTCTCAAAAATCAGCAGCCCGCCAGTCTGATGTCAACCAACTATGCACTTCTCAAAAACCTGCACTTGACCAGTCCAGTGTTGAAATCGGCTAGACTGAACTTACAGCTCACCGTGGCTGCCTGCGGCCATAAAAATCCAGAGCCCACTGTGACTGGTTGCAACTGGTTGAACACCCCCTGCCACCCCTTTTTAAAAGGCAGTGGCCTGTGGCCCTGCAATCTGTGGTGGCCAGGCAAAAAAGAAAGTAGTAAAAGTGTAAAAAAGGACAAAGAGAAGAAAAAGATCTGCAAAAAGAGCAAGAAAAAAAAAAGAAGTGCGGGCTCCCTTGGTGATCAGTCAAGGGGTTCAGCATCTCCCTAATGGATGACGGGGAGTGCCGTGGGGTTGCCAGATCCCTTGGCAATGCGACAGGATGCTGACCTGTTGTCTCTCCAATGTGTTGTGAAACAGAGCCCCCTTTTTATGGCTAAAACTGCAGAGTTAGTATATCACCCGCTTGCCTGGAAGCTTACTGTCCTTGGTCAGTAGGTTTTGTTTTTCTCTTGAGCTCTGCAGATGTTCACTGTAGTTTATCTTATCACTTCCCCAGGGTCCGGTCTGAACTGGTCTGGGGGGTACTTGCAGTGGGTTTCTTAGAAAACTGTTATTGTCTGTGGTTTTCTGACCCTGAAAGATACCACATAATTGTTCTCTGATCAGGGGGCCTAGCAGGTTATATTCCATCACACAGGCTGGATTTTAGCCATAGTGAGATTGAAGTGGGAAAATTCACCTTTCACAAGTTAAAGCAGAGTAGAATTAATCCAGAGGTCCCTTACTAGGGTTAGATTTGAAAATAGGCTTGAGTGAAAGAGATCCTGAAATTGCAGATATAAAGAAATGTTCTGTTGGGGGGAAAATGTGGATTCACCTTTGACTTCCGTGTCTGCTTTGGATCATTTTTTAAAGAACCCTGTGCAAAGTGAAATAGGGGAAATCTTCTCTTTTCCCCCCCCCCTGCTTTTGTCACTCTGTGTGTGTAAAGCAACCCCACTGTAACAGATGGGGAGCTGTATGCTCATAAGTATTGGAAGGAAAGGCTAGTTTGGTTCAGGCTATTTTAATTTGCATTTAAAATAAGTCATTCAAATTTGGGGGTAAAGTCTGCTTATTTGAATGTGTACGTATGCTAAAAAACTAATTCTCTTCGAAATGGCAGACTGCATCTTGTTTATACTATAATTTACAGAATCATGTAGTGAAGTGTTGGAAAACTATGGTGCTTTGGAAATTTTTATGAGTCCGATTTTCAAAAATAATTTTGGTGCCTATGTCCCAATGAAAATCAGTAGCATTTAGGCTTCAAAATCACTTTTAAAAAATCAAACATGGGTGCTTTTGAAAATCTTACCCTGCATCACAAGTGAAACTATAGCAATTTGGTTCTCTTCCTTTTCCATCCCTTATGATTCATTGATAAGTACACACCAGCCTGAATTTAATGCATTCCTTTGTACAAACAATTTTTATAGTATTACAGATAACATTTAATTGTACCTTCCTTAGTCCTTTACCAGCGGTAAAATACAGAGGTTTGTAAAAGAGTGTTTCTCTTGCTGTCCAGAGGTCCCCGATTCTTGCTCATTTTAGCCATATTTTAATTATTCATTAAAGTAAGGTATGTTTTCAGAAAATAATAGTTCCTACATTGCACGTGAGTCATCTGTCTTTTGAGGAAATCCAAAGTTTTCTACGTCTTGAACAGTCACAAGTGCTACAGAATTATAGGGGAAACTGTTTCGGGCATTTTTGCATCTTAATGAAGTCAGCTGGAACAGCCAGTTCTAGGGGAGAAATAGTTTTAGGTTTTTTAAAAATCAAGATGCTCAAGTATATCTCTTGGATTCTTGTGTTGGCAATGCAGGTATTCACAGGTAGTGCTTGATTCTGTAGACGGTGCACCATGGGTCAGTATGCTGGAGTGCAGCTTGCCACCATTCTGTGCATTATCTCTTGGAAAGTGTTTGGAATGCATTGAGGGGCAGAAAGAAAGTACACTGGAGTAGCTGTGACTGTAGGGTCCAACTCCCACCATTCTGTTTCCACACCCCCTAATGCTATCTCTATCCCATAAATTGTGTTTTGAAAACCCCATGACACTGCACAGCATTTATTGCTGTCTGTAATCTTGGACAGAAGCACAGAGCCTGCACAGCTTTCCACAATTATCATGAGCTTTGTGAGAAAAGGATGTACAGTCTTTTGATTTTTGCAGAGCCGTAAGAAGAGTTGGGAGCATAATGATTTTCTGAAAAGCCTGTTGCTGGGGACATCAAGAAAACTAGTTCAAGATGGTGGAGCATTCCTCTAGGCTGGAGAAATGAACAATGGCTGGTGGGATCCCATCATAATGCAGTTTCAAAGGGGCAGCTGTGTTAAACTAGTCCAGCAAAACAAGCAAGGAGGCTGGCGGCACTTTTAAAGACTAACAAATTTATTTATCGCATGAGCTTCTGTCTGGTGAAGTGGGATTCTCTCTCACAGAAGCTCAAGCGATATATAAATTTGTTAGTCTTTAAAAGTGCCATCAGGATCTTTGTTTATCATAATACAGGTTTGGGGTGGCAGACAGTGGCTACAGAGCTTTCAGATGCACAGGAATCTGTCCTGAGCTCACCCCAGCCCTCCAGTTAAGGAACACCAGAATGAGAGCTGCACTGGCCATGGAGAAGTGTGGCAATTGAAATGCTGGGCTGCTACCCGTCATTGGGAAGTCATTTTGGAATTGGGCTGTCAACTCTGGTGGTCATTACTGTGCAATGGTACAGGTCTATTGTCTCCTGTACATAGGACTGTGACTCTCAGCTACTGTAGGACATAATGGATGGCTTTGCTAAAGTGGGGTTCGTAACTGTGCTGAAGCAATAGACAACATAGATATTACTACTTTGGCATCAGATTACCTTGCTACAGAGTACACCAGCAGAGAGGACTATTTGTCTGTGGTCACAGAAGTGCCACTGGTTCACTGGGTACGCTCCACCGACCTCAGTATTGGCTGTGAGGGGAGGTATATGACACCTGTGTCTTTAAGAGCATAGGACTGTGCAGAAAGCTACAAACAGGGACTCCCCCCCCCCCCACCCGACCAGCAGATTATCTTTGGCAATTTTGAAGTGCCAATTGTGATCCTAGTGCAGCATTTTTCAAACACAGCCGCTGGCAGCTTTTCTTGTGGCCACAACCTCCTGAGTTGTGATGGCAGTGGGAAAACAGTGGCACTTCCCCCTCCTTGTTGCTCCTGGGTGCATCACCTAGATATTGGTTGCTTGGGCTGTCTGCAGGAGCTGGGCCTTCTGTCCTGCGGGCCCTCCTTCCCCAAAGGCACATGGTGCACACAGCTGAAGGAGCAGGCAGCTGGTGAGTTTTCCACTTTACCGAGGTGGTGGGGCTTGGGCTTCAGCCCTGGGACTCCATCGTTGGCCCCAGGCCCCATCCCCTAGTCACTTGGTAGTGGGCTCTGTCTCCAAGCTGCAAGGCTTTGGGCTTTAGCCTCCACTGCCTCCCCTGATCCATCCTCTGCTGATTCTGTTCCTGTCTGGCTCCGGTGCCCCCCTCCCAGTTTCCCATTGCCTCTGGTTCCTGCTGTCTCCTGACCCATTTCCCCATCCAGGCCTTAATTTGTCCCCAGGCTACTAAGTCTTCTGTGAAAAGTGATATTAACAAACACTTATTTGTTTATACATTTTTGTTTTCGCAAAATTATAAGTGTTTTAGGGGAAAGTGTCAGACCAGTTGGCAGCAGGAGTTGCCACCAAAACTTCTGGGGGGAGAAAACCCATCCTACTGGATTCAGCCTATCCCTTATTCCCTTGGCTCAGGAAACCATATACTGGCCACCTCAGCACCACTAAGAAAAGATTCAGCTATTGGTTCAGCAGGGGCAGGATGAGAGTTGAATGTGCTTCTGATAGATTGAAGGAACACTGACATTGTTTGCTCACAAGATTAGATCTCAGTGAGAAAAATATCTTGATGATTGTAGCCACCTGCTGTGTCCTGCTCAGTATGTGGGAAGCAAAGGGGGAAAGCTGCCACTGGGGTGGAAGACAGAGGTGGAATGGCTTTCTTCTGTGTTTGAACAGCCAGATGTTAAGGGTTGTCAGAAGAACTCACTATGGAGCTGTAGTTTCAGGGAGGCTTTAAAAAGGCAATCTGTAACAGCAAGCCACACTAATGCATCATGGTGTACTGTGCTCTACATCACCCTGTAGTTCAGGGGATGCTAGGAGTGGCGTGGTACTTAGTGCACATCTGCAGCTATAACGTTGACAGGGCACCTATCAGTTGTATGTAGCTTGCTGTACTTTTATGACTATTACACTGTGTTTGCCACTGATCCTAAGAGTCGTGTCACAGTGTGCCATAACAACTAGTGGGTGCTTTTACTATCGTCAGGCACGCCGCAGCATATGTTGGGAACTAATAAAGTTAAATTCTTTTCCAAACAATAGAATTTTATTGAATAATGAAAGCACTTAACAGTTCTGTGCAAGTTAAAAGCAAATACATTAAGACGATAGTAAATTCATGGACCAGAGTGTAAAGAAGAGGAAGGAACATTCATGTCCGTTATGTTTATACGTACATCAGTCATAGCTCTCAGAGGTCAGCGGATGTGAAGCATGAGTGTCCTGAACATCCCCTGGTGTGGAGTTGTAGGGAAGGAAGGCTGCTCCCGAGACATCAGAGGGGAGTGCAGTGAGGTGCTGTACTGGCGTTCTCTGGACTGTGACGGAAGGTGAGCATGGTATTGTTGAACCTGCAGGTCAACAGTCTTCAGCATCTGTGTTTGCTGACAGAGAAGTTGTCTTATGTTCTGACCTGTCTCCCTCATTTTCCTGCTGAGCCTGTTGGACAGCTCTCTTGTCTACTGTTTCCTTCTCCATACCATCTGCCGTGTTCATCCTCTATGCCAGGGTCTCAAACACATGGCCCGAGGGCAGCATATGGCCCCTAAAGCTATTTCCTATGGCCTGCAACAACACTATCATTACAAATGTTTGCACTATCATTGTATGAAAAGGTTTCAGTGGGGCAGCCTTTGGGCTAACATACTAGTCCTCATGTGGCCCTTGTGGTGGTTTGAGTTCAGGACCCCTGCTCTAGGCCCTCTGCTCATGGTCTGATCGTGAAAGCAGCACTGGCTTTTAGGTTCCTACTAATCTTGTCATTCCAAGCTGTCTTTTCTCCTTATCTGGCACAGGCCTTCTGTGATTGTGAAGAGGGAGCCACTCAAGGCCACAATGCTAGCAGCTACAGATAAAACACACACAGCTACCCTTGTCAGTACAGTCATGATGGAAAGTGAAAGTTCAGTTTCACAACTCCCTTTCGTTGCTCTGCTAAAGTTTTAAACAAGGCATGCTTATTAAACACTTCTGTTTTGGCGTGACTATGCCTGACAAGGGGTGAGGAAAATGAGGAGGCGATTATTCAGCTGCATGAAACTGTGGTCATAGGGTAATGGCACTGAATATTGGCACCACATTCCAAAGGTGAATATGATTTGAGCTGAGAATCTCACTCCTGGGAGTAACAAAGGCAGAGAATGCATAGCTGTTGCTGGTGTCCTGAAGCCACTTGCTAGCCTATTTATAGATATGTTGCAGCCAAAGTTATCACTGTCTGGCATGGGAAAAATAAATATGGAGTCCTGTGGGACTTTTAAAGACAAATACATTTATTTATCGAATGAGCTTTCGTGGGAGAAAATCCCATTTCGTCAGACACTTTGAAGTGGGAATTGCTCCCTTATGCAATGAATAAATTTGTTTGTCTTTAAAAGTGCTACAGGACTCCTTGTTAGTTTTGCTGAACTAGACCTACATGGCTACTTGTTTGGAACTTGGCATGGGAAAGTGGCCTACCATGGAGAAGGAATAGGGCTGCCATTCCTAGAAACTTTTGGGAAAAGATTGCAGAGTACCTCCACGAAAGTTTCATCAAGATCTCGGATAGATTCAAGGGACAGCTCAGTGTACATGAAAAAATGTTGGGAGACAAATATAAGTGTAAATGCATGCACAGCTAATTTGACATAAGGTGGCTTATGTAGCTCTGACTTCGTAGTCTGGACCAGGCCTCACTGTCTATGGGGCTTCAGTTCCGGCTTTGCCACAGACTTCCTGTATGGTCTGAGGCAAACCACTTGGGCTTTTATTTTTAAAAAATGTCCACACATTGGAATTAATTGAAGATCTATTGTATTGTGTTTGTTTAGCATCTGCAAAAACTAGGCTTTCAGTTTAGTACCCAAAATTGCTGGATGTTTTTGAAATTTTTTTTCTCAGGCTTAGTTTATCCATCTCTAAGATGGGGTCAGTAAAACACTTTGAGACTGCTCAGGCAAAAAGTGTTAAACAGAATTCAGGATTACATTTTGTATTTTTCTTCATCTTCTGTAGCTCAACACAGTAAGTACGTGTTTCTGTAGCAAGCTAGCTTCCTTTTAACTTAATATAACTGAAGTTAGTGGTTTAATATGTGTAAAATAAAATAGTTTTTTCCTACTTGTTGTTTGCCCGTTCATTTACATCAGTAAGATGAGGATAAACAGCCTTTTACAAAAAATTATATTTTTCCCTTCTAGCGTGTTATCTGCTGTCAAAATAGCTTTTTACCCATTTTCATAGGAGCTTCATCATTCTGGAAGTGTAGGCTACTGTAATTTTGTTAATATCTAAATATTCGATAGTTGACATTTTTAGTGTCAAATACTAAAACGTATATAGTCAGAGAAATATGAACACAATGAATGACTCCAAAACTGCATTTTTCCTGGCATTTATAATGCTGTTTTATGACAATTATTTTTGAATGTTTTCTTTGGCTGACCAAGATAATCCCATTTCCTTTCCTTTCAATATGTCAGTTTTAGCTAGGAATAACACCTGCCAGTAAGACTGGATCATATCCCTTGCGGTGCAAACTCAGATTCATTCATGACTTTGTCAAATGTTAGCGTTTAATTCAGGTGGGAAAACTAGTGGAGTAATTCTTTATATTTTTTACTGCCCAAGCATGACCTCATAAAAAACTAGGGAAATAGAGCCTAGATGGAGCTACTATAAAGTGGATGCATAACGGATTGGAATATGGTTCCGGAAGAGTTGTTGCCAGTAGTTCACATTCAAACTGGAAGGGCATATCGAGGGAGGCCCTGTAGGGATCAGTTCTGGGTCTGGTTCAGTTCAATGTCTTCATCACTTATTTAGATAATTGCATAGATCAGGTGTGGCCAAACTGCAGCTCAGGAGCCGCATGCGGCTCTTGAATGAAGAAGTGCGGCTCGTGAAAGAACTCGGTTTATACACAGGTCAGAGAGAGGAAAGCAGCACCAACCTAGGAATTTTAAATCTTCCACTCTTTTAAACATGTCAAATAATAAAAAACAAAAATATGAAGAAGAAAATAGATTGTTTATTGTATAGGCCTAGTTTGCATGGTAACCTTAAGTAATTATTAGAATCTGACATTAGTAGGATCAATATTTGCCCTCTTTTTACAATAAAATTAGTGTGCAATGAATTTTAAATTTACTGATTTTGGAGTAGGTAAAAGTACATGGCCATATGCCTCAGCGCGGCTCTTGAAGTTTAATAATCAACTTGTGTGGCTCTTGAGTTCCATAAGTTTGGCCAATCGTGGGATAGCTGGTAAAGTTATAAAGTTTGCCGGCAATACCAAGCTGGGAGGGGTTGCAAGTACTTTGGAAGATAGGATTAAAATTCAAAATAATCTGGGCAGGCGGGAGAAATAGTCTGAAGTAAATAGGATGAAATCAAATAAGGAGAAACGCAAAGTACTCCACTTAGCAAGGAACAGTCAGTTGCACAAATACAAAATGGAAATGACTCCCTAGAAAAGAATACCATGGAAAGGGATCTGGAGTCCTGGTGTATCATGAGCTAAATATGAGTCAACACTGTAACAATTTTGCAACAAAGCAAACATTCTGGGATGAGTTAGCAGCAGCCCTTGCCCCAAACATTGCTCTTGCCACTGGCCCCAATCGACTGCAGTTCTGGCCCTGCTCCCAACTGTGGCTCCGGGGGGGGAGGGTGTAGACAGAGAAAATAAAATAAAGAACCAATATTTCTTTTATTAAATCATTTACCTTTATTTTTGTTAAATCCAGCCAAGTAAAGGATTTATCGAATACCTTTCATTACGTATAAGACTATCTACAAAGTGCCTGTGAAGGTCAGTCTGTGAGATTTGGCAACAGTTTCCTTTCCTGAATCCAAATAGGAAGCATAAATGCACTGTATTTCTGAGGCTTCCTCTATACTTTATTTTTCAAGTGCAGGTTTATGCATATGTATGTTTACAGCCAATGCAGTGACTGACATTCCCAGTACAGTTCTCAGGTTGGTGCTTCTCCCATCCCGGATAGGAACTGGGTGGGACTGAGCCCCAGGATCCCTGAAACTGATAAGAATAACAGATAGCTACTGATGTAAAGAAATGCAATGTGTGTCTCTGTCTAGTCAGACATAAGCCTTACTCTTGTTGAGGTGGTGTTATGTTGGCAGATCACAGGAGTTAATTTGTTGGGTGGAAATTTGAATGAGTACATTGCTAGAACCCTGCAAATCTGTGGATATCTGCCTTATATCTGCATCTGCGGATACGACACGGATATCCACAGATCATTTCTTGCAGATGCAGATCAGATACGGATCCACATATTTTTGTCTGTACACAGCTAGAACCCTACAGATATGCGGATATCCGCATTATATCCACATCCCCGGATACAACACAGATATCCGCAGACCATTTCTTGTGGATGCAGGTCGGATACAGATCCACTTATTTGTATCCACGCAGGGCTCTATGCATCGCTCCTGTTTTGTCGACAAAAGCTGACTTCTGTGAACAAAGCTCTTGTAGACCAGCCCTGAGTGAACTACCTATTTTTAGTAGTCTGGATTGGATGTAAATTTGTGACCTGTTTGTCTTTTATGAGGCTTCAAGCTAGAAAATTGCACTTTCTGACCATGAAGTCTCTGCCTGTGGTATTGCTAGGCCTAATGTCTTATTAAGCAGTTATATGAAAACAACTAGATGAATGGAAAAGATTTTTTTTCAGAAAAAAATATTAGTGAAGAAGTTTTAATTGTGTTTTCTTTAAATTAGTGGGCTTTTTCCTGCCCTCTTGTTTCATCTCTCCTATCAACTTCATAGAGCCTGAATGCAGGGTTTGAACAAGACTTAAAAAAAAAAAAAAAAAAAAATTGTTGCCCTTGAAGCTAGTCCAATGGTAAGGGTTCTGCCCTGGGGACTGGAAGATGTATGTTCAAATCCCTGTTGTGCTACAGATGTCCTGTGTAACAACTCATTTAATCTCTCTGTGCCTCAGTTACCCACCTGAGGGGGAGAATGAAAATAATAGTACTTTCTTTCTTAACAGAGGTGTGAGGATAAATACACCAAAAGATCGTGATATACTTATAGATGATGATATTGGGGGCCAAATGGTTAACAGAGAGCCAGATGGCCTTCACTGTTCCAGTGCTTGCAGTAACATTCTCTCTCAAGCCTCATTACTGTCAAGTAAAGGAGAAGGTGCTCTTAAAAGCTCGGTATGGGATGTGCTCATCAACTGAGTAAACGGGAAAGAATGAAAGGAGTCAAAAAAACCAGAATTTTTAAAAAGTAAAAATCTGAACAACCTCAAGTATAACTATACAAAAGCTGGTGTGATTTAAGAGAAAATAAGCCTGACATCAGAATGGTTATAAATAGTTAGTTGTTTTCTCCAGTAAATCCTTTTGTAAGAGCAGTAAGATTACAGGACCTCAGTGCACACAGGTGTTACTGTTTTGTAAATGCATACCTTACAGCTCATGGTAGATTTGGGATGTGATCCTAAAATTGCACACTGCTACAAAAATACCTCAATATTTGTCTATTGCCATTTAAAATAAGCAGGTGAGGTAATGCCCCCAAACTTGATGTGTTGGAATCTCATTGTGGTAAGTGCTGCATTAAAATCATACGGGCTCTGCCCCAAAAATCTCATGGCCAAAAACTACAGCATCACAATAAGGTGTACTTATTGGACTGTTAGTAGACAATACTAATTTGCTTTCCTGAGTTTAAATCCTTAACCTTTACCAGATCTGATTACCTATTTTAAAAGGACCTGATCGAACTTTCATTGAAATAAATGGGAACATTTCCAGTGACTTCAGTGGAAATTGAATTGGTACAGGTTTCTCTTTATAGAAACATACTAATCTTTATATAAACAAAAGGCAGATCAGGCAGCACTTGAAACTCACCAAATGTATTGCTCAGGAAGAGAAAAGAAGAGAGTGTTCACTTGCATTCACAAGTGGTATTCTGTATCTTTTATTCTCTCTTTCTTCAGCTCACTACTCTGACACTGTTTTCTCACTCTTTACCCTGCTCCCTATTATTGTTTTAGTGTAACTTGTTAAACAGATAAAGGAGCCTGGTGCCAAAGAGCTCACAATATAAGTTAGTAACACAGGAAAAGGAGGGGATGACAGCACAGAGCTGGGACTTTTGGGGTGGGGAAGATTAAAAACAGGATCCTGTGGTTGTTTGAAGAAGAAGAATGCTGGTAGTGTGTATGTGTTTCTTTGAACATTTTAACCCTTAAGTGTTCTCTATTTCTTTTTCACCTGTGGACAGAAGACGAGAATAACCCTGTTACTGGTCCTACACTTCCATTTGCTGCTCCTCCCTAATTTCCATTCCTTGTATATCTGGAACCTTTTGTAACTTTCTGATTGCACAGTCCTCCCTTTTGTTCTATAAAAAGCACCATGATGCAAAACATTTACCTTGGTGTTGGAGCAGTAGTAAGAGGAGAAGGCTGTTATTTATTGCATATTTGAATATTTCCATTTAAAAAGTTAACAATCTTAGGAACCATTAGGAAACGGATAGACAGGAAATATTATAAATGTCACTGTAAATTCTATGGTATGCCAACACCTTGAATACAGCTTGTGGTGCTGGTCACCCCACTTCAAAAACGATGTATCTGAATTGGGAAAAAGTATAGAGAAGGACAAGAAAAAATGATTATGGGGTATGGAACACCTTTCATATGAAGAAAAATTAAAAAGGCCAGGACTGTGAAGCCTGGAAAATAGATAATTGAAGAGGGATATAATGTGTAAAATTTAAATAGAGAGCTATGAAACCATGATTGATGTGGATAAAGTGAGAAGGGAATTATTAGCATAGCCTAGGAACCTATGAAATTAATAGGAAGCAGTTTAAAACTAGCAAAAGGGAGTATTTTTTTTATAAAACAGTCAGCCTGTGGAACTCATTGGCAGGGGGTGTTGTGAAGTCCAAAATTATAAACGAGTTCAAAAATAATTAAATTAGTTTACGGAGCATAGATTGAACAGTGACTTTAGCCACGGTGGTCAGGAACCCAGCCCTGTGTTCTGGGGGGGTCTCTGAACCTCTGGCTTCTAGAAGATGAGTCTGCATGATAGGAGAGGGATCTCTTGATAATTGATTGCCCTGTTCTGTTCTCTTCCTCCAAATTTGGCCTTGATTGCTGTCATAAAAAATGGTACTGGACCATTGGTTTGACCCCTTATGGCTATTCTTGTGTTCTCCCCAGAGTAGAAGGAAACTGGATGAGGAGTCTCTGCAACTAATATTGCAGGCAGTTGACCTGTGGGCTCTTAAAGTCAGTAAGCAGTGTCCCTGCTTGTACCATTTTTGTAATGCGATCACGTCTGCACTGAACCTTTTTTACCTCGGGTGTAATTAAGAGACTTATTTTAATTGCTTTAGCATAGGTAGGGTTTCCTGTGTGCAAAGGTTTTATTATTAAATATTATTATTTAAATCTTTGCACAAATGAAATGATCTCTTTTATTCTCTTAATCATAGACATGTAGGACTGAAAAGGGTCTCAGTTGGTTGTCTAGTCCTGTCCAAGTATTTTTCTAATCTATTCTTAAAAGCCTCCAGTGATGGAGATTCCACAAGGAATTTCCACTAGATTCCCAGGGGTTGGCAGTCTTTGCCAACCCCTGTGCCAGCCCCTCCTTCCTGACCCCCTTTGCGAAAAACAAAACAAAACTAAAGAACCCACAACAACACAACCAGTGCTGCCTGAGAATTCTGCAATGACCGTAATTGGAGTGCCATCCTGCTGCCTAAGGAACCACTCCAAGCAGCTTATTTTGGAAGCAGAGGTGAGGTGAGGTCCTAGGCATGCTGCAGAAAGCTTCTTTTGGCGGTAGCTGGTGGGGGTGGGGGGTAGTCCACAGGCACACTGCCAAGAGAAGGTGCCTGTAGCAGCTTTCAGCAGTTTGCACCAGAGGGGTAGGTTTGTGAGGATTCACCAGACACAGTCCACAACACCAGCTGCATAAATACAAGATGTTTATTAAAGCCTAGGGTGTTTAGCCTAGCAGACAGTAAAGATAGATAGATATATACAATGGTGAAAGCTTACATGCCTTCAGCAGCTGGGGACCCCTTACCCGGCTGTGGACGACTCTGAGCAGGTTTCTGAGGCACCTTTGTTCCAGGTCTTGCGGGGAAGTCTGCCAGTTCCCAGGAACTGTGCTCACATATAGCATTTCAGGAGAAGGTGGGGTGATCAAGCCTACTTTCCCTTTCACATGCTTAGGTCCAAGGCTGAGATAGCTTGAAGGAACAAATAAAAGTAGTACATCACAGCCAGGCCTTGCAAAACACCTTAGTTCAGGCCCTAGCCAATTTCCACAGGAGACTAGCTCCAGCTGGTGCTTTGGGCATGAAGCCTAGCATCAGTTCATGGTTGGGTTGCTCACAGGAGTGTGTGCAAGCACTATGCTACCTGTCCATCACAAAATCTTCCACTTTAACCCTACAAGCAGTCATCTTGGCAGCTCTGCAGAGGGCACCACATGCCAGTCTGAATCAGCTTGTGTGCCACACTTGGTACACATGCCGGGATTGCTGACCTCTGCCCTAGGCCATTGGTGTCATTGCTTAACTACCATGACAAGTCCATGGGGCCGGATGAACTGCATCCGAGGGTGCTGAGGGAGCTGGCTGATGAGATAGCAGTACCGTTGGCCATTATCTTTGAAAACTCGTGGCGAACGGGGGAGGTGCCAGAGGACTGGAAAAAAGCAAATATAGTACCTATCTTCAAGAAAGGCAAAAAGGATGATCCAGGGAATTACAGACCTGTCAGCCTCACCTCAATCCCTGGAAAAATCATGGAGCAGCTTCTCAAAGAATCCATCCTGAAACACTTGGAGGAAAATAGAGTAATCAGGAATAGTCAGCATGGATTTACCAAGGGTAAATCATGCCTGACCAACCTCATCGCCTTCTATGATGAGATGACTGGATTTGTGGATGCGGGAAGAGCCGTTGATGTGATATACCTTGACTTTAGCAAGGCTTTTGATACGGTTTCCCACAGCATTCTCATTGGCAAATTAAGGAAGTATGGGTTAGATGCGTGGACTGTAAGGTGGATAGAAAACTGGCTAGAACAACGGTTTCAGCGTGTAGGAATCAATGGCTCCATGTCAAGTTGGCAGGCAGTAACGAGTGGTGTGCCCCAGGGGTCGGTCCTGGGGCCAGTTCTGTTCAATGTTTTCATTAATGAGCTGGATGATGGGATAGATTGCACACTTAGTAAGTTTGCGGATGATACCAAACTGGGGGGAACGGTAGACACCCTAGAGGGCAGAGACAGGATTCAGGGAGACCTAGACAAACTGGAGCAGTGGGCCGAGAGGAATCTCATGAGGTTCAACAAGGATAAGTGTAAAATCCTGCACTTGGGACGAAAAAACCCCATGTACTGCTACAGGCTGGGGAGTGATCAGCTAAATAGCAGCACTGGAGAAAAGGACCTGGGAGTCATGGTGGATGGGAAGCTGGATATGAGTCAGCAGTGTGCTCTTGCTGCCAAAAAGGCCAATGGCATACTGGGCTGCATCAGAAGAAATGTTACCAGCAGATCAAGGGATGTGATCATTCCCCTCTTCTGCACTAGTGAGGCCACATCTGGAATACTGTGTCCAGTTTTGGGCTCCCCACTACAAAAAGGACATGGACAAATTAGAGAGAGTCCAGAGGAGGGCAACAAAAATGATCAAAGGGCTGGAGCACAAGCCCTATGAAGAAAGACTGAAGCAACTAGGCTTATTTAGCCTGCAGAAGAGAAGATTGAGGGGGGATTTGATAGCAACCTTCAGCTACTTGAAGGGTTGCTCCAAGGAGGAGGGAGCTCGACTGTTCTCGGTAGTAACAGAGGGCAGAACGAGAAGCAATGGTTTCAAGTTACAGCTGGGGCGGTCCAGGCTGGATATTAGGAAAAACTTCCTTACTAGGCGAGTGGTGAAGCAGTGGAATAAGTTGCCTAGGGAGGTGGTGGAATCTCCATCTCTGGAGGTGTTCAAGTCCCAGCTGGACAAAACACTGACTGGGATGATCTAATGGGAGTGGTCCTGCTTTTTTTGGCAGGGGGTTGGACTAGATGACCTCGTGGGGTCCCTTCCAACCCTATGATTCTATGATTCTATGATAGTTAAGAAGTTTCTCTTAATGTCCAACCTAAGTCTTTTTACAGCAATTTAAGTCAGAGCTTGACAAAACCTGGGCTCCATGTCACCATGGTGCCTGCAAATTGTTCCCTAGCACCTAACTATGCCATGGTACACTGGGGAAGGAATCCCCTTCAGGGGCATGCAGCTTTTGTCCCGCGATGGGGGTCTTCTGCGCCTTGGACTGGTATGGCTGCAAGTGTCCATGGCGTGTTTTTTTTTTTTTTTTGAGCTGTGATGGTGAGGAAACACTCTTTTCCTCACACCACTGCTGAAAGTAGCTGGTGCCCTACTTGCATGCTACACACCTAAGCATCCCAATTTTGGGGCTAGATTTTGGATGTCTAGTGCAGTTGTCAAGGCCTGATTTAAGTCCATAGCATCTTATCCTGTACTCAGAATTCTCACCCTTTTCTTTGTACATAAACAACTATTTATGTACTTCAAAACTGCTATATTCTCCCTTAGTCTTCTCTTCTCCAGACTAAAAAGCTCATTTTCTTTCAGTCTTTCCTATAGGTCATGTTCTCTAAACTTTTAGTTATTTTTGTTGCTTTCCTCAGGGCTTTCTCCAGTTTATACACATCTTTCCTGAAATGTGCTGGCTAGAATTAGCTCCAGTGCTCCAGCTGAAGCTTTATCAGCACAGAGTAGAGGGGAAGAATTATTTGATATGTCATGCTTACAACTCTTCTGCAGAAGTATCAAAGAATGGTGCTCACCTTTTTTTGTGTTTTATTATTTTTTTACAACAGTGTGATATTAACTCATATTTAGCTTGTGATTCACTGTAACCCCAGATCCCTTCCTTTTTCCTAGGCTGTCATTTCCCATTTTGTACATGTGCAATTAACTGTACCTTCCTGAATGTAGTACTTCTTGTTTGTCCTTATTGAATTGCATTCTGTTTATTTCAGACCAATCCTCCAATTTGTCCAGATCACTTTGAATTTTAATTCTATCCTCCAAAGCAATTGCAATTCCCACCCCTCCCAGTTTAGTAGTATCTGCAAATGTGTGCTCTCTGCTCCATTGTCTATTGTTCATGAAGATATTAAACTGAGCTTGACCCAGGACCAGTCCCTGCAGAACCACAGTCAATATGCCCTTCCAGCTTAACTGTGAGTCACTGATAACTAGTCTCTGGAAGCGGTTTTCCAACCAATTATGCACCCACCTTATAGTAACTCCATCTATGCTTTATCTCTTTAGTTTGTTTATGAATAGGTCTTTCCAGGCAGTATCAAAAGCCATATGAAAATCAAGATATACCACACTTGCTTCTTTACCTCCTCCCCATGGCTTGTTACCCCATGCAACAAAAACTATTAGTTTGATTTGGCATGATTTTGTTCTTGAAAAATTCATGTTGACTTGTTTATCACATATCTCTGAGGTGTTTGCAGATCGTTATGCTTGATTATTTGCCCCATTATAGTTCTGGGTAGTGAAGTTAAGCTGACTGGTTTGTTATTCTCCAGATTGTCCTTATTCCCCTTTTTATAGATGAACATCATATTTGCCCTCTTCCAATCATTTGGAATCTCCTCAATCTTCCATGAATTTTTGAAGATAATTGCTAATATTTATAATATCTCTAATATTTCCTCAGTCAGCTCCTTTGAATATTTAATCATGTCTGGTGGCTTGAAGACATTTTAAACTTGTTCTGTCGCTAGTTTAGCCTCAGATCCTACATCATTTTCACTGGTGTTCTCTGTCTTAGCCATCTGACCGCTACTAACCTTTTTGCCACTTACATCATTTCCACATTTTCTGTTGTTGTTTTTCCTCCTTTGTTAGTCAGTTAGCATCCTGCATCTGTGATCTTACTGAACTGGTGTTTTTTGAGAGTGACCAAACTAATGTTTTAAAAATGGATGAGTTAGACTGTAGGCAGCAAATCATATTACGTGAACTGTGCCAGGAGTGTAGCTGTGGATGGGCCGGGTCCCATCCATGTGGACGTGAGCCTGGTCCACTGCAGTGGCCGGTGGCAGCGCAAACTTTGATGCTGGGACAGCCAGCAGCTGGCAGCGATGGCCGCAAGTAGAACAGAGGCATCAGTTCTTGCCGCTGTTGGACTCTGCAGAGGGCAGGCCTCATCGTACCATCTCTTCCCCATCCTCCTCCTCCCACACCATCACTTGCTGAGTAACAAGTGGAGCATCTTGGGCAGCTTCTAGTCACAAGACTGGAAGATGCCCTACTCTGGGCTACCCTGGAGATTCAGCGGCCCAGACAGAAACTGGGGGCTGGGTATGTCCTTGGACTGTGATCCTGGCTTTGGAATAATGTAAACTAGCTAGCACAGAAGTCAGGGTGAACATACCCCTTCTGCTGTGCTCTGGCAATCATACAGTTGCACTTTAAAATTTTGTATTGCATTTTCATCAATCAAATATTTGTTTAATAAGCTTAGATTACTGCATTGCTCTCCCATATAACTTATTTTCCCTTCTTGGCTTCACTATGCTATTTTTCTCTTCCTTCAGTGTTTTTTCCCTCTTCTCTAGTTGCCACAATTGCTCATAAGACATAATCTTTTTACTTATACCATGAGTCTCCCCCTTTAATGTATACACAAGTGTTAAGCACTTTTGCATTCTAGGTAGGAGATTAAATTTACTAGCAGAAGCTTGATATGAAAGTCTAGGTTCAGGGTGAGAGGTCGTCTCACAACCACCCATGCTTCCTCCTCCCTCTCAAGCTGCTGGGATAGACAAAACTAGCTAGTTCACTTTGTTGCAGCTTGGCAGAATTATAAGCAGCACAAAGGAGGCAGGAGCTGTTTGTTTTCAGACTTCACAGGACAGTACTGAATTGTTTACACTCATTCCACTTTGTAACCATAAATGTTAGGCCCTCTTGTTCATAGGAAAACTTAGACTAGAAATTGAAAGCACGCTCAGAGGAAAACTTCCCATATTCATCATAGGCAAGTGGGTGTTTCAAGCTCTGTCTCTGAGCACTAAGTGTAGTCTGTTGTTTCAAGAGCCGTAACCAAGAGCCCTTGCATCTGTCTATGTACTGGTTAAATGTCATATAGCTAATCCACAATGGTGAAGGATGAGAAATTCACAGTTGATAACAAAACATAATCATATTAGATTGATTTTGAATTGAGATTTTTATAATATAGTTTCTAAAGCCGTTATTTAGGGTCTTGGTGAGAGTCTATGGTAAGAGTGTAAATTTTCTGTTTGATCTAGTGCTGAAAGTCTCCACTAGTCCTCTGTTTAGTGCCCTTGAAAATTCCAGCTACACAGCGGTGAAAACAAAGGTAATCCATAAAGAAGTAGTAAAACATGAATGACAACAACGCAAGCTTCTCAGCTGTGCCCTGCTGCACCCTTCTGCTCAGACCTGGAAAGACCTGTTAATGATAAGATGGACCAGTAGTTTCCATCAGGTGGTTCTTGCCAACAAGGTTAACCAGGGCAGTGGTGGCTTTTATGATCCCGTTTCAGTACAGGTCCTAGCGGACGAATGTCTAATATTCAGTTCACTAAGGCCACCAAACAGCTGTCAGATGGTGGTAACCTTTCAGTCATCACTGAAATGGACCAATTTAAAATCAGTGACCTTGAAGTGAAAGCCTTTACATCCTGTTAATGTGAGCTATCCTCTCCCTCAAGACTTGACAGTATTTGGATCCTCTCTTTTTTATTTATGCAATAAAAGGAGAGAAAAAAAGACGAAGGATTCTCTTTCATTCAAACCAGGAGAATATATATTTTATGTAGCTAAACACTGTGTTTGTTTTATTAGATATAACTTTTTTTTTGCTTAACGTGCCTTGAATACTTTACATTGAAAAAATATTATGGAATTCTCATTGTAGGAAAAAATGTACTTAGAAAAAGCTCAGTGAAGGTGCTTTGTTGAACTGTGATTATTTAAAACAAAAAAAAAAATAAATTCTAGAGAAAGACTCAATCCTTTAGAAAGAAAGAAGATACAGATTCCCTTTGGGATGTGGCAGGTAATCATAGCTATATTGTGGGATGCTCTTGTGGGAAACAGTTCTGGTGGTTGTTTAAATTCATTTTTCTAATTTATTAGTCATGAGGGAGCACTTTCAGTGATTCCAAAGGGGTAGCCGTGTTAGTCTAGTTCAGCAAAACAAACAAGGAGTTCTGTGGCACTTTTAAAGACTAACATGTTTGTATTGCATGAGCTTTCCTGGGAGAAAATCTCACTTCGCCAGTTTTCTCCCACAAAGACTCATACGGTTAATAAATGTGTTAGTCTTTAAAAAGCGCCACAGGACTCCTTGTTTGTTTTTACTTTCAGTCATGTGTGTCAGCGCTGGCATGGATTTTGGGGGAGCAGGGAACACTAAAGCTCAGTTTGTTTAAAACTTATTTCCATTTGATTTTTCTGTAATATGTCAGTCTTTTGTTGTACAAGGTTAATGGTAATACACAATTTTTTTCTTGTTCTTATTCTTCTTCCAAAGCTTAAATGTTGTGAAATAGCTGATACTGCTCAATGACCTTCTGCATAAGTTTTGTTTCAAAGGAATGGGTTTAGATTTACTTTTCCCTCCTCCTCTGAAGTGTATTTTCTCAGAAAGCATGAATTAGACCCAGTGCCTATAGATATGAAAAGAATTTTCTTTTAGAACTATGTGTAACATTGTTATAAACACATAAATATGAAAAAGTCTGGAAACATGTAATTCTGTGGGCAAGTTAATGATAGAAAAGTAAAGGAGATGTCACTGGATTCATTAAAATCTACAGAATCGTGATTTCAGTAATGTTATCCTCTGCAGCCTGGTAGTGAGCACTTGCTGCATTCCCAGCTCCAGCCTTCAGGTCCTCTTGTTGCGGAAATTTTGATAATAGAGTATCATCATAAAGGGGTCAGCCTGGGTCTCATTCAAAAGCTGTTCCTCCCAGCAACACAATGATACCAAACTTGATAAATCTAAACAACTTTGTAAATATATATTTGAGAAAATTTTAAAAATCAACATTTCTTTAATAATAGTTTGGAATAACAAACATGGAGCCCTCACAAAATTAGATTGTCAGAGGTGGGCAAAACTGGCTCATAACTAGGTGCCAGCAGTTTACCTTTGGTTGCCAGAGGGTGCTCCTCCATTACATTTCTGCAGTGGAGCTAGGCGACAGACTACTAAAACTGGTCGCCATGACAACAAGAAACATAGATTTGTGGGGCCTGTATTATGTTCCTCAACTGACTGTACTGTGTTGTTAGCTAATGCTTATAATAAGAAACATGATCAATTTTTTGATGTTATAGATTATTGTAAGTGGAAGAAGTGCTTCAAATGGTCCCCCCCCCTCCCCAAAAGACAGTTCAGTAATATTATCAAATTTATTTATTATTCCAAAAATGTCATTATGAGGCATAGGTTAAAACATCAGCATCCAATCAGAAATTACTGGAATTCATCCACACAGTATGTGGTTGTTTACATAATATACAGCACATAACATGATTAATTATAATCTCAATGTAATTTATTACAAAATTCTTGTTTTTACTTGGTCTTAAAGATTTATAGGCACCGCTGGAGAGATGACTAGTACTAACTAGTTACTGAATTTTTGGAGATTACCACTGGGGAGGACCCGGTTAAACACAACGCTTGGAGACATTTTACACCCCTCAACTGAATTTGGCGAAGTTGGAGTGGCAGTTTATCAAGCAGGAAAATGTTGAAGGTTCCAGGACAAATGTCAGCTATGTATGAGGCTTGCCTTCTACTAGGTCCTATAACATGTTTCAAGAACACCTGCTTCTTCTGCAGTAAGCGGGAAACCCAAAAGCATCTCGTAAGCACAGTTTCAACATGTGAGACTTATGGAAAACTGTTTTAAGCAGTCACTCTTAGCAAGAATATTGTATGGAAAGTAAGTGGGTGCATTGACTCAAAAAAAAAAAAAAAAAAAAAGTCCATGCATGCAGCATTGCACATCCCATGTGTTACACTAAAAGGAAAAAGCAACAGAAATCAATACTGATTTTTCTACTGCAAATTATATAACGCAGCTGGAGTTCTTAAGTTGGCTAACGGAGGGTGTAAACACTAATGAGTGAAAAGTGGTGGATGAGAAAAATGGCTGATACAAAGTCTAAGTGAAGAGAACTGTGCTTTGGATGGAATTGAAGAGGAACAAATGCTTAGCACAGATGTGCTTAAAGTACTTAAAGCTGAACTGTGGGGTATGGATCGAATTTTTAGCAATCCTGTTCTCAGAAATGAGTCACATCACAGATCTTTAAAAACTGCAAAAGACATGTTTCTATCAAAAGCAAAATAAGTGCCGAGGTCAACAGTAATATGAAGACTAATTTTGCGTGCCACTGTTAACTGAATTTTTGTGGATCCTGTAAGGAGGCTGTGACCCTTAAATTATCTTGCATTGCTATCAATGCCATAGAAAGGTGCTGTTACCTTTTGCTTAAAACAGTGCTCTCTCTGAGATCTCACCAAAGGTTTTTGCAGGACTCTGGTATGCCTGCTGCTAGGCGATGGAATTACTAGATATCCCTCAGTGAGGTATTCCTGTCAGTTGTGCCATTAAAGCCACCGCACTGACAGGTTTCAACACCCTTTCCCTATGTAACACCATTGAAAGGCTGGTTGGGAAAGACCAGATTATTTTACTGGAAAATATTTGGTAGAGCCTATGAAGACTCTTTTTTTCTTTCTCTAAAGACGTTTGTGACAGCTGAGATGGTCACTGATGTGTAGTGTGGACGAAGATTAGTAGGAGAGCGTGTTCAGCAGTGGTGCCCTACCGGCTAGGACAACATTGGTGATGACTTTGTTGAATAAATGTTTGCAGTCTTGTATGTCAAGGCTAACTTTCCTAGAATTACCGATCATTTTATGTTTTAAGCAAGCAGTGCATCCCTGTGTTAACATATAGTTTTAAAAGTTGATTTTTATAACATATTTCTTGAATATATAGCTACGTATTGTTCTATGTTTGTCATGTTTGGTACCTTTGCATCCATAAGAGAGAGGTTTTTGAGTAATACCCAACTTGATGCATTTCCAACTGAATTGTATTATGAAGATTTCCACCACTCAGAGGACCTGGAGCTGGGAAACAGAGGTGCAGAAGGTCACACCAAAGAAGTTGTAGTTCTGTAGACTTTTTTACAAATCAAACGATTCATTCCTTTCCTTTCTATCACTAAATTGGCCAAGGAATAAGATTGTATTACATTTAGTTTCCATATTAAAAAGATAAAGCTTGGTTTCCCAAACGAGATGATTTATGATTTCAGTAGTATTCTTGCAAGTGAATTGTAGGGTTAAGCCCTAAGCAACTGGTTTATTTCTGAACAGTGTTGAATTATTAGCAATAGAGGTGTCAGACTCATTCAGTGTGAGGGAACATTGGAGGGGAGGACACCTGATGAGGACCATGTGTCCACACAGGCTCCCCATCTCTTTCTTCTGCCACATTCGGCGCAGCATGGACTCCCCTTTCCGCTCTCTTACCCCACAGGCTCTCTGACACCTTTGCTTTTCCCTGCCCGGTGGGCTCCCGTTTCCTACACTGGCTCCCAGACACCCCTTCCCCTTCCCGTTCCACTTCCCCTGCCATGTGGCAGTGGGCAATCAGTCATTCATGGACATGGGTAGGCTGGATTTCTGCCTCCTGTGGTACGCTGGGTAGAGTGCGGTCAGGCATGTCAGGTAAGTGTTCTTATCAGTGGTGTTTTGTGTCTGGCATTGATAACTGTGCGTGCATGCGTGCTCGCTCCCTCAGGATTACCCCTAGGTCAGATCTCTAGTGGGAACTTCATTAGCCTAGTGATCTAGAGCCTGGCTTGGATATTAAGCAGGGACTCAGTTAGCCCAGTGACCTTAACCCAAGGTATTCCTTTAGTTAATGCTTTGGGTTACCTTTGGCTCAAATCTCAAGTAAGGACTCAGTTAGCTTAGTGATTTGGAGCCTAAGCATACCCTGTGTGCAAGAGGTAAACTGAGGCAACACTCATGATCGAGGAAACCAACATGACCACAGATCTTTGTAGAAATGAAGGTGCCAGGCTAGGCTTCATTGCAACATAGCACAATGGCAAACAATCCATATCAACAGATTTGTTGACAACGTTGGCGCTCTCAATGCGGTGGAAAAGCTCAACCTACAGCAGGACTTGCCATCATCCTCTTGGCTGCACGAAGTTTGGGCTCCAAGGCTCCTATTCTTATACCCTACTCGGCCCCCTTTGGGATCCAAATTTACCTTGATTGGTCCACATACCCCTTTCTTGATGCCACCTATCGATTTGATAGGACCATGCATCATTGGACATCTTTATTCATCAAGGTGTCATGGTTTGACCAAAACTGTACTTATATAATACCTCCCTATCTTTTTGGCATTATTCGTTGGCATTAGACCGACTCAATACCTTTCAATTCCGTTTTTCATGCTTATTACAATTTTAGCTTGTTTCTTGCCAATTCCAGTAAAGTTGAACTTCACAATTTGTTTCATGTCTGTACCTTCAGTTCAGGCCCACTGTACATTCGTTCAGGGCCACTGTTGGCACCTAGATACTTCTACTCATTTTTCCTATTTTAACCTTTTACTTTCTCCTACACCCTCCCCCCGACACCCACCCACTCAACATCAGTCATTCAATATGACAAACAAGGAATCCTATGGCACTTAAAGACTAACAGATTTGTTCATTGGATGAGCTTTCATGGGAGAAAAATCCCACTTTGTCAGATGCTTTAAAGATGGGGGTTGTTGGCTCAGTACCAGCTGGCCTTTTGATTGACTCATTCCCTTGTGGGCCCTTCCTACTTATTCCTTTCTTATATGTGATTTGTGCAGTGTGCTGTCAATCAGATTAGCATACTGACTGACAGTGAACAGTTGGGGTGAAGGGCAGTTTGGGGGATCTCGAGGAGCCCAGCCCAGCCTGTTGTGACTGAGACTCTGGTTGGTTGGCAGACCACAGAAGAGTTCAGCTGGGATTAGCTGGAGCACTTCCTTTGTTCCCCTGTACTGTGACAGGGGTCGTATCAGTTAACCAGAAACAAGTCTACCCCTGCAGTGCCAGTGACAGTTTGATTTTGCTGTTCACTGCTGTTGCAGAGGACTCCCAGGAACAGTCCAGCCAGCAGCTCTGCAAACTGGATTAGCGCCCTTGGCGGGCCAGATCTGGCCCCCAAGCCTTAAGTTTGCCACCCCTTGTTCAATATCTACAGTTGGCTTTAAAAACTCCCTAAAATTTCCTGTGCAATGCTGTGGCCAAAAGAGCTATTGTGATCCTGGGATATATAAAGAGGAGAATATCAAATAAGCGTGGGGAGATTATATCCCTTTGTTTTTGCACTGGTATGACTGCTTCTTGAGTACTGTATCCAATTCTGATGTCTACAATTCACGAAAAATGATGATTAAATGGTAAAAGATTTGAAGAGCTGCAAGAATGGTTAAAGGGTTGGGAAACTTGGCATATGGTGATAGAGTCAAAGAGCTCAATCTATTTAGTTTAACAAGGAGGTTAAGTTGTGTCTTTGTCACAATTCATGGGGAAGGGCAATTTCATAATGGACTTTTGTGTGTATCGGACAGGGGCATAACAGGACCTAGCGGCTGGAAGTTGATGCGAGACACGGTTGGACTAGAAATGAGGGGCAGATTTGTATCACTGTGGGTAATTAACAGTTGGAAGAGGATTGTGATGAATTCTCCATCAACTTTTAAAATCAAGATTGGATGTTTTTCTAAAATATGTTCTGTAAATAAAATCTTAATTCAGGGAAGTTTTTATTATCTGTGGTTTGCAGGAGATCTGACTAAATGATCACAGTTATCTTATATGGCTTTGTAATCTATGATATCTTCAGAGAGAAAAATGCTTAGGCAAATTCTGTAATTATTTCAGAGGGCTGTCATATATTCTGGATATTTTCCTTGTTGACTGCCTACCACAATGCAGATTTTAAAGACAGTTTTAAATTAGAGTAGTTGTTGTAGGAATGTGTATATCCACACATAGCTGTAGTTTGTTCTCTCTATCCCTTTTTAGGAGTAGAGAAGCTTGACGTATATGTTACACAGTTTTAAAAACCTGGTTACAATGATTAAGAATGGGAAAGGTAAAAATAAAAATGGCAAACTTTACCGGACCTGAACTGAGATATCTGTGCTTAAGAACCAAGAACTAAGCTAATCCACTGAAACATGTTTTGAAGCATGTTTTTTTTTTTAATGGAAGTTGGCGGTTGCTCATCATCTGATTACATTTAATGCAAGCAAACACAACAGCAAAGTTCAAATAGTTTATTTTTCTAAAGCTGAGAGAAATCATCAGTAAAATTGATTGGGAGGAAAAAAAGACAGAAAAATGAGAGTGAAAATTAACAGTTTCTTTTAGAAGTATATCAGATGACAAAAAAGAATGATGCCATAATCAATAAATCACCTTTGGCTAAAAGCCCACCCTGGTTCAATGCTGAATTAAAGTTAGCAATTTCATATAAAGAAATGTGTGTATATATATAAAATAAATTGGGAAGAGGTAACAGTCAATATAAATTAGAAGTTATGAAGTATAGAAAATTCATAAGGAAAGCTAAAGATAGAAGGGAAAAATCCATAGCTGGCAGTGGTAACAGCACTGTGAATTGAGGGTTGTGCGTATGTGCATGTGTGTGTTATGGAGTTAGTTAGGGACAAAGGAAGTCCCACAATGGAAGCATTTCATCACTACGTGTTAGTAATGATGCAGAATGGCCAGAAATGTTCAATAAATGTTTCTGTTCTGTATTTGGAAGTGGGATGATGTACTCATCATATGAAGCTTAAGTACTTTCCAGTCAATTAGTAGCTGAGAAGGCTTGTTGGGTAGTATCTGTTAGGGATAAACATTTTTAAATCAACAGGCCCAGGTAACTTGCAGTCGAGAGTACTGAAAGAGCTGACTGAGGAGATGTCTGGTCTGATGTTAATGAGGTATGAGGGAAATTCTAGGGACTGGAAGAGTGTGAATCTTGTTTCAATGTACAAGAAGGGCAAGTGTGTTGACCCAAGTAAATATAGGGCAGTGGTAGCTTGACATTATTTTGAGGCGAGGTAATAGAAAAGTTGCCGCAGGAACCTGCCTTCAGTTCAATTGAATAGATAGAGAATTGGAAGGTAAAAATATAATTAATGCCAGTTGATATGGTTTATGGAAAATAAGACATGTCAGACAAACCTTATTTTCTTCTTTCATGATATTATAAATTATTGGTAAAGAAAATTGCTTAAATGTAATATATTTACACTTTTGCTAGCCAGGTGTTTTATTATTATGTAACGTTCTGATTTTTAAAAAAAATTAGCACTGTGTAAGCATAAGATCGAGCTAACTGACAGATCTCAAAAAGCTGTCATTGGGAAGTCATCACTGACTGGGGTTGTTTCTAGTGTGGTTCCATAGCATTTTCAGCCCTCATGCTGTTTAACGTTTTCATCTGTGATCTCAAAATAAATATAAAATTGTAAGTGCTATCAGATGATGCAAAGATTGCAGAGTGATCGCATAATGATGACAGGGCATTGATACAGAGCAGTCTGGATCACTTGGTAAACTGGGCCTGTTCAAACAAAGTGTCTTCTTACAGCCTAATGTAACATTATACATCTATGAACATGAAAAATAGGCCATGCATACAGATTGAAATACTGAATCTTAGATACCAATGAGTCTGGAAAAGGTCTGTGGATCCCGCTGGACCAGGGGTCTTGATCCTGTGGCTCTGGAGCCACATGCAGCTCTTTGGCTGTTTGCTTGCGGCTCTGGGCTACCAGGCTCTAGCCCCCTCCCCACTGGTGGACTTTTTGGGTGGTCTGCCCCTGGCTCTGGCCCCCAACCCTGCCACTGGGAGACCCTGCAGGTGGCCCATGACAGGCTCCAAGCTCACCCCTGCCCGCCTCAGACCCTGCAAGGGACCCACTCCTGGTGCCGGTGCTGCCCCCTCCCCCAAACCAAGGGATCCTGCAGGAGGCCCCTTGGCCAGCTCCCCCCACCTTCTACCATGAGGTTACACCCATTGTGGCTCTCAAAAAACTTTGTTATTGAGGAAATTTTTTTGAAAATGGCTCTTTCGGGTTGCCGACCCCTGCTCTGGTCAAAAAAGTCAACATGAGCTCCCAGTGCAGAGCTATGGGAGAATCAGCTAATGCGATCCTAGGGTCAGGGCTGTGCTTTCAGGGTAGGGAATGAGAAAGGCGATCGCCTCGTGGTTCTGTGGGCCCTGTGCTGTCCTGCCCTGAGCAGGGCAGCGTGGGTTCTGCACTGCTTCACCACTCATGGCCACGCTGTCCCTGCCCCCTTCCCACCACATTTGGTGCGAAGCTCAAGGAAAGTTGGTGCTGTGAGTGTAAAACTGGCCTCTGCTCTGGGCTGGCTCTCCCGTGCCCCGGTGAGGAAGTGCTGGCCTAGGGGGCAGAGCATGCTGGCCCAGAGGCCAGGCTCCGTTCTCTTACCCTTCCCCTGGACTGGCTGTTCCACCCGGGGGGGGAAGGGGGGCGGAGAGGGTGAACAGAGCCCAGCCCCCAAACTGGCCCGCTCTGCCCCCAGGGGCAGAGTGGCTGGCTCAGGGGAAGGGCAGGAGTGCAGGACCAGCCTCTGGGCTGGCCTGCCCCGCCCCGCCCCCCCTCCAGTGTGGGGGGAGGAAGGACTGCCACAGGTTGATTAGCCCCAGGCTTTGCAGCCCCCTAGAGACAGCCCTGCCTAGGGTGAATATTAAACCTGGGAGGAGAGAGTGGAGTGGGGCAGTAGTCTTTACGTTCATATAAGGCTTTGGTGAAGCACATGCTGGAATACTAGGCCTTGTTCTGGTGTCCACATTTTTAAAAAGAATTTTGAAAAATTAGAGAGAGTGCAAGAAAGAGTCACAAAAGCAATTTGAGGGCAAGAGAAAATGCTGTGCAATCAGAGGCTTAAAGAACTAAATTTGTTTAGCTTGTCAAAAAGATCAAGGTGACGTGATTGCATAAATATATTCATGGGCAGGTACTAATCTGCTCTTTAGTCTAGCAGAAAAAGCCATAAGAACCAATGGATGGAAGCTGAAGCTAGACAACTCAAGACTGGACGCTTTTCAGGATGATATGCATTAGTCAGACACAGGTTATTGGGCTCAATATAGAGGTAACTGGGTGAAATTTTGTGTAATGTAGGTCAGACTAGGTGATCTAATGATACTTTTTTTGCCTTAAACCTTGAATTTATGATTCACGTGAAAATAAGGATCTGCCTGGATTGATCCAGTTGTAAGTTTGAGCCTCTCATAAGGAAATGTCTTTCTTATTTCAGGAGCAGTGTATAAACATTGCTCACTCTTTGGTAATAGATTGTACACATCATAGGTCCTGATAAGATCTCATCAGAGGCTTTTTCTGTTAGTGTACGTAACTTGCTGAGAAGCACTACTTATTAGTAAGCTTGTTAATTAGGGCTTTTTGTTAATTGAATTAATGAATGTAAATAATGAAGTAATGTTTTATTTCTTTTTTAGATAATAATCTATGGGGATTTGCCAAAAAATAAAGAAAATATAGTATACTTATCAAATCATCAGTGTACAGGTTTGTATCTCATTTGTTTGCCAACTTTTTTATTGAAAGATAGAAAGCAGAATCTTAAAGCTGTTGGGCATGTTATTTACAAAGATATATTTTGCATCAGTATAGTTTATCCTAAGCAGAGAGATTAAATATGTTTTAGCTAAATTTCCATAGTATTTACATAATCTGTATTATCTTTAAGAAAAATTTCAGCGACAGATTTCCAAAGGGGCAGCCATGTTAGTCTAGTTCAGCAAAAGAAACAACAACAAAGTAAGCAAGAACAGTGGTTCCCAACCTTTTTCAGGCTGGGGACCCCTTTTTAACAAAAAAAAAAAAAAAAAAAAATCTTTGAGGCCCCCTGGCTGATTATGTAATCTGGCCCATGCAGGCAGACTCTGGCCTGTGACAATCTGCAGTGCCACTGGGACAGCCAGTGAGCAGCACTGCCGCTATCATGGCCTGCATTGCTGGGGAGCCGAACCACGGCGGCTATGGCCCCCTGCCATTGCCCTCCCAGGGAGCCGTTGCGGCGCCATCCCCCTGCTGATATCTGGCCACAAGTGGGGGGAGGCGGCACTGGCGAGGAGCATTGGGGCTGTGGGGCTGGATTCCGGCCCTGGTAGGGAGAGGCTCTGCGGGCCCCCTGCAACATGGCTGTGGACCTCTGGGGGGGTCTGTGGACTCCTGGGAGTCTCCGGACCCCAGGTTGGGAACCACTGATTTAGAAAATGCACTGAGAAGTAATGTGAATCGAAATTAGAGATGCCAGAATTTAGTACTGTTTTCCATATGCTGTGCTGATTCTGATTAAGGAAATAGCACATTTTTTAATGAAAAGTCACCTTGAAATGTGTGTTACAGGCACTTAATTCTTAAATAATTTTTTAAAAAGAGGATGTCACAGTTTGCTAATGCAGATTATTAGGTAATATTAACCCAAATAAATACAGAACAGACAAGGAATCCTATGATACTTAAAGACTAATAAATTTATTTATTGCTTGAGCTTTTGTGGGAGAAAATCCCACTTCAACAGACAATTACAGAATGGGAGGAAAATAAATCAAGGGAAGTGTAAGAAATGGGATTAGGTAGGTCACACTGTAACAGCAAATCAAAGCAGTTGTTAAGATTCAGGTAAATACAACCTTCACAAGAGCACCTATCCCATATGTATCTGTTGGTGTTGCTGAACCTGAACCTACAAAATATCTTTGCATATGATCCTATTTGGCAAGAGCACAGTTAATAAGAACTAAGGGCACTTGGTACCTTTTAAAGTTCACATCATCTGCACAGACAACAAAATGTAAGTCAAAACATTTAAACTCCAGAACCAAGATGTCTCACTTATCCCCTCCTCTTACAGTGCAGCTAAATTCAGCAAAAGAAACTCCTGAAATTGTTTCCTCTTTTAAACACCCTTAAGTATGAAGCCCTGAATGCCTTAATTTCCATTTACTTCAGCAAAGGCACTCATTACCATGGAGGAATAAGTCTTTTAGTCCAATCTGCTATGCATGATAAGGTAACTTGATCCAGCTTTGCTTGTCCAAGTTTCCTTATGTCTGGATTCCTCTACAGGGAAGACAGATACCACCTGTAACCCAAGGATCATGGTTCAGTTACCTCCATGCTAAACATTTGATTGGGTCTGTACACCTCATCAAACAGTGTTTGTCGGAAAGAAAAACTGAAAACTGCAGTAAGAATTAGTACCTAGAAACTTACAAGCTTTGTTTTAGCTTTCCTCAGAAGAGGTAGGTATATATGGGGGGCATTGGTATTTGATTTATGTGATGCTGCTTGTTAAAAGGGGCAGCTGACAATATTGCATTTTGTTTTTGTAATTTCAAAGAACTGGATGTGAATGAAAGCTTTTAATTTATAATAAATTCAATGAAAATAAATGTATTAATGAAACTGTATTACAGTATAGTGTCCAGGCAATCATCATCAATAATGATTCTAAACTTAGCATACCTCAGCAAGTTCCCTGTTTGGAGCTTGTACCTATCTTGTTGATCAGTGTCAAGTCTGGAAAAATCCAATCTATCGTTCCATTTCCGTAGCACCTCCAAAGTGTTCCATTAGGCAAAAGCCCAGGAGAAGACAGTCTTGCACCTTTCCCTGAATATCTATGGAATCTGACTTTGGCAAACTAGTGAAGGCAGCAAGTCCCAAAGCTGAGGATCCTCCACTATAGTGATGCCATTTTATTCAATAAAAGTGTTTTTGCTTTATACAAATGTTTTGTGCTATTCATCATCGGTCTTGGCAGTTGATCTAAAGAGCAGCATCCGTGGCGTCCTTGGAGTTAGGGGTCATAAAGAAGGAAAAATTAAATGACAAAGTGGAGGGAGTGTCTCAAGCTTAAGTAGAGGCATACAAAGTAGGGGATCTTATAGTTTTGAAGGAAGAGAAGTATATTTTTCATACATAACATAGAAAACTAGTAATTGAAAACAAAATGTCCTGTTAAATTAGGTGCGTCTGATGGCTCTTTGTGCTATCAAATTGAAGAGTCACATGCCTAAATGCCACAAATCAAACTTGCAGTTGGTCAAATAAAACTGGAAAATGGGAAAGAAAGGCACTTTAAAACATTATAGTCAAAATATTTTAATGTATTAAAATCAGAAAATTGTCAGCTAGTGCCTGTTTTCCACATTCTAAGGCATATAAGTTTGCCAGTAGAGAAATGGATTCTGATGCAGCGTTTTCAGAAGGATCTCGTTTGTGTATGCACGTGTGCATGCAAAAAATGTTGTGTGGTGGGTAAGGTTGATGCAAACAACATGCCTAATGCAAATATTCAACAAAGAAACAAAAAGTAAAGTGTTAGTACATAACCATCTATTCCTCCATACAGAAAGATATATCTCATCACTAGCACAACCATTATATACCACAGATAATGTATTTCAGTCATAACTCTGCCAAATGCCTGTCTTCCAGTGACCTCTTCCTAAAATCTCGACTTTAGTTATCTGCATGAAGACCTGATACCCACAACTATTACTTCTCCATGGTTTTGGGTAACCACAGAATAGACATACGTATAAGTCACAACACGCATAAAGTTATGCATGTGCAAGATCAGCACCTTAATCTTTGCAGGTAATTGATGGCAACATTCCAAGTCACACTAAGTTTTAGGATCACAAACTAATTTTTTTTTATTTCTTGTTAAAGATGTAGTGTAGTGCTCTCCCTTGCAGAATTTTCTATATCAAATAGATATGTGAATTGACAGTATCCTTTAAGGGAGTTAAATGCTGCAATAAGAATAATTTTTCTTTAACAGTTTTCTCTTAATAGAACTTCCTAATGCTGCATAAACATTCAAAATTCAAATGATCTTAGCAAAATAGAGAAGTCTGAAATGTGTAGGATGGAATTCAATAAGGACAAATGTGAAGTACAACACTGAAAAAGGAACAATCAGTTGCACAAATATAAAATAGGAAATGACTGACTGGGAAGGAGTACTGCAGAAAAGGATCTAGGAATTATAGTGGATCACAGAGGATTTAGGAATTATAGCGGATCACAGATTAAATATAGTCAACACTGTAATACTGTTTTAAAAAAAAATTGTAAACAGCTCAAAAGAAGCAATTCTTACGCTCTACTCTGCACCAGTGAGACCTCATCTAGAGTACAGTGTCCTGTTGTGGGCACCACACTTTGGGAAAGATGTAGACAAATTGGGGGAAGTTCTGAGGAGAGCAACAAAAATGATTAAAGGTGTAGAATAGATGACTGAAAAAATTTTGTTTATTCTGTAGAAGAAAAGGCTGAGGGTACAAGATAAGTCTTCAGGTACCTAAAGGTTATTCTGAAGAGCAGGGTGTCCTTAATTTATTCTCTTCACCACTGAGCACAGGACAGAAAGTAATGGGCTTATATTGTTGCATGGGAGATATTTAAATTAGACACTAGGAAAAACTGCTTGTCAGGGTAGTTAAGCACTAGAACAGGGTGCCTAGGGGAGTTGTGGAATCTTTGTCATTGGAGACTTTTAAGAAAAGATGCAGGTCATGGATGGTCTAGAGCAGGGGTCTCAAACTCAAATCACCATGAGGGCTGAATGAGGACTAGTACGTTAGCCTGAGGGCTGCACCATTGAAACCTTTTTGTACAACAATACTGTAAATATCAATAACTCTACTGTCACTGCAGGCTGCAGGAAATAACTTTAGGGGCCTCATGTGGCCTGCGGGCCGTGAGTTTGAGACCCCTGGTGTAGACCAGTGTTTCTCAATGGTCAGTTTCTTGATCAGCACCTGTTCCTGAGATCTTCCTGACAGAGTTTAGGAAGGCAGCAAACTGGTGGCTGGTATGAAAAATGTTGAGAAGCACTGATCTAAACAATAGTTAGTCCTACCTCAGTGCAAGGGACTAGGTGACCTCTTGAGGATCCTTCTAGTCTTACATTTCCATGATTCTCTGAAACTAAAAAGACAAAACACTCAAACAGCCACCTCTTGGAGTGGAATATTTAGAATTATGAATGAACAGGACTAATTAAAGTGTGGGAAAAGTTGCCAAGGAAGTAACCAATAAACATGATCCTGGAAAGATTTCTTAACATGGCCATTGAAAAAGATCAGTCATCTTGAGTGTTTACTGCATGTTTTTTTCCTCTCGTGAGGTTTCTGTTGTTATCAGAAGTATAATTACTATTTCAGAAGCATTTTAATGCTATCCTGTGTACAAAATGTTTGTTTCCTTTGGGATATTTGAGGTCTAGTGTGATTAAAGAGTTATGGGTTTTTGTCTTTGCAGTTGACTGGATTGTTGCAGATATGTTGGCAATCAGACAGAATGTTCTCGGGCATGTCCGATACGTTTTGAAAGATGGTTTAAAATGGCTTCCATTGTATGGGTGGTATTTTTCTCAGGTAACTCCCATTTGTCTTTTTATTTCTTACTGTTTGCATGCATAGCATAAAATATATGATCTTTAATGTGCATTTCTAAGACTTGAAGAAAGAATAGTAATGAGTCAAATTTTTTTTGTGAGGCTTTTTTAACAAGAAAATTCCTCTTCTCATTTACGTGGGTATGATTTAGAACTATTATCTAATACTGATGTAGAAGACAGCTGTTTATCAGAGAATCCATTCAGCTTTTTTAACTAATATTTCTGAACTAATCTTTGTAATGAATAAAATACTATCTTTTAGAATATTATCAAAATTAAATCATGGAAAACTTAGAGTTGTCTGTCTTGGGTTCCTCTGTGCTTGTTTTCCCTTTCAGATCCTCACGTGTGTGTGCTTGCCAGCGTGTGACAGACTGATTCTCCTTTCATCTTTCTGTAAATTGGAGATAATTTCATTGAAGTCAGTGGAATTACTGTGGTGTAAAACCAGTAAGAGAGGAGAACTGGGCTCTGAGTTAGTGTAATTTACGGTCAATGAATATGGGGGATATCTCAACCCAACTGTAGAGGAGTTTCATCACTGTCCTCATTGAACCTGGGATTTAACCTGTCTAAACTGAAGTGGGTTACCACTTCTAATTTTTGTATGTTCTTTACACATATTTTCTTTTCTTACTTTACAATGCACTTCCAGGCCTTTTTTTAATATTACATGATCTTGAACTCTCATATTCCTAGACTGTCAGACACAAAAGTCCAAAAGAGATGTTTAAGGGGGGCGTGCAAGTGAGCCTTATTAACTAGATGTGACTGAAGCTTACGGTGATGCAACACACACAACCAGTGGCAGAGAAAGGAGCAATTTAGACCCATTTACACTCCCTCTAGATTCACCTTTGAGTTTGAGCCATAGCTGTAGATCACTGCTCTGATAAAGTATGATAGTTCCTTGAAACAACTTAAACCAAATAAAATGTGTCATTTTTATGGGTATCTGTGCATCTCTAAAAGGTGTTTTGGGATGTGTGTTGTGAATCCAGTTTCAGGAAGGAAAGTACTGGATTGTAAATAGATTACAAATATAACAGATTGTAAATGTGAGACACATTTGTTACATCTATCTTTCCCCTGTTGGCTGTTAAAAGTGCATGTGTTGCCCAATCCAGCAAGAAATTTTTTTCTCCACTTTCTCTAAAGATTCATTTTCTCTTAGTGCTAGGCTACCTCTTTTGGCCAAGAAACAAATTGTATCTTTAGTAGAGCTGACAGCTCAACAAATTTGTCTTTCAACTCAGTCCAAGAGTATGCAAATATCATTGTGAGGGGGGGTTATAGGGTGTCTGCTATGAACTACTGAATACCACAGCTAAAAATGTTGTGTATTTATAGACCATATACATAGTCAGATTTTCCTTTGCAGGATGGGAGGGTATTTTCTGTCATTTTGGCAAGGGCGGTTGAGAATTTGCCTTCATTCTTTTGCTACTACAGAATGGCCAGGGTCCCCTTAAACTGTATGTGTCTGTGTAGTTTTCATGATGCCAATAATGACTTAAAGAGCCACTGTGCAAGTGTCTAGGCCAACCTTCCGCATGACATCATGGTTCCTTTTAGTATGTGCTACCACTGACAAGCATCTACATTGCTTCACAGTAGCAGCTGTAGAGGTGGTTTAACAGAATTCAAACACCCTACGGAAATGGATGAGTGCATGCTACAGTGAGTGTCTGCTTTCTTGCTTCACTCACCCAAAGTATACACAAAGAACACAAACCTGCTGTGCAGCAGTGAAGGGGCTTCTATTGGGCCCTGATGGCAGGGAAGAAAGTGCTTTGGGGACCATGGCCCTTAGAATCATAGAATATTAGGGCTGGAAGGGACCTCATGAGGTCATCTAGTCCAACCCCTTGCTAAAAGTAGGACTACTCCCACTAAATCATCCCAGATAGGGTTTTGTCTAACTGAGCCTTAAAAGTTGCCAATGGTGGAGACTCCACCACCTCCCTAGACAACCCATTCCAGTGCTTCACCACCTTCCTAGTGAGAGAGTTTTTCCTAATATCCAACCTAGACCTCCCCAGCTGCAACTTGAAACCATTGCTCCTTGTTTTGTCCTCTATCACCATTGAGAATAGCCTAGCTCCCTCCTCTTTGGAGCATCCCTTCAAATAGTTAGAGGTTGCTATCAAATCCTTCTCCAGTCTTTTCTTCTGCAGACTAACTATGCCTAGTTCCTTCATTTTCTCCTAATAAGTTATGTGCCCCAGCCCCCTAATCGTTTTTGTTGCCCTCCACTGCACTCTTTCTGATTTGTCCACATTCTTTTTGTAGTGGGGAGTGCAAAACTGAACACACCGTTCCAGCTGCAGCCTCACCAGTGCCAAATAGAAGGAAATAATTACATCCCTCATTCTCCTGGCAACACTCCTACTGATGCAGCTCAATATGCCATTGCCCTTTCTGGCAAGAAGGGTACACTGTTGACTCGTATCTAGCGTCCTGTCCACTATAAATCCCAGGTCCTTTTCTTCAAAGCTGCTACTTTGCCAGTCCGTCGCCAGCCTATAACAGTATTTGGGATTTTTCCATCCTAAGTGCAGGATTTTGCACTTGTCCTTGTTGAATCTCATAAGGTTTCTTTTGGCCAAATGCTTCAATTTGTCTAGGTCTTCCTGAATCCTATTCCTACCCTCCAGTTTATCTACCATCCCTCCCTACCTCCACCTCTCCACCTGGTGTCATCTGCAAATTCACTGAGCATGCAGTCTATCCCATCATCCAGATCATTAATGAAGATGTTGAACAAAATCAGCCCTAGTACTGATCCCTGGGGTACTCCTCTTGTTGCCAACTAGACATGGAGCCATTAATCCCTACCCTCTGAGCCCAATGATCTAGCCAGCTTTCTGTCCACTTTACAGTCTGTTCATCGTACCCATAGTTCCTTAACTTGCTGACAAGAATGTTGTGGGAAACCATATCAAAAGCTTTGCTAGAGTCAGGGTACATCACGCTGATGGCTTTTCCTCCACAAAAGCCAGTCATCTCATCATAGAAAGCAATCTGTTTGGTTAGGGATGGTTTGCCCTTTGTGAATCCCTGCTGACTGTTTCTGATTACCCTGTATTCTTTCAACTGTTTTTTTCTTTTTCTGTTCACACTTCTATCACCTTCAGCCCAAAAACCAAAGTCAAAGTTTCTGTGCTCTTTTATTTCTCCTGCCATGCATTTGCAGAGGGGAAGCAGAAGCACACTACTGTTGCCGTTGCATGTAGTCACTGTGTCTGTGTTGGTCTAATTCTACTTTTATTATAATACTAACAATTCAGGTTATCTCTTGCATCCATTATCATATCACTACCCAACGTTATTTTTGTTATTTCCCAAAATCTTGTTGTGGCTCTCTGGAATATCCTGTGTTCAGTTTCCTGATTACTATACTGACTGTTAATAGAGTGTTCCTTTGGAAAATAGTGTGAAATGTAGGCTACACTTTTCTACAGAACATAGTTATTAACTTAAACCTATGTAGCTTTGTGTGCCCCTCAACACTATTCACACTTTTCATGGCATTAAATAGAGATGGATATATTACTAATTCAGGGACACAAGTGGAAGATCATTCCCAGGCGGTGGTGTTGTGTATATTTAAGAAAAAGTGTTTAAATTACTGAAGAGGGATATGCCAGGACCATAGCACAAGCTAATAGGTATTTTTATTGTCTTTATCACACCAAACACTGCAAAAACATAAAACACTTCCTCCTCTTCCTGTTGATGCTCTTTTAGTGATGTCACTCGCACTCCACTAAAAGTTTCCAGTGATATGTACTTACGGAATACTCATGGAATTTATATTCCCTATCTCAGGTAAACATCCTGTTTGGAATATACACATATTTTGGATACCTTGTTGTGCAGAATTCAGGCGCTAAGGAAATATATTTGTAAACATAGTTCATTGTTGATCTAGAAACAGGTTTTAAAATACAGGGGCAAAAAACATGGAAATATAGGACATGTACTTATAGACTTCTGTTTTGAGAATTATACATCTTGATATTACTCAAGAGCAAATACAGTATAAATACAATACACATTAGGGACCTGGATATACAGATGATTGTATAGCTAAATATTTCTTTTTTGAAAACATAGTTCTAAGGATAACTTAAAAAAAAAAAAAAAGAAAAAAAAAAAGCTCCTTACATTACTCTCTTGTGGCATAGGATTGTTTTATTAGCTAAAAATATAATAGCAGTGAGTGTAAAGTTCACCTTAATGTTTTTGTATGGCTCTGCAGAACAGTTTTAACCCAAACTTTCACCACCAAAATGCTGGTTAAAAGGCCAGCAGAGAATTTTGAAACTAATTCCACAGAAAAAAAAATTATTTATACTATGTCTGTGCTTGAATGAATAACCTGATGAAGTGTAAAACAGACAAGGAATCCTATGGCACTTTTAAAGACTAACAAATGTATTTATTGCATGAGCTTTTGTGGGAGAAAATCCCACGTCATCGGATTCTTTGAAGGTGGTGGAAATTACAGAGTGGAATTTTCTCCCACGAAAACTCATGTGATAAATAAATTTGTTAGTCTTTAAAAGTGCCACAGGACTTCTTGTTTGTTTTGCTCAACTAGACTGAAAAGACTGCCTCTTTGGAACTTGATGAAAGTGTGTGTTTGTCACAGAGCGGTCTGTGTGGACAACTAAACCTTCATTTAGTAGCTTCAAATTGTGTATCCCCGTATATTTCAGCAAAATTCATTAGAAACAAACATTTTGTCAACTTGGGGCATCTTAATTCTTTCATTGCTTCTTTGTTTTTAACCCTGTTTTGTGATCAATAGCTAATGTGTATCATGTAAAAGGGATGTAACAATGAAGTTCTCTAGTTATTCTTTCATTATGCAGATCGTGTTTGTTTAAGCATTTCTGCACTCATAGTTACTAAATGAATTGCAAGTCTATACATTATTACTGACTAAGATAAAGTTAATAAGGGGGAAGCAAACAAGGAGTCCTGTGGCACTTCTGAAGACTAACAAATTTATTTATTTCATGAGCTTTCATGGTAGAAAATCCCACTTCATCAGATGCTTTGAAGAAACATCTGAAGCTTGATAGTCTCTATTGACATCAGAGGCAGGGGCTAGATCTGTTGCTTCTATAATTTCTGTCAGAAAGTGTGCTTGGCTTAAATATTCAGAATCGCCACTGGAAAGCTAAAGATGGGGGATCCTCCTTCTGAAGAGGGAGGACCATGTGGTACCAGCGCTAATGGCGTGTAAGTAAAAAATGGAGAATAAGTCCACAGATGACGGAGAAATTGGCAATGAACAGCACAGGAAAAGGCCACAAGAATTAGTTTTAGGTACCAAAAACAACATACCCTTCATTGTCATTTCAACTTACTGAAAGGAAGCAATGATATCATCAGCAATACTTTCTTGGCAGTTTTCTCAAACAGAGAGAGAGAAATTCAAAGTGAGGTCAGGAGGCAATTAGGCATCGTCGACAGCTGTAGTATTGGACTGTATGTCAGCCTTGTGACCTCAACACAAGAACGCTGTTCCAGTTTTAGTCCCTGATTTCTCCCCTTCATTTGGAGATTGATCTTCTCTTTTTTCCCTTAGACTTTTCAGAAACGACATTGTGATCAACTGTTCTGACCTCCTTTACAACACAGACCACAGAACCTCCCCTACACTCTCATGTAATAGATCTCTAATCTATGATGGAGTTGTTGAAGTCCTCAAATAATGAGTTAACAACATCAGGGTACGGAGAATCAACCAACAACTGACCCATGCCTTAAAGGCAGGCAAAGCCCCTCTATGGCCTTTGCAGTCTATCATGAAGGAAAATTCCTTCCCACCCCCAAACATGACAGTCAGCTAATCACTGAGCATGTGGGCAAGACTCACCAGGCAGTTCTTTCCAAGGCGTATCTGTAGTAACTTAGAACCCATCCTGTCTAACTTTCCATCACAAGCCCCTGGGCATATTTACTGCTAGTAGTCAAAAATCAGTTAGTAGGCTGTCCCTTCATATTATCTCCTCCATAAACTTATCCAGCTGAATCTTGAAGCCCACTAAGTTTTGTGGGTTTGTTTTTTTTTTGCCCCTGCTGCTCTACTTGGACTTTTGTAATCATGGACAAATGGATTTAAGAGATTTCTACAAAAGATATTCAATACAATTAGATAAAATCCCTTCTCTTTCTATCTAACAAGAACCTTTGAAATCAGATATCCTAGGTCTCCTTAAAACAGGCAGTAAAGAGGAGGTGGTAAGGGACATTAGGGTGATGAGTTTTTATTCCAAATACTTCCTAAATTGGGGGGTGGGTGTGAGGCGGAGGTCTTTACTTTATTCTAGATCTCAAGAAGCCCAGTGGTTTCATCTAGGCATCTTATTTCTGTATGCTACCCTAGCCTCGTCATACTCCACTTTGAAAGATTGTTTTCCAGCTCTTGATTTTAAAGACTGGCATTTACATATTTCCACTTGTTCATATTGCAAATACTTTAGTTTCACAATGGGAGGCTACTTTCAGTACAAGGTCCTTTCATTTGGACTTTATCCAACAAATGTCTATGGGGAGTAGCAGCTCACCAAAGAAGAGAGAAAATACTTATGTATTTTTATCTGGAGGATTGGTGAATAAAAGTGTTATTAAAGGAACATCTTTGTAATGCTCTTCTCTGCGCATGTACTGGCTGTGGATGGTTTCATGAAAAACCCAAAGAAGCCACAAACCATTCAGAAAATCTCTTAGATGCTGAATCAAGCATACCTAATGTACTCTGAAAAAGTAATGTTCTGTCTCAGGTTGATGAGAGTCTTCACTCAACAATGTGCACATCTCAAAATAAGCACTTTACAGCACTGGCTGTCGTCAAACTGTACAGGCAGCATGAATCTAAAGCTTTCTATTCCAAAGGAAGTGATGATATTTCTAGGCTGGCAGGCTAAACCTTGCCATGTCGTCAAAGTGGTACTTTTCAGTCATATTCCATCTATAACTGGTATTTCGTATGCATGCAACATAGGATGGTGTGCCCACTTCTGCAGGTTCACAATCCAGGGACACTGGAATCCCCCCAAAGACCCCAATATTATATTAAAACATTCTCGATAGGGTTGCTACCTTTCTAATTGCTGGTGACCAGACCAGCTTAGTGCCCTGTCTCTTCCCCTCCCCAGATCCCACCCTTCTCCATCTCTTCCCTCAAGACCCTGCCCCCATCATGTGCTCCTTCTCACTCTCACTTCCTGGATCATCTCAACCCTCCTCTCGCTCTCCATCCCCACCCACAGCTGGGCTCCCTCTGCTCTGGGGCTCCGATGGGACCTCTTTCTGCTGCCTGTGGGCAGGCGGTGGTCCTGCTGTGTAGGGGTTGGGATAGACCAATCTGGTGCCTTTCCCTGACCTGGTGTCTTCCTCTGCCCTCTAATAACCAGACTTTTGGTGTCCAGTCAGTACTAACCAGACACAGCCAGGGCTCCTTTTCAGGTAGACTTTTTGGTTGAAAACCAGGAACTTGACAACCCTAATTGGCACCTGCCACAGAGTCCAAAACAATCTGGACTGTCTGGATGAATACCACATGAGTAGCAACTCTACTTCTGGAGTTCTGGACAATTTTTGATAGATATTTAAAAGCATTCTAGCCTTATGTCCAGCACAAAGTTTTCCAGATACTTATGGATGGCACCTCTAAAGTTTCATGTAAACAAGCAGGGAGGCACCTATTCTTAATTTTGCAGTGAGGCAGTGATGTGCTGCCCACAACAGATATCTTGAGGCTATGTATTTAATGGAAAAACAGCAATGTTGAAAACATCCTAAACAGAATTTTGATAGACACTTATGAGTGGTCATTGACAACATCAGAGATACAGGAAATCTTCCCATGTTAGAGATATCCACAGATAGACTTCTTTAGAATCAAAGAAAATGCAAAATGTCAGAAGCTTTGTTGAGATCACACAGACATTCAAAGGCAGATGTGTTCCATGCATCGTGGAGTCTGAGTCTCTGATATGCCTTTCCTGTCTAATGACAGTGTTAGAGGAACATAAAAAAAGATAATTTTAATAGCTCCTACTTGGCCTAAGCTGCAGCTGTACACAGATTTTGCAGAACATCTCAAGGGATGTACAAAATTCTGCCTGTCGTTCTGGAGTTGTTTACTCAAAAGGATGGCAGAGTCTGCCATCTAAACTCAAACTTTGTCAACCTCGCATAGGCGTTTAACCTGTCTGAAATTATTGCCACTTCTGTTCAGGATTTGTTCATAATGTGGGTAGAAGATGATGATGATGATGATGATGATAATGCCCCATCTCATGAATTTAGTCTAATATATTCCTAAATTCTTGCTTTAGCTCAAAATAGCATGCCTAGAAATCTCTTCAGTTTAAGGTTCATTTATTAACCATATCACTTTTCCGTTGTCTCACTGATGATAAATTGTCATTTGCTCATGAGATAGCATTTACTATCCTATTAAAAATCAGACACCCTCTTGGGACCTTAATTTAGTTTTCACATATTTAATAAAATCTATCTGAGCCTATAAGACAATGTTTTTGTATGTGTTTAAATCTCTTGAAAGATTTTTATTAAAAAAATAAATCAGTGCAAATAGTCTGGTGCAGTACCTAGGAAAAGCCAGTAGATGTACAGCCATGATGAAAAGGTGATTAGGTAAGGTAAAACATATTGAGTTTTGACTATGCAAAGGAATGTTATTTATAACAGCGTGGTATTGATTAATAGGAAAATTTTATTTACATCCTCTCATCTTTTTTTATTTTAGTTACTGCATCTCCTCCCCCCCAACCTAATGGTGTGATCAGTCTCTCGGTTTTAAAATTTTAATAGTAAAATGTCTGGAACAAGTTATAAAACTAATCTTTTCCAGGAAATGATTTAGCTTTATCAGGTTTCCCAGCGAAAATACTATCATTGTGAAGAAGCATCTGCCTTCTAAAAAAGTAATTTTAATTTATCTGAATATCATCACAGTAATTAACTTTTTTTTTTGTGATTACCAGCCTTCTTTTTCTTTATTTGTGAAAGTATATAATAGTGTGGTGTGATCAGTGCTGCTTGTTAACACATACTCATATACATATATGTATTGTGACAGGGTCAGGCCAGGTAGCTACAGGAGTATGATGAGAACCGTGTCTATCAGGATCAGCAGATCCCTCTAACTGAGTAGGGGTTACTCCCAGTTAATTAGGGCATCTGGGGTCAATCATTGACCTACCTGGAGCCTGTTAAAAGCCTCTCCTCCAGCCAGGCAAGGGGGGGGGGGGGCAGGAGTTGTGGAAGTTAGGTGAGCCGCTGGAGAGCTGGGCTGAGCTGAGCCGTGCAGATGCAGGCAAGGACCAGGGTAGTAGAGGAGGAGAGGACCCCACAGAGAGGTTGGGACAGAAACCCTGCTCATGTGGTGTTGAGAGCTATTCCGGGCATGGAGGCCTAAGGGCAAAGACCCTGCCAGAGGGTTGACTGAACTTTCTGTTTGACTTGGTGCTGCCACGCCTGGAAGGGCTATCAGAGACTGAGACAGTACACAGGCAAGGAAGCTGGGAGATGCCCTACTGAAGTAGGGAGTGAACAGTGAGAGGAGGAGCCCTGGGCAGATAAGCCAAGGAAGCTAGTAGCACCCTTGAAAAAAGAGGCTAAGGTCTTGGACTCTAGCTGGTTCAGAGATGGACTGAAGATGAGAGCGGAATGATCATTTGGGAAAACAGTGTTGCTCTCAGCCACCTGGAGGGGGGGGATTTGAGGGACAAAGGCATACCCCAGCTGATTGCTAGAGAGAAGCAGTGGATACACTGAGGTGGAGAAGGTGCTCTGACACACTGTGCTACCTGTTATACTTGTCTTCAGTATTGTCTTGTTCTGCTATTTACTGCAAGATGTGTATTTGAAAATTCTGACTTGCAAATACTAATGCACATGTATATTTTCATTTATGGAAGGAGTCCTGTTAATCTCAGTGGTACTGCTTATGGGTTGTTGTTGTTTTTTTTTTTTTAGGAACTCGTATCAGTTCCACTATTATCTTCTGAGTCAATAGCTAACATTACTAAACAAGACAGTTTAGACGCTTTCTAATTCTTGTGTAGATATTGTGATCTGCACATCTCCTGACAGTAACTTTGTTGAAGAGTATGTGTTCCTTATGCAAACCTAAAATGGTATCTTTCATCTTGAGCAGGAAAGTTCTCAAATACTCAGTCTGTTCATGTTATCTCAATAGATGCTTCTAATGACCTGTCATTATAGAATCTAAAATACATATTCAAATCTAAATATTTGTGCTTTCATCAAATATAGTATGTGGTAAATACTAAATACTTCTCATTTTTAAATTTTTGCATGCTAGCATGGAGGAATCTATGTAAAACGAAGTGCCAAATTTAATGAAAAAGAAATGAGAAACAAGCTGCAGGCCCAAGTGAAAGCTGAGACTCCAGTAAGATTACACCTTTTTTCCTCTTTCTTTTATTATTATGTTTAATTGATCTTTGCAACTGGAAGTGACTTGATCAGCAGAATTAAAAATAATAAATAGCTGCAAATTACAAAAGATGCAACCATGTGTATGTTTTCTTTATGTATTTTCAGTGATTATTCTTGATAATTAAGACTTCTAGTTAAAGTCAGTGTAAGTCTTGACCAACAAATCTGAAGTATATATTATGTAGGGAAAAGGTCTACATTGTCTTCTCCATTAAACCTTAGAGCTGCCTTTATAGCAGCTGAATTTCTTTCTTGAAACAGCTAGTTTTACTGTTTCTTATATTTTAAAACAGCATCTAACCTAGTATAGTAATTGATTTTTTTAACTGAATATCAAATCAGTTTGGTCTTTTGAAAGTGAAGAAACAATTCTTACAAAATGTTAATTAATTGGATTAACTGTTTTAATGTGACATTTTAAAACTAAATAACTTTGTCTGCTTCAGAGAAAATCTTTTAATACTTTTCTATTTGAAAAACAGCTGTTACTTCCAAGTGACTTTTCTCATGACTCCATTTATGGTCTTTGGTTCAATGGTTGGAAATCACTATGCTTTCATTTGCATTAGATACTATACATTAAGATGATGTGTTTTCTCTCTTGTTGATTTTGTGTATTATAACTGGCTTGATAACACTTGAAATATCTCAGTTGATCGCCTGTGATTCAGATTATATGAAAAAGGAATCTTACAGAAAGTGGAAACATGGACATATTGCTAAGGATGAGTACCAAAGAATAGCAGAAGCATTTGGGGCAGACTTACAAAAGCTAAAGCACAAAATCAGTTTTACCTAGGAAGAGACATAGAGGACTTTAAGAAGAGGTTCTGTAAATACATTAGGAGCAAGAGAAAGACCAAGGAGAGTGCAGGTCTTCTGTTCAGTAGGCAAGGCAAGCTGATGTTGAGTGATATCAAAGAGTCTGAGGTGTTTAATGCTTATTTTGCTTCAGTCTTCACTAAAATGGTTAATTTTGTCCAGATACTTAACACAATTAACATTAACAACATGGGGGGGGGAATCACCGAAAGCCAAGAAAGAACAGGTTAAAGAATATTGAAGTTAAGCCTGGTCTACACAAAAGTTAGGTCGACATAGCTGTGTCTGGTCAGGAATGTGTAAAATCTGCAGTCCTGACTGAGATAGCTGTGCCAGCCTAATTTCTAGCATAAATGCAGTTATGTCAACAGAAGAACACTTCTGGTGACATAGCTGCCATCATTCTGGAAGATGGTGTTTGGACACAGTTAGCATAGATCCCTACCATCAGTGTGCTACTTACTCTACAGGGTCTTGCTGCCATAACTATGGCAATGCAGCTGTGCTGGTACAGATGTGCTGCTGGAATTCACCCTAGGATACTTAAGAAACTAGCTGAAGCAGTCTCAGAACTACTAGCTATTTAGAATTGAAGAAGGATGGGTGTGGTCCCACAGGACTGGAAAAGAACTAACATGTTATCTACCTTTAAAGAAGGGAACAAAGAGAACCCAGGGAGCTATAGGCCAGTTAGCCTAACTTCAGTTCTTGGAAGGATGCTGGAAAAAATTACTAAACAGTTTGTAAGCACCTTGATGACAATAGATTTGTAAGTAATAGCCAACATGGCTTTGTGAAGAACAAATCATGCCAACCCAATTTAATTTTCTTCTTTGGCAGGGTTACTGACCTAGTTGATAGGGGAGAAGCAGGAGACATGATGTATCTTAATTTTAGTAACCTCTTGGCAGAATTCTACATGACATTCTCATAAGCAAGCTAGAGAAATAAGGCTGTACTATGTTCAGTAATATTCAGTATTTTCATATTGCAGTAAATGGAGTGGAAATTGTGCTCATAAAGTGTGTGGAAGACTCCAGGCTTGATGGGGTTGTAAATGCTATGACCAACAGGATTAGAATTCAGTGTGGACTTGACGAATTGGAGAACTGGTTTAGGATTGACAAGATGAAATTCATTAGAGACAAATCCAAAAGGCAAGGGCAAGTAACTGTACTTAGGAAGGAAAAATCTACAATTATAACGTAGGAAATAATTGGCCAAGGAGTAATACTGCTGAAAAGGATCTGCATGTTATGGTGGATCACAATTTGAGCATGGGTCGAGAAGGTGAGGCTGTTTTGAAAAAGGATGGTGATCCACTGTTCTCCATGTCCACAGAAGGTAGGAAGGAAGTAATCAGCTTAATCTGCAGCAAGGGATATTTAGGTTTGATGTTTTAAAAACAAACAAAAAAATCCATCTTTCTAAATATAAGGATAATTAAGTGCTAGAATAGATTTCCAAGGGAGGTTATGGAATTCCTGCCTTTGGAAGTTTTAAAGAACAGGTTAGGATGTTAGATAAACATTTGTCAAGGATGGTCAGTGCAAGGGGCCGCACTAGATGGTCTCTTGGTGATCCTTTCAGCCCTGTGATTCGATACTTGAAATGTGCACACAACACACACATGCTTTTTGTGTTGAGCCCTAAAAAAAAAAGCAAGTGTTTTGAAGCTGCAGCCATTATAAAAATTTAGTCTTCATATTCTTTAATAATCGATTATTTGATTTTGCATGATTATCTTTAAATATTAAAGCAGCCTTTTTGAAGATGTAAAAGAGTTTTTCTAAACATCTTTGGCTATTGTGAGGAATATTTAGTTTAGCATTGCATTACTTCTGGGGTAATTCTGAGCCACTTCACAATCCAGTATTTGCATAGAAATTAATGTTTGGTGTAGAACTTGCTTCCTCATCCCCCTCAGAAATAAGCCGCAGGACTGATAGCCATTGCTAGGGTCCACGTTGCAGCATGCAAACAGAAGATGGGGTGGAACAGAGCTAGTGCATTCCTAGCTGCTGCAGTTCTCCACACATCCTGAAGGAAGGAGGCAGCACGTAGGAATGTCTATACAAGCCCAGGACCCAGAATCAGGCTGTTTTCTCCCTCTGGGTCCTTGGGCTCTGGAGTAAAAGGGGTTCATGCAAGTGTTTGGGCTGTAGGGGAGTCCCTGCAGCTGGGCTCTGGGTGGGCAAGGCGTGTGATGAGGGAATGTATCTGGGCTCTGGGTGGGTAGAGGGTGTCTAGGCCAGTGTTTCCTAACCAGTGTGCCCTGGCACACAGGGTTGCCATCAGGCTTGAGCAGGTGTGCCACAAAATTTTTTTTAAAAACTGCTCAAAAAGCTGTGGATTGGCTCATTGCCAGTTCATGAGTTCATTTGAAAACTATATGGTGGTGTGCCTCACATTAATTAAAGCTAGCAAGGTGTGCCATGACAGAGTGAGTGTTGGGAACCAGTGATATAGGGTGAGGGGGCACATTGTGACTGGGCTTTGGGAGGGAGTGCAAGTCTGTGCTGAGGGGTGCCCTGTGATTCGGCCCTCGGGGGGAAAAGGTGCAAGTATCTGAGTTGGGCTCTGGTGTGGAGGCAATGTGGGTGTCTGGCCTCCTGGGTGGGCTCTCGTGGGGAGGGGAAGCAGAGGAACAGACAGGGCTGTCTCATGGTTTTTTGTTTTTTTTTGTTTTTTTTAAGCTCCCTACTCTTAAGGGAAGTTTTTTTTGTCTGCATTGTTACAAACAGTTGCTGAGAGGCATTTTGAAATAAATTATCAAAATAATTGAAACTAGCATGATTATACAGTGTTGTATTGACAAATAAAATATGCTGAATTTTAAAATCTTGTGTACAGAATTTTTCTCCCAGGAGTAAAACTTTTATCTGTCCCAGTGTCCTGTGAGAGAACTTTTTTGATGGGCAGGTAAGTTAATTGGCATGATGGAAAGTGACTGAGTTGATGTGTCTTGGCTGTTAAATTTTCAGGACACTTCTATAGTGCTAATTTCATTCCATTACAATGTCTGTGTATACATTTAAAAAATAAAATAAAATAAAAGCCCAAATTCTGTCCTCTGTGTAAGAGTAAAATTTACTTTAAGTAAAATCCCATAGTGATTTCATCTTATAATTAAGAATAAAAGCTCTCAAAATTATTGGCTGATTAAAAATATTTCTGCTATTGAAGGTGATAATTTTTTACACAAAAGTTTGTGGTATCTAACAACTTTAAGTATTAATATTTCAGTAAATTTAGTTTCATGTCAATATATTGTGTTTGAAATTTAGCCACATGAATACATTAAATATTTATGCTTCCTGTCAATCTAGCTAGAAACCTTCCATTTTCTTTCAAGCGCAGCATGCCTTTGATTAATATCGTAATGAACATATACACCATCCTTGTAGCAGCAAATAGTAAATACCCAAATTACAAAATAAACCATGGAAGAAATCCTTACATACAAATAGCTATATATTGTCCTCTCATCACAAATGAGGACCATTGTATTCTCTGTAAATAGATATCTCATTCATTGCTGTAATTTTGCAGAAAGAATCTTTCTCTGGTTTTCTCACACACACAAGTGTCTCAGCTTAACTTGAAGATCCAGCGTGAAGTAACTTCCTTTTTCACTTGTTTAAATATAAAGCTGTACCAGGATTTGGGGTGCTTCCAGTATTTAAATGTTTGTAGGCCATATGCATGTTTAACTTAATCCTTGGAGGTGGGTAGAGATTAAGGATATGCCTATACTGATGGCGGCAAATTCGCCATTGTCAGTGTACTCTTCTGGGTTCATTTGAGCAAACTGTCAAGACACGCTCAATCAATCTCCAGGTTCACACTGTAACGTCAGCCCAACAACTGGAGTAGCGGTAAGTCGACCGGACAACATTTCCAGTCGCCTTAGCACAGCAGGTACAGGAAGATAAGTGGGAGATAGGTAAGGCAATAAGAGGTACACAAGGTATTTTATGTACCTTGTGTCTCTCCCATTGACTGCCGCTAAAAAGTGCAGTGAGTGTAAACTAAGGATAAATGACACTCCTGTGTCTTTATCCAAAATGATGCTTCAGGATCCTCTAGAGTAATCCAACAGAAAGTATTAAGATTTCTGAAATAGCTAGCCATACTGTGCATTTAGTGGTGAGCACACTAGCAAATATGTTAATCAACACTCCCTAGTCTGTTGAGGTGAACATAAAATAGAAATAGATACTGAATACCTTGGCTGATGTCCTGGTGACATCAGTTAGTATGAGCAGACTGAGATACAGATGGATTACTGTAATTTTCTCTATGTGGCATGACTTTTAAAGTTCACTCAGCAGTTGTGACTGGTATGTTGTTCAGCTGTTTGTTTAGCAGTTGGCGTCAGCCACAGGAAGCTTTGCTTTGGTGCACCAATTGATTCCCTGGCTCCCTATTCACTTCTGGGATGTTGATATTGATATAAACCCAGGGGTTCCCAACATTTTGGGTTTGACTCGTTTGTAAGACTTGATGCACCATCATCACACAGAGACAGCCTCTCCTCTTCAGTCATGAAAAAGCTGCTGTAATCCTAAAACACATTAGATCAGGTATTTCTGGTAGAGAAAGGGAAGTGTTGTTACCATTGTACAAGGCACTGATGTGACCTCATCTGGAATACTATGTTCTGTTGCGGTCCCCCATGTTTCAGAAAGATGAGTTCAGAGTGGAACAGTGCAAAAAAAAGGTGACTAAGATAATCAAAGGAATGGAGAACTTGGCTTAAGAGAAGCTATATAAGGACTCTGGCTTGTTTAGCCTAACAAAAAGAGAGACTGAGGGAAGGTATGACTGCTCTGTATAAATGCGTTAGAGAGATAAATGTCAGGGAGGGAGGGAAGTTACAGAATTAAGGGCCAGTGTTGACACAAGAACAAAGGCCTATAAACTCTTCATCAGTAAGGTTAGGTTTGAAATCAGATGAAGGATTCTGACCATTAGAGGAGTAAAGTTCTGGTTAGCCTTCCAATGGAATAACAGGGGCAAAAAATATACCTGGTTTCAAGACTAAGCTTGTTAAATTTGTGGAGGGGATGGTATGATGAGATTGCCTACAATGGCATCTGCTATAACCAATATCTCAAACAGTCAGATATGGGACTGTAGATGTGAAAGATTGTGTTGCTACAGAGAATTTCATTCCCAGGTGTTCAGGGTCTAACTGGGGGGTTAGGAAGAATTTCACCCAGGTCAGATTGCAAGGGACCTGAATTTTTTTCTCCTTCCTCTGGTGCAGGGGGCATTAACTACTAGAATAAGTTGCCTAGGGAGGTTGTGGAATCTCCATCATTGGAAGTTTTTTAAGAGCAGGTGAAACAAGCATCTGTCAGGGATGTTTTAAGAGGGTGCTTGGTCCTGCCATGAATTCAGGGAACTGAACTCAATGACCTGTCATGGTCCTTTCCAGTTTGAACTAGAGGCTGGGGTGTCAAACTCATGGCCTGCGGACCAGATCAGGATCAGGGGTTTTTTTTGGTCATGATCAGAAAACGGACTGCAAAATGACCCACTCTCGCTGTGGACATGGAAGAAGAAAGGAAATCGGGACCCTGTGCGGCCACATGGCCCATGACAGGTGTCCTGCCCTCCAGTGTGGCCCCCACATTGAATGAGTTTGACACCCCTGATGAAGTAGTGGATTCTGTACAGCCTGAAGTCTTTATGTCAGGGACTTAAGCAACTCATTCAGAGGTTGCAAGAGAGGGTGGGTGATGTACTGTGACCTATAGTGTGCAGGAAGTCAGACTACCTTTTAGTCTCAAAAAGAACTGTACCCAGACTCGGTCTCCATTCTCTCCTCCAGCGGGTCCATTGGCCAGGGTGGGAGGCCAGGCCTCAGAGCTAAGACCCTAGCAGCTTAAAATTAGATTTGACCACCTGAAGAAGAGAAAACAACAGAATTCTTTGGGATATGGGACAGTTTCCATATGAAGAGAGATTAATGAGACTGGGACTTTCCAGCCTGTAAAAGACAACAAAGGGGGGATATGATGGAGGTTTATAAAATCATGACTGGTGTGGAAAAAGTAAATAAAGAAGTATATTTACTCCTCCTTATAACACAAGATCTGGGATTCTCCAAATTGAATTAATAGGCAGCAGGTTTAAAATGAACAAAGGAACTATTTCTTCACACGGTGCACAGTCAACCTGTGGAACTCTTTGCCAGAGGAAGTTGTGAAGGCAAGGATTATAAAAGGATTATTGAAAGAACTAGTCTAGTTCATGGAGGATAAGTCCATCAGTAGCTATTATCCAGGATAGGCAAGGATGCAAAATGGTGCTCCGAGGTGTCCATAGTCTGTTTGCCAGAAGCTAGGAATGATCAACAGGGATGGATCACTTGGTTACCTGTTCTGTTCATTCTCTCTGAACCACCTGATGTTGGTCACTGTTGGAAGACAGGATATTAAGCTAGATGGGCCATTGGTCTGAGCCTGTATGGTCAGTCTTATGTTATGTTCTTAAGCTCTGACCAGATGTGAGCATTTGGGGAACATCACCACCAGCAACTGGGGGAGGTGGAGCGAGCCAAAATTTGCTCCCCAAAACACAGCCCATGCAACAGGCCATGGTGGATATAGTGCAAAAGTTGGGAGAAGGGTTTGAGGCCTTAGAGTGCAAGATGTAGTAAGTGGAGTCCTGGGAGAGTTGGGGAAGGTCTCCTCCTACCCATGTTGTTAACTTGGCTCAGCTTTCTACTGCTGGCATTAGGACCTCTGTGATCACTGCACAACTCAGATTTTCCCCAGCCCTTCTCACGCCCCCACCCCCCAGTAGGGAGGCTGCCCAAGCCAAATCTGTGTAAGTGGTGGTATGACATGTCCATTGAGACAAGAATAAACCAGATTACATATGTTTGTGTCCTCACATTGAGCTTTGGACTCCATTTTGTAAGTTGAAATAATTCTGGGAGGCTTTGTTCCCCAAAGATTTTTTTTTTCCCCTCCAATTGCACCTGTCGATTTAGCCACCTAAATTGGTACAAAATGAATTTAGGAATGCTAGGGATAAGTGTGTTTGCTGGTGTGAACAGTCTTTCCAGTTATTATGTGCAGCTGCAGTATTTCACAGAAGCCAGATGGTAAGGGAGAATTAGTGCTGATGCTCTATGGCCTCAAAATGTTGCCTAAGGTCATTATTCTGCACACTTTTCTTATGTGTGAGTAGCATTTACTTATGCAGGTAATCTCAGAGAACAAACTGATTTTTAGATCACAAAATGCATGCATCTGTTTTCAGTGAACTTTTGGAAATAAATTTCAAGTGCAATTGGGGTTGTTCCTGCATTTTAATGATGGTGTGGCTGCGAACTGATTGATGTAGCTGATGTAGAAATTGAAGTACTGTTATAAACTTCTTTTCAAACAAAGAAGAGAATGTAAGCTCACCAGACTGAAAGAGAACTGGTGAGAGTATAGTTACTCAACAAAATGCTTGTATCTGTTAAGATAAAAGAAGCAGTGCTGTTGTGTCGTCATTTCAGAGGAGATTTTAGTTTCCATTATCAGCTTAGTCTGAGAATAGTTTAAATATAGATGTTTAAAATGGCCTTCTATGTGCAATTTACCTTACTGAGATAAGTGTGATAGCCTTATATGCTTAACACACATGAAGATACTTGGCAATTCTGAAATCTCAGATGACATGTCCACAAGACATCAAATTATGTTTTTAATGGAAGAACTTTTAATTAGACGGAACTTATGTGCCAATGAATCTAGCACAAGCATAAATGTTTTGCATTCTTTGTCTGCTGTTATTTGCAATGTCATCTTAGAATAATGATTTTGTTTACTTGATGTGGCCATCGTGCATTCCACTTCTGTTCAGTTTAATGACCACAGCATGACAATATACAAAAACCCAAAACAAAGCCTTATGTTTAGTGTTGTAAAACATCTTAACCTTATAAATTGCTTTGACTGTCAATTAAAGGATTGTTTGCAGATGGAGAAAGATGGGGAGAGCTGCATTTGGGGTCACTTTATTCTTTATTATTTTCACCTACAGTTTTAACAAAAGGATCAGTATGGTTAGCTTTTAAACTTTGTGGAGTGATGACTGCTCCATTAACAAAGAAACCTGAATGTTCAAGAGAGTCGGGAATGGAGCTGAGGCAAACCAGTTCTTGCTTTAGCACAGCTATTGGTTATGCATACATACATGTAGAATAACAGACCCCAGTTATACATTGTGTGGCTATTTATGAGTTTATGCCCTATGTATGTGCATTATACAGTTATGTGTATAATCTATACGTATATAAATTATATATTCATTACCTTGTGTCATGTGATCCCCTTCATTTTTCATTCTTTTAAATAAATACCACTTAGGTGCGTAAAAAAAGAAAAAGAGTGCTTTCTATATCGATCTGCTGCAAAATCATATTGTCCATCTGATTTCTGCTGCTCAGGATGGCTTCACCCTTTCTAAATTCTGAGAGTCCTGTGGCACTTAAAGGCTAACATATTTATTTATTGCATGACCTTTTGTGGGAGAAAATCCCACTTCATCAAATGCTTTGAAGAAAGCTCATACAAGAAATGAATTTGTTAGTCTTTAAGTACCACAGGAGTCCTTGTTTGTTTTACTGAACTAGACTAACATGGCTGCCCTTTTGGATCTAAATTCAGAAGGGCTTTCTATTCAAAAGCGGGAATTTGATTGTTAAGAGCTGCAAAAAATTCTGATGGTACATTAGACTGAAAGACTCCAACTTCTTGCTAGAACTAGGAGATTATGAACTACTAAATTGCCTTGTTCTTCCAAGAAATGTCAGTTTTACTTGCTAAATCCTCACTGAAATGTACCATCAGCTGTGCCATTATCACATCTTTTTTTAATAAGCAGAGCATTTAAAAACCTGTCCAAAAGCAAAATAATGAAAAATCCAACCAGAAAACTTAAATTATGCTGGTTACTATCAGCTATTTCTTACAGAATTGTAACATTTTACATTTGCATCATAAGGGCAATAACTGTCATCACAAGAGGTTGTAGGGCAGCTTTCTAACCATACCACCATGAAACAGGGGCATTATAAATGTTTTAATATTACTACAACTTGTGCGTTAGTGCTGCTGCAGTCAGTAAAGTGATCAAAACCAATTACTTTAACATTCCATAGTCTTTAGCAATTACTGATCTTCTCAGCATGCTAATGTGTGTAGGTAAAGGTAGCCTTTTCAGACTGCAAGCTGGGAATCTTAACTTGGTACCTGAAAAGGTAGCCTATATTCTGCCTCATTAAATGTCAAGAACAAATTAAAAACCTAAACTTAGTGTGTTATCCTGAACAGTTTTAAGCATTGTGTGTGCCCCCCTCCCGGCCCCTGTTTTTTAAAGGTTTTTTTTTTTTTAATTTACATCTACTTCCTCTGAAACAGGATGGACATGGCTGCAGGCTCAGAGTCTAAGGCCTGGTCTATACTATAGACTTTTGTCACCAGGAGTTAGCTTTTGTCAACAAAATAATCCTGGTGTGTACACTATCTCTGTCTTTTTTCAGAGTGGTATGCAGGTGGCTGCTGGGCGGGATTTGGGGCTGCAGCTGTGCTCCCAGCTCGGACCGGGGGGTGGCCAGGCAGCCCACAGAGAGATGGATCCTCCTCCCGCCCTCCCCCACCCTTTAGGTTGGTGGAAATGCTCCTGGTGAAGACACTTCACTTGACCCAAGGAGAACAGTGTGTACATTAGCCAGTGTTGTAATTATAGCAATGGTGGAAAGTTGATATATCTTATGCTGACCTATTTTTCTAGCGTAGACAAGTTATAACTGATCACCATAGGTGAAATCAGCAATGAATTTTTCCCCGGTCAGATTGGCCAAGACATTTGGGGATTTTCATCTTCCCAATGAGTTACTTGTCAGGACTATCTGGGCATATCTCATTTAATTATTTCCTTGCCTCTGTAGGCGCCTTGAGTACTGGGTGCAGCATGGTCTCTCCTATTATATGTACATAATACTCTAATCATCTGTGTATCTCATTTACTTTTGTCTCATTTCTGTTTGTTGGGTTTAGTGTGCAGATGCTGGGTGATGGTGGTGGCCTATGGTATATAGGAGGTTAGACAAAATGAACTGGTTGTCCCTTCTGGCTTAAATTCGGTGGTAATTCAGATGACTGGAAAACTGGTATAAAAGAGTTTATCTTGTTTAAGGAGGACAGGCAGGGAAAAAAGAGAGCACATGTTGCCTTGGATATCAAAGGGATATACACCTGCATTGCAGTTGAGATAGATGTGATAGGTAGACCTGCTGAAAGCTTCTGGTGAAGGGTAAAAGGGGTAATAAAAAACAAGGGTAATGGTATAGTAGAGGTCTATTGTAGACCACCAAATCAGGAAGAAAAGGTGAATGAAGCTTTAAAAAAAAAAAAAAGGAACATAATTATCCAAAGCGTAAGACTTGGTGGTAATGGGGCATTTCAACTACCAAGATGTCTGTTGGAAAAATAGTACAACAGGGTACAGATTATTCAACAAGTTCTTTGAATGCATTGGAGACAGCTTTCTTTTGAAGACATTGAAGAAAGTGACTAGTGGAGAAACTGTTCTAAATTTGATTCTAAGAAAAAGGGAGCAACTGGTTGAGAACTGAAAAGTGGAAAGCAAGTTGGGTGAAGGTCATCGTGAAATAATAGAGATGATAAAGTTCATTATTCTAAGCAGGGGTGGAAAGGAAAAAAGTGGTATAAAGACAATGGACTTCTAGAAGGCAGGACTTTCACAAACTCAGACAATTTGGTAGGTCAAGGCAAAAAGAAGATTAAATTAGCAAAGGACATAAAGGATAGCAAGAAAGTATTTTACAGATACATAAGAAGTAAGGGGAAGGTCAAGGAGAAGATAGGCCTATTACTCAGTGATGAGGGAAAGACAGTAACAGAAACATAGAAGTGGCCAAAGAGTAAATTGCCATTTTTCTTTGTTTTCACCAAAAGGGTTATCCATGACTGGACAAATAACATAATGAATATCGGTATAAATGAAGTAGGATCTGAGGCTAAAATAGGGAAAGAACAAGTTCAGATTGGACAAGTTAGATGTCTTCAAATTGGCAAGGCTTGAGGTAGTACATCCTGGAATACTTAAGGAACTAGGTGAAAAGATGTCTGAGCCATTAGCAACTGTCATTGACAATTTCTGGAGGACATATGAGATCCCAAAAGAGTGGAAAAGACCATTATCGTGTGTATCTAAAAAAAGGGCTGTAAGGATGATCTAGGGAGCTATAGAACAGTCATCTTAACTTCAGTGGAGTGGAACATACAAGTGTGTGTAAGCACATAGAACATAGTACAGTGATAAGTAACTGTCAACATGGATTTGTCAAAAAAAAAAATCATGTAAAACCAACTAATATCCTTTGACAGGTTGACAAATCTTGCAGATGGGGGAAAGCAGGAGATGAGATATATATTGACTGTAGTCAGTCTTTTGATACTGTCTCACATGACTTTCTCATAATAAACTCAAGAAATATAGCCTAGATGAACTTGCCATAAGGTAGGTGCACAGCTGGTTGAAAAACCATGCTCAGAGAATAGTTATCAATGGTTCACAGTTAATAAGGAAGGGCATACCAAGTGGGATCCTGCAGGAGCTGCCCTAGGTTCAGTTCTGTTCAGTATCTTCATAAATTATTTGGATAGTAGCATAGAGAGTATCCTTATAAAGTTTATGGACAACAGCAAGCTGGGAGGGGTTACAAGTGCTTTGGGGGATAGGATTAGAATTCAAAATTATCTTGACAGATCTGGAGAAATGGTCTGAAATAAATAGGATGATAATCAATAAGGAACATGAGAAATATTATACTTGGAAAGGAATAATCAATTTCACAAACAAAATAAACGGTGGTTGCATAGGAAGCCGTGCTGCAGAGAAGGATCTGGGGTTTATAGTCACAAACTAAATATGAGTCCAATATGTAATGCTGTTGTGAAAAAGGTGAATATCATTCTGGGATGCATTAGCAGGAATGTTGTAAGTAACGTATGAGCTGTAATTCTTCCACACCTCAGCACTGATAAGGCCTCAGCTCGAATACTAAGTCCAGTTCTGGGTACCATACTTTAGGATAGATGTGGACGAATTGGAAAAAGTCTGAAGGAGAGCAACAAAAATGACTGAAAGTTCTAGAGAACATGACTGATGAAGAAAGACTGAAATAATTGGATTTGTTTAATCTGCAGAAAAAGACTGAGGGGGAACATGATAATATTTTTCAAGTATGTAAAAGGTTGTTATAAAGAGGAGGATTAGAAAAAGTTCTCCTTATTCTCCTTATCCGCCAAGGATGGGACAAGAATTAATGGACTTAAATTGCAGCAAGGGAGATTTAGATTAGACATTAGGATAATCTTCCCAACTATATATGTGGTTAAGCACTGGAACAAATGACCATGGGATGGATCTGTCATTTGGAGTATTTTAAGAACAGGTTAGAGAAACAGCTGTCAGGGATAGTCACTCATGATAATGTTTACTGCTGCCTCAGTGCATGTGACCTATCAGGCTATCTCCTAATCCTACTTTTCTATGACTGGCCACTATACTTGCTGTCACTCTTGCTTGGTGTCATCTTTGACTCCTCAGTCTCTTTCCCCTACACATCCAGGACTGTTAAAGTCCATCTTTTTTTTTTTCCCCTTCCTATGCATCTGAAGCTCACTTGTTCAAGCATTTTTTACAGCAGTCAAGATCTTGCCACCTCCTTTGCAGCTTTATTAACCACCCACATTGCTCCTTACTGTTAACTGAAAACAGAGCTGCTAATATTTTTGCATGTTGTTCTGGCTATATCACCTCTCCACTTACTTACTTTGTTAAACTGCATAAATCTTAAACTTATTTTCCTCCCCTTTACTGCGATTCATAACTTGGACTTTTCCTAATGGTCACTCTTGTCTCTCATAACTTCCCTTCTCCCTCCAAAGTCTTCATGCCACAAATCCCAATTTCGTTCTCCCAGATGTCAGCTTTTTTTTAAACCTTCCCAAAACTACTCCTCCATTGCCCTTATGCATGGAATACCTACCTTCCTCTGAGAAGCCACTATACTTTTTTCCTTCACATCTTTTCCCACAAGAGGAAATTCTGCTATAAATAAACAAGGAGTCCTGTGGCACTTGAAGGCTAACAAATTTTTTGCACAAGCTTTTGTGAGAGAAAATCCCACTTCATCAGATGATTTGAAGATAGGGGAGGATACAGAATGGTAGAAAATAAATTCAGGGAGGTGTAAGATAGTCTTTAAGTGCCACAAGACTCCTTGCTTTTTTTTGCTTTACTAGACTAACATGGTTGCCCCTCTGGATCATAGGAACAGGTCATACTGTAACAGCAAATCAAAATAGTTGTAAAGATTCAAACACTGGCGAACAGCATACAGAGAGAGATGAGGTCAGATCACCTGTTGTAATGAGAGAAAAATTCAGTGTCCCTATTAAGACCTGAAGCTATGCAACCAAATTTACAAATGAGTTCAATTTCAATAACTTCCCTTTGATGCCTTGATTTAGTATAAGTTATCCTGTATGTTTTAATGTAAATCCAATCACAGAATTCATTTTTGATCAACTAATAGAACCTCTGACTATTTGTGGGATCTGAGATAAAGTTTAACATGACAGTGAAGAAAGTTAAGTTGAAAATAACATCAGTGGTGCAGCACAAAATCCACTTCAGATCCACTTTGATGTGTCAATAGAAAAGACTAGAAACCTCATACTAAAGAGTTAATTCTGACACTGTATTTGGAGCTGAATACCGTCTGTTTGGTTACACTTCTTTCCTCTTTTCTTCCTCCCCACAATAACTAAAGATTATTGCATGAGAACAAAAATTTTGTTGTTAGCTCAGCTGCTCCTGCTGTTTTCCCCCTCAACTGACTTCCTAATCTTCCTTTTGGTATGTGGGTTTTTTATCTTTCCTCTTAAAATTTGTTAAATCAACTTATGGGCTTTTATTGCAAACTTACAAAACCCTGAAAATTGGGTTAATGACTGAAAAAAGTTTTAAACACTAATCTGTAGCATTGCAAATGAACCAGCTATGTTCACAATGTAATTTAAGTAAGCCTCCTATTGCTTTGTAATGATTTGTTGATTTTCTTCCAATACTTGCAGCTGCAACTGGCATGTGATCTTAATCTCATATGTAAGGCCTAAATTGTATTAAGGTTTTCAGAAGTTATGTGCTATGCCTAATTTTAAATATATGTGCATATATATTTTTTGATCCCACAGATGTATCTTGTGATTTTTCCAGAGGGAACTCGTTACAATCCAGAGATGCCAAAAGTCATTGCAGATAGTCAGTCATTTGCTAGTAAGGAAGGTAAGCAAAACTTCAAAAAACTTTGGTGAATGAAAAGAGAGAGAATGTTGCTCTGTTATAACATCATGCATATTTGTTTGTGCAAGACAGAGAACAAAAGAGACCTTTTTTTGTGTATTTTGTAATGTATAAAAGATGACTTCAGATCCCTTCTGATTTGAATTAGGAATTGTTTGTCTGCTCCATAAATCACACTTAACAGAGTCAACTACCATTTTTATCTTATCGTTATTGATTTACTGATGTTTTTAACAAAGATATAGTTTTACGTAATTTAAGTTTAATTGAAGTATGTTTTCACTTTCTATAAATCTATGTCCATTTTCCAAAGCCAGGTTTTCTTTTATTTTTATCTATAATATCTGTACTTCAGAAGAATTACTTTAGAAGAGCTTTATTAGGAATGTGATTTTTTTCCATACTGGATAAGACTAACAATCCATCAAGAGTAGCATCCTGCCTTTGCTGATAGCTAGGACATGTGTAATTAATCCTAATGACCTGCCAAAGGGAAAAGTTTCTTCCTAACATCAATTCCTAGAAGCCTGAGTCATGAAACAGGACCCCATTGTGCTCAGCACTGTACAAATGAAGAAAGGACAATTCTTGTCTCAATGAGTTAGCAATCCACATATGAAACGAGAGTACAGATGGAATACAAAGAAACAAATGAGACAGTATTGGTCATCGTAATAGGTATAATAGATGTCTCAGCACATTGGTGGCCTAACAGTTCAGTTTTTTTGTAGGCGTCATGACACAAGAGCTTGAAGTAGGGATTTGAAAGAAGATAAAGAGTTAGTTTGGCCAATGTTTATGGGAAACTCCTCCCAAATGGAAAGAGAAAGGATGAAGGTGCCTCTTAGAAAATATAATAAATAGTCAATGGAAGCTGACATCATGAGCCAATTGGAGGTAGGAGTCAATCTTTCAGAATGTTTATAGACTTTTAAGTATAGCAGTTGGGAGAGTGCATTTACTAGTTTTTGTTTGTGTTTTTTTCATTTTTTCCTGTTGATCAGAAGTAAAATAAAGAACGCGACAGTGGATCTTGGAAACTCATTTCTGTGATGCACTGAATTGAATTCAGAAGTATATAAATCTGTATGCTGATGTCAGACTTTTGAGCTTCTGTTGATTTTTGCACAGAGGGATATAATTTCTGTTTCTCAGGAAGAACAGAATTTCTCTCTCTCTCTCTCTCTCTCACATAATGTATAAATCACTTCATTTTCCTGTTGAAAATGAATGATTAATTTTGTGACCCCCCCCCCAGTCTTCAGTTATCTCTGATATTTTGTCACTTGACTGGGGGTGGGTATTTATTTATTTTTCATTTTTGGTCCTTGATGTTTCATAGCATCTGTTTACTTATTCCAGTATCTACTAAGTGACATATTCTGTTGTTGTAAATTTTAAAGAAACTCTTGTTTCAGAATATTAAAAATTTATCCTTTTAATATAAATATTACTAGGTTATTAAAGTATTTCAGTTTTAAAACTGAATCTTTCTCCTATGCATTTTTCTGATTTTTACATTTTGTTGCAAAAATGGTCTTTCCTCAACCTTTTGACAAAAATGTAATAGCTTGGTGTGGATTTGTTCCTGCTTCTGTTCAAGACAATGGAAAGATTCTCAAACTAAAGTTTACTGATAAGTTACAAAATATTATAAAACTGAACTACGTTTGTAAAAATGATATTTTGTTTGCAACATCCTTTTTTGTGAACTTTTAATTTCATAAAACTTAGTAATTGACTTAGTAATTAGAAATTAGTAATGTCACCGTTCAGTAATTCAAAATCCATATGTTCTCCGTGGGCAGCTGTGTTAGTCTAGTTCTGCAAAACAAGCAAGGAGTCCTGTGGCACTTAGACTAACAATTTTATGTATTGCATGAGCTTTCATGGGAGAAAATCCTACTTCATCGGACACTTTGAAGATGAGGGAGCTTACAGAATAGGAGCAAAATAAATGCAGGGATGTGTAAGTAATGGGATCAGGTCATACTGTAGCAGTACATCAAAGCAGTTTTTAAGATTCAAACACTGGTAAACAGCATTTAGAGCAGGCTTATCCAACCTGCGGCCCAGAGGCCAGACTCCGGCCCGCCAAGGGCTTTCATCCAGCCCTCAGAGTGCTGCTGCAAGAGCCTGGAAAGCTAAGCCAGCAAGGGGCTATGTGGTGGTGGTGGGGGTGAGCGGAGCTGGCATTGTGCCCAGTCAGGTGGGGGGGATGAGAACTAAGCCTTGAGGGCAAGCGAAATCCAGGAGAAGAAAAGCAGTGTGGGGTAGTGGGAGAGGAGAACACAGTGGACAAACACAGGACAGACTGTGGCAATGCTGAGAAGAGGGTGAAGGGGCAAGGGAGCAGTGCAGCTGGTTGGTGGAACCCAGCTACTTCCTGACCTGGGCAGGACCTCAGTTCTGCTCTCCTCCCACACCTCATCCCCAGCACTCTGTCCTGCGCCTGATGTTAGGGGCAAAAACTCCTCTGTAGCAATTGCTACCCATCAGTGTTTCTGGTACAGAGAGGCTCAATGCCAAAACCTGTGGCCCCCGCAGAACTGCCAGGGTCTCTATCCTGTCTGTGTCTGACTCAATTCTCCTCTCCCTCTCCACAGCACTGCTCTCCTTTCCCTGAGCAGTGCTTGGTAGGGAGTGAGGAAAGCAGAGCTGGTGGGGTCCCTGTCAGGAAGCAGCTGAGTCCTGCCACCCAGCTGCTCTGCTCCCCCACCTCACCCTTCTTCCCCTCCCTTCCTCTGCCATGCTCCCCTATCCTGTCTTGCTTTGCACTCTCTGCCTTGCCCCCTCACACAGGCACCCTTGCCCCCCTTTGTCATCTGTACATAGAGCAAGCAAAAGCAAAGCCAAATATCACACTAATCATTATTTTATTAGAGTTTATTAATAAGATCAATTTGTATGTCTTACTTATCAAAAATTTTGCAATGTGGCCCCTCACTCAGAAAGGTTGGACACCCCTGTTATAGCGGAAGGTGAGGGGGCAATCACCTGTTGTAATGGAAAAAGAGTCTGTAGTCACAATTTAATCCTGCTTTCATAATCTTCTATTTAAACTTTGCGTGACTTGAACGATAAAAATAATCTGGTCTGTTTTTTTTTCTTTCATTTGAGCCAGTTGCACTTTGGTTCTTATACACTAGCACAGTGCATTGATATTTGGACTGTAAACACTGGAGAGGGATTTCTTTCTCCTTTTAACAAGCAAATAGAAACTTGAATAATAATACATGCCATTTCTCTAGACTGATTTTTAGGTTTATTTTTGCTCAACTTTAATGTTTATACAAAATTGGTTAAATACAATTCTTTAAAATATTTATTCAGCATCAGTTGAAGTACTGAGAATTTAGGAATAAAAATGTTTGCTGTAACTGTTCTATGAATATTCAAAAATGTTAAAAGATCACAGCTATCCCAGAGTACAAGGGGAAAAAAGTTCTTTCATATTGTACTTGTATCTAAGCTCTGAGAACACTGATAATTTTGAGTGTGATTGTGAGCATACCTCAGATTTTGCTTTTGCAATGAGAGATATGAAAACCTTTCCCAATTTGTACCTTCTATAGACTAAATTGTTTTCTCAGAGAAAGCTTTTTGAAGCAGACAGCATTATGACACAATTATTCTGCCCACTCTTTGGTGTGTAAGATTGATATGTATCTTTGTTTCATTATAACTATTAGGTAAATATCAGATATAAAAAGGCTGCAGTGACCACACGTTCAGATTGACTGGATTGCAAGATAGGTTTGGGACTGTAGAGTTAAAAAAGCAAACACTTTGGTCAGAATCCAAAGACTTGATTTGCAGGTTACTGATCTCCAATATATGTCCATCATGATGCAATATGAAAATTTAAATAAGCGTAGCTATGTATGGATAAGGTGGGAGAATGTCAAACACCAAGAATTAAACTCAGTTGAGATCTCTTGTGGAACAAATAGGTGGGTTTTGTTTGTTTGTTTTGGGTCCCCCCCCCTCCCTTTGGTTGGTTGGTTTGCTTTTTTGTTTAATAGACTTCCACATGGAAGTTTGCTGAACCATGAAGTTTGGTATCATGTCAGCCTGATTTGGTTAGAAAGTCTCTATTCTAAAATAAAGGCAAGTGAAATGCCTCGAATTGTGCCTTGTGGCAATCTGGGTATGAAAAAGTTGACATTGAAGATTGTGGAACATGGGGAAATTTCCCTGGGAGGAGAAAGGGCTTCCCTTACCCCAGTGCTCTTAACAAAGAGAATAGGGTTCTCTATAGTGAAAAATGACCTCAATGAACTGGACTTGAAAATTGCCATAATGCTGTCTGCCAAGTTCTCAGTTGAATTTACTGCCAGGTTTTTTGTTTACAAAAATCCAAAGGATGCCAGAAACTTCTGGAGGCTAAAGATGGAGTTAGGGGGCATGAACATTCTTGTTTTGGGGGAGAGACTGAAATGGACACAAACTGATTAAGCAGTACAATCAAATATTCCTATATATCTGATGAAAAATATAAATTGTTGCACATTCTTAAGCCTGTGTACACAACTAGGAGTTAATCTGTAGCCTGCAGATTATACATATATAGTATCTGTAGCTATGAAAAGAGAAGGATGAATTTGAAGACTAATGCTTGGTGTGGTTCCTGTTGAATTTAACATTGTAGCTTGCTTGCTGCAGAAAGAACTCCCATCAGTTGCATTTCTGCAGTACTTCATGTTGGCTACTGTAAAGTACTTTGGATGGAAGCTACGCCTCAGATACAAATTATGCCCTTGTGAATTTAAGATGAACCTTTGTGGACTGCTCTAAAGTTAACTTTTTCCTGCTGTTATAATGGAATTTGTAGTAAATTCGAGCTATGGGAAGCAACCTCCCTGAGGTTGCCTACCAGCATTTTCTCTGAAAAACTGAAACGGTATATGTATTTTCCCCGTTTGTTCATAGCTGGGCAATGAAGGATTGTTATTGATAATGGCTGAAATAGTCATTAAGTGTTTTACCATTGAATTCATTTTGGCTAGAATTTCACCCAATGGCTATAGAAATAGTGTTGTTCATAAATATTAGTGTTCTTGCATTTTGAATGCATTTTTGCATTTCAAAAATCTTTTACTCATCAAGATTTGCACTGTTTTTTTCACTTTTATATCATAAGCTGAGATTTTAAGAAGAGCCTAAAGAATTTAAGCACCTAAATCCTATTGCAATTCCTTTAGATACCATTGGAAATCCCAGACACGTGTGTATTCAGTCACAAATACTAAAATATAGGTATTACTTTATTGAGATTTTGATTGTATTGTGATATGTTGAGATGATTGTATTATCAAATACTGAAATGAGCACAACACTCTAAAAATATTTGCCATTCACATTCAATGAGCGTCAGAGAGTTCTGGGCAACCTCTTACATTTTAATTGGAGTAAGGCTAGTCGACATTTTTAAAATAAAATCAGATTTTGATGCAATACAGAATGTTTTGGAGACATAAAATGTGTTCTCTAGAAAGAAGTATTTGATGAGCCTTAGGTACACAAGTGACTTTAAGGAGGGATGATACAACAGAGAACGATAGTTTTACAAAGAGAGGGAATTCACTTGCGCTGTTCATTCAGTTTGGTGCTATACATGTAACAATTCCATTCACATGGAGTCCGTTCAGGAGACCTTATAAGCATGACAAGTTATACAGGTTTTGCCAGAATGTAAGAAAGGCCCTTGGGTGTCTATCAGAGGTGGAAGATAGGGCTAGCTTGGATTGGATCACCTGTGTCCATTTATTTTCTGTTCCTCACCTGGTGCAGGTAACTGTAATACAGCACAGGCACAGTTGTTCTTCTCATCACATTCTGATGAGACATCTTTTTATGATTCCTGATACTTGAAGGAAATTTCTTTTCTCACACTTTTGTATTTTGCATGTTGAGGTAGAAAGTATCTGTTTCAATTCCCCTTTGTCATTTTTAGGTGCAAAATCACTCCTTTCCAAGTTTAGACTGTTTTTTCACTTCCCATGAATTACATATTTCAATTTCTGGTCACTGATTGTACATGTGTGGAAAGTCGTCTGTAGCTTTGCACATTTTGTTGTGGTGAGGTGGTCAGCTAGCTAGTTGTGATAGTTCTATATGTGATCTGTAGCACTCCAGCTTGTTGATGGCTTTGATTTGTTCTTCCTAATGATATGCATGCTGATATTTTAGGTAATGGTCTAGCACCTGAATTATCTTTTCAGTTTTGATTATTGGCTTCACTAATGAGAGGTTTTGAGTTGTTGAGCCTGGAGAGCAATAACACATAGGTGTGGAATGTATTTTCAGTTGGATTTAGTGTTTGATCCTTTAGTCCTTTGTAGTGGAACCAGTGTTTACTGTTTTCTTTGATAAAAATGTGCAAACCCTTTACAATATATTACTGGCCCTTTGTTGGTGATCAGTATTTCAGTAAAACACACAAGTTATACACTTTTCTTTATACTTCTACATCTAAGTGAGTAGCTTCTGCACACTTCACTAGGCATAGCACATGTTATAGTGATCTTCCTCTAGTGGTTAAACCTATGTCATTGCAAACAGGAAAGCAGGATGTCATTGTCAACATTTCATTGGGTTTAGGAAAACATGAAACTCACTGGATATTATAAAGGGCACTCAGATGTTTTTAAAATAAATGGAAATGAACTTGAACCTTTCATTTCCTAAAAGTTCTTTAGTAAATTCTGAAATGATGAGAAAGTATTTTGAAATGATTAGAATTAAAGATGGTTTATTATTACCACACAAAGATAAAACAATCATCACTTGCAAAATGCACTCAAGAATTTCTGTATATGGCTATTTGATCAGGTGACCAGTACCGGAAACTAGACATATTCTTGCATGCGTATGCATGCCAATACAAAACAAAAATAAATAAATATTATTCTTGCAACTGAAATTTATCCTGTACATACATACGTTCATCTCAAATGTTCTATAAAACTGATACTTCAATTGGCTTAATTGGGTCCTAACTCTGGTTTTGGATTGCATTTAAAACAATTAGTAGTATTTTAATATTTTAAAATGTTTATTTGAAACCACATCTTACAAAAATAGAAGTTTTGGTGGTCTCTTCCTTTTTTCAGGCTTTCAACTCTTATATAAGCAAACTGAATACAAAATACAGTGTAAAATTTAGAAAGAAAGATGTAGAATTAATTGAAAATGTGAACCTGTGAAATTCCACACATGGAGCATTGGGATCACTGAAGTAAAAGGAAAAAGTGGATAAGAGTTCCCTAATCAGTTTTATTTCTTTCTGTGGGGGTGTATAATACTGGGAAAGGGATGTTAAGCAATGTTTATGTGGGGTTGATTTTTCATGAGAAAGTCCTGCTTCGTTGGGTATTAGTTTTGTTCTTTGTAGTTAAGTATGTGGTAACAGGACTTTGCCTTTCCCAGAAAGATTCGTAATACTCTTAATATCTTTTATTATCATTTGAGTCTCAAAAGCTAGTGCAGAAATGGTATTTTTGATACTACTTCCCTTTATAATTTTTCAATGTCACAAGCAAGATTAGAGGCCGTATCTTTAGCTTGTTCTCGAACAGACAGTAACAAGGAAAGGATATTGTGATCTCAAACCATAATCAATGATTAGAATGTTTTACCTAAAATTCCATGCTTAGGCATCTACATAAGTAACCTGTGCTTTTTCAGAGGGGCTGAACAACAGTAATTCCTATTAAAACCACTAGCAACTGTATTTACTTGGCAGTGTTGAAAAATCAGACTACTTTTTAGATGACGGGCTTTAAGCAGCTACATTGAAAACATCAGATTTATCATAACTGGTCAGTGCTTGAGTATGCTTTTTTTCCCTTAGCACAATATCAACTTATGCATTATGAATATATCCTTTCAATTACCTGCTGTGAATTTTGTCTGTCATTATCAAATTACTGATAAATAGTAAAGAAGATGGACAGGTTAATAAAGACTTCAGAGAATAAACCCTGGAGAAATAAAATTTGTTTGATACTAAGCATGAGAATTCTGGTGTTACAGAAATGCAATTTCCTGCAATAGCATTAAAAAACCTTACTCAATTAAGTTTAAATAGCTTTGGAGTCCCTTGTATTAACTGCAAAGGTTATGTGTTATTGTGGATTGGGATTTCATATAACTTCCGAAATATGGAGGTGAATGCAAATTTCCCGTCCCCTGGTTTATGTTAAAAAAAACCACACACACACAAAACCAACAACACCCCCAAACTTTTGAAGCTGTGTTCTGAGGAGAGGGCCACTGTCATAAGAATGACCAACAGTGTCTGATGCCAGGTGCTTCACAGGAAATATCTGGTTGAGATTGTTTTCCCATATATAGTACTTTACATTTATCAACGTTAAATTACATCTGCCCTTTTGTTGCATGGTCACCCAGCTTTGTGAGATCCCTTTGTAATTTTTCATAGCCTTCTTTGTCTGCTGATCACCTGTTCCTGGAATCTGAAGATGAAAGGCCCAAATGTATTTAAAAAAAGAAAGAAGGAAAAAAACCCAACACCACCACCAAAACACTATTCCTGTTCTCAGGCTGCTATGAACTTGTAAAGAAAAAACCTGTGGTGAGGTCTGAAGGACTGATTCCTATCAGAGCACTTCAGGGGTGACGTTTGGTAAGTTTATTGGTAGAGGTGATGCATGGGGGGGGGCATGTGAGGTAATAAGGACCTCCAGATTTCTGCCTGGGTTTCCTGGCCCCATGGTGGTTCCTGACCCTCTCTCTATGTGGTAGCTGCTAGAGCTGGCAGACTGCAAGCTGTGCCCCTTAGCAAGAGTCAGGAGCAACAACTGAGAGCTGCAGCAAGGGACCACTGCTTTCTTGGAGGAGAGACTGAGGGTAAGTCTTCCCAAGGAGAGGGGTCCTGTTACTTGAGCTGCTTTAGAAAAAGCTGAACCTTTTAAACTTTGTTGCGCATTTTCAGCGGTTCCAGGTCATCTCTACCTCTTAGCATATGTGTAGGTTCTTCTATTGTTATTAATATGTTATCTCTGTAATGCTTTCACCTTGAGAATATATGTGCTTAGTAGGAGTTGTGTGGTAACTTTTAATTGCTGGCAATTACATTGTTCATAGCACTTCAGAGAGAAAGCAGAGTACGGATGCTGAGCTGTTTAGGCAGTCTGGCTTGCTGGGGATATCAGCCTGAAAAAATCCTAGTCAGGATGGGAGAGAGACCCAGCTCTCTACCCAAAGGAGTCAATGGCTGAGGAGCTAAGAGCCTGGAGTTGGATTGGATGCCCCTGATGGATCTCAGAGGAGGAATACAGGTTCAGTTGCTCTGAACTATGACATCCAGCTCTGTATTGGATGTCCCAAAGTCATGAACAAAATGACATTGCCACCAAAGTAGAAGTGTCTTTCCGAAACAGTAATGAAATGGTTTTGTCTGTTTATATAGCCTATCATATGCATGGTACGTTCCACGTCATGGTTTGTATTTTTAAGAGCTCACTAAACAAAGCAATTTCCACTTGTTACCAGTCTGCATATTTTCTCAGATTTCCTGGGTGCTCACCTTCACCTTCCTCTGCTGTCTCCAAAGTCCTTCCACCAGGAAGCTGCATGTTTGGTCCTTGACGCTATGAATCTTTCTTGGGGGTTTATAAGTTTATGATGCTAGAATCATTTAAAGATTGTGTCCTAACAGATGGTTTTCTGTCTGTGTGGGTGTCCTGATAATGTGTATCTTATTGGGTGGATAGCAAACAGTGTCTTTATCTGAAAATACTGGAAACAAGAGATGTGAATTTGCCACAGAGCAGCTTGCTTACCTGCAGTGAAAATAGCTGTGATATTTTTATAACCTCACTCTTGATCAGTTCTCTAGTAGTGTTATTGACAGTTCTCAATCTAGTCCAATAAAAGAAGATTATGGGACCCTGCTAATGCTTGTAATAAAAGAAGAGGCTCTACCCACATATCCCAGTTGAGCAAGGGCCATGTCCTTTTCCATATGTAACTTAGAACTATCTTTCTCTCTTTGAAGTGTGAAAATAAATCTGTTAGCCATGTAGGGAGGAGAAATTCTAGGACTAAAAAAAAAAAGTGTTAGTAGGTAAATAAAATGTTTCTATCTTATCCAGCTCATCAACAGAATTCATCCCTTATCAATAGATGTAATCATGTATTAGGAACCCCAATTTTATGAACATCAATCCTGTGAATGATCAGTGATATCATTTTTCTGCTGTGCAAGTCATGTCTCTGCTGCCAAATATGACTTCAATTTTTCATCCAACATCTGAGTGTACAAGTTTGAAAAAACTGAGATGTTTGGTGGTAGAGATTATCCTCTCAAACAAAGAAAAATAATTTATATTGTGTACATTTACTGTTTATGTACACGATGTACTATAATTTTCAGATGTTCAGTGTTACGAACTTTTTGATTTTGTGAACTGTTCAATTCTCAATTAGGTAATAAAATAGCAATTTTACTGTATATAAATCCAGTCAACTGGATACTGCTCTATCTGAACCCATTAAAAAGTATTTGGAAAAGGTTAAACTCGGTTTCTCCACTTTTCAGTCACAGGAAACACCATTACGCAGTTTTAAAACTAATATTGCCAAATCTTGTATTTTTCTCCAAAATTCTCAAAACTAGTCTGTGAATCATGGTAATTTTGGTGGGCATTGGAGTAGGGCAGTCTCCATAGCAGTTTGTTAGTAGGTAATGAGTGTGTTCCATTGATTCTTCATACTCCTTGGCCTCTTGGTTGGTTGGAGTTTCCCATAAGTTTTGGAATTTCACAGATCACTTTTTTGAATTTCCATGAGTTTTTGGTAATAAAAGTAGTGGTTTCTGCTGGCAACAGAGAAATTTCATTTCTTTCTGGAGGGAGATTAGTGGGAGGAAGGAGAGGGAAGTGTGTTCATATGCCACGATGTGCTTCACAGTTAGGTTTGGTTTGAGTTTAGAAGCTGTGTGAGAACCCTAAAGTGGAGTTTTTAGAATAGTAGATTTTGAACTACTCCATCAGAAACTCTGTAAGGATGTTAAGTTTTGCCAGTTTAAAAAGTCTTAAGGATTTCATTACCATGTTAATGTTTCTCTGTTCATTTGGGAAGCAATTCGTGTCTGTTTTTTAGACTAGAACAGTTTCAAGGTTAGTCCCTTTAGACTCTCAGACCAAGTGGAGATAATCAAAGGAGTCTTTTTCAAATGAGATTTTCTTGTGTCTGAACCTGATAGGAAAAAATTGCATGGGTTCTCTCCTCCAGATCCTTTCTCTCTGGGACAGAGGTGAATACTGTATCTCAAGTAAAGTTAAAAAGAATGGAACTAGTTGATCTAACATTGGTTCTGGAGGATCGCTCAGCTAGGTTTTATTGTACGGTGATTTATCAGCAATACGATTATGAATAAGAAAAGGCAGACACTGATCTTTTGTTGATTGATCTGGCTCTGATGTCTAGGTTTCGGTCTATTTTGGGCTCTGGTTACATAGCGTTTGCTGTCTTTACCAGATTCATAACAACTGTTTTTCCAGGCCGTGACTGGCATTTTCTCGTTTATTGCCTTCTGATAGGACTTGTATTGAGAAAGAATGCAAGAGAATGATCAGACATTTATGTATCTGTTTGTAATGAAAAAGTTAATTTTGAAAGATGGTGGTTGCTTCAGCCCTCTTACTTATAGGGGAAGGCTTCCCACTCATTTCTTCTGAGTAGCTCCCCCCTCAAACCCTCACCCCTCGTTTGAAATGATGTTCACTTTTGCCAGAGTCTTTTCACCAGGATGATACTTCATGCATCATTCGGCTCTTGATATTCTTTGTATTTTCTGACAGTTTGAATAGAGATCATCTCTTTTTGGTTTGACTGGCCTCCCTAACTTGTCTGTTATGATTTTGTATTTTTTATAATAGTTTGCTAATTTGGTGAAATTCAGAAATTAGCTTCATCTCTATATATTAGCGATGAGAGTCCCATTACAAGGTAAAGGATGACATTATTAGAATAAATGGTTTTTTTGGCATTTAGAGTAAAATCTCATGACCCTCAAATACTTTAGCATACAGTCTTAACTTTGTATTGCCCAATATTAAAAACAGTTAAAGCACAGTCTGTTTTGTGAATTTGGATGCAGGCAAACTGCCAAAATAACTGTAATGTAACTAGATGGGTTTAAATTATGATATGTTGGCTTTAGCAAAGATTATTGGGTGATTACAAGAATAGCTAACATTTTTTATACAACATACTTTTAAAAGATGTGTGCCTGATACTTTTACTCATTACAGTATACTGACCTATGCATATTAAATAATGCATTAAAGCTTTTAATTTTTAAGATATGCTGTGGGCCAGCTTAATTTTTAACCAGATGGAAGGCTTAGAATCGGAGCTTACTTTTCTACTTAGGCCTTCAGAGGTCACCGGTAACTCCTGCAATGGGAAGGAACATCTTCCTAATTTCACAGTTAACAGCTTCCCTGTGACCATCCTAATCTCCAGAATGGGATTATATTTTCAAAACATTGTTTTCTGTAGGTACCTACGTGGGGAACAAGTATATAGTAGTAGACTCTTCAGTTTGACAGAGACAGGCATAACATGATCTAAAGGCTGGAAATTGAAGCTAAACCAATTCAGACTGGAAATTAGGGGATAAATTTTTAATTGACAAGGTACTTAATCACTGGAAAAATTTTCCAGGGGTCATGGTGGATTCTTCATCACTTGCTATTTTTAAATCAAACAGATGTTTGTTCTAAAAGATCTGCTTTAGGAATTCTTTGAGGGAAGTTCTCGTGTCTGCGTTATACTGGAGTCAGACTGGATGATCTCTTCAGGCCTTGTTATCTGTGAAAATAGATCTGTACCATTAGCTCCCATATAGATGCCTAAGTGAAAGACAGATCATGAAATGAACTCTGTTCACATTTAGGCCTGATTTCTGGTTGCATTTTGGACTTGTTGAAAGCAATGACTCTATTCATGGTCATATTTTTTTTCAAAACTTAATGAAACACACACTCCTCAGAGACAAGCTCTAGAGAGGTAGCCATGTTAGTCTGTATACAGCAAAAACGGTTAGTTATCTTTAAGGTGCCACAGGACTCTTACTGTTTTTACTTTTAAGAGAATACTGTGTACATAAAGAGTCTGAAAATCAAGTCAATTGAACATGGGTAAATCATAGAACACTCCTTGATTAGAGGCAGGGTGGGTTTTTTTGTTTTTGTGTTTGTTTTTTTAAGTCTTTGTCTGAGTGAGTCTAAATGTTCCAGAATGAGTTATGTGGTGGTGGTGGCGGCGGCAGCTGGGGGAATGACAAGTTTTATGCCAAAAGGAATATATTTGGGAAAGTTAACACAACATTACGTGTGCTCAGTGGAATGTCCATACCAATAATTAAACAGTTGCAGGCACAGTACTCTAATATTCAATATTACATGTACCGAATAAACATTTTGAAAGATAACATAGTGGCAGCATTTGAAATGACAGTTCACAAGCTAAAAAAAACATTGCTGCCATGTTATGCTTCAAAATATTTGCATAATCAATGTAATGTTGAATAAACAAACATCACTGTTGCAAATAGTGCTTCTTGTATGTGTGCCATACTTCATCCAATGCACTAATGTCCTGATAGCAGCCATGTGAGTGAAACAAGACAGTAACTACACTCAATTGAACTCACACAAAAATGCTAAAAGGCAAAAACACTGTATAGCCCAAATAAAGGAGGCTTGTGGATGAACACTTTTCACAAAGGGATCAATTATGTCTGACTTCCGAGTCCTCATCCACAAAGTACTTCACCTTCAAAAGATGAGCCTGGGAGCTTAAATTAGTAACTTTGCAAGACAGAAAAAACCATAGACTGAATAGAGAGCCTGCATTTCTGGTTTAGCCTTTCTACAACAATCTATAACCTGTTTAACCCCTTTCTCCTTCCCACCATTCCCCAACTTTTTCTTATTTCTTTCCCCCATGAATAGAGACGTGTTAATAGACTATTTCACCTTGAATAGTCCATTGAAATATGTTAACTATTTATACTAAACTATCTGTTCCACCTTACATTTAGCTGAGACACACTTCGGATATATCTATGCCAGTGGTATCAAACATACAGCCCACAAACCTCTTGTGTCCAGCTTGCAACTGTGCTCCAGTAGATCACTCTCTGCCCCTAACAGAGAGCGAGAGTGTGGTATTGCGAGATGCAGTCTTGTGTACCCAGTGCTCTGCAGTTCCATAGAATGTACACAAGTCTTGCAACATTGCACAGAGCTAGGTATGCAAGACTGCGCTCTGCGATACCACACTCTCTCCCTAATGAGAGAAAGTGGTCTTGCAGCATCACAGAGAACAGTCTCATACTTAATTTCCAAATGGTCAGATTGCTCGAAGTGCTGAAGCTCTGAAAATCCTCTTGAACTGAGCAGGAGGTTCAGGTATCTTTAGCCCACTTGAAGTACATTTAATTCAGATCTGGCCTGACACAGCAAACAAGTTTGACATCCCTGGTGCTCTAAGGGCTTCTCAACCTTTTTCAAGAAAACAGTTCTGGAGCACACTGTACAACCACCCCCTGCTGACAAAACTGCCCAGTTTTTCCTATAGAATAAACTTGCTTCAGCAAAAGGCATGAGGCTTTTGTCAGTTTACTTAGGGCAATGCAGTGTCAATGTAGACAGTGTCCCCTTACACTGATGGTGTGGCTCTCATTCTGATCAGTTTTACTACTCCAAATTGAAAAAGATAGCCCTGCCCCGCCCCTGTCTGATGCAAGCCAGAGTGGCTGATTCCTGCTCCCAATTAAGAGCAAGCAAGAAGACCGGGTTTGTTGCCAGGCACCAGGATGGGAGAAGCTGCAAGCAGTTGGACTTCAGCTTCTGGCTCTGAGCGGGGAAGGGGAAGCTGCAGGGGACAGGACAGTCTTGTCAATTTCACAGTGAAATTTGGCAAGGTCATGGGCTCCAGACATGGAGCAGAAGAGGGGGAGAGAAGCTGGGGCAGAAGCTGCACCTCACTCCCCAGCTGTAAGAAGCTCCAGGCTGCTGCCCCTTCGGAACAGGAGTGGGGAAGCCTGTGGTGGATGAAGGAATCCTGGGGCTGGCTGCTTGTGGGAATTTGGGTGAGGGGGGGGGAAGCCTACTGGGAATCAGCCTGTGAGGCTCCCAGCAGGGAGCTGAGACCAGGCTGACAGCTCCTCAGGCTGCCTCCTAGGTCAGTGGAGGTGCTCCAGGAAAGGATGTACTTCAGCGATCTTAGGAGAGTAGTGGGGATATCAGGTACTACAGCCATTACTGTAGTGGTTGGGCAAGTTGATACATGTTATGTCATCTTATGTTTTTATTGTAGACAAGGCAGTTTGACTTGTGCCAGCTGACTGACTGGGGCTGTTTAATTGCAATATAGATGTTTTGGCTCAGGCTCAAACCTGGACTCTGGAACCCTGTGAGATGAGAGGGCCCCGGACTTCATGCTGCAGCCCTTGCCTAAATGTCTGCACCATAATTAACCCCTAAGCCTGACTCATGCATGCCTCAATCAGGTGGTAGGGGCTAACAATTGGTGTCTAATTGCAGCATAGACATGTCCTCAGAGTATCTTCCCAAGACCTGAAGAGCTTTATAGCTCTAAATCTTGTCTCTTTCACCAACAGAAGTTAGTCCAATAAAAGACATTCTCTCATCCACTTTGTCTCGCTAATATCCAGGCACCAACATGGCTACAATGCTGCATGCTCCTAAGAAGCTAGATAATGATTTACAGAGGTTCTTCCAACTATCTCGATTCCAGAGCATTTCAGAAACTGGCATTGTTTAATAGCAGTATTGCAGGGTAGTGTCACAGTTTTAGGTCAGATAAAGTGAAGAAGATGCAAGAGACTCTCCCAAAAATACTTCATGGTGTCTCAGACTTTGCCATCTTGTAGCTTTCTGTGTTGTGAAGAGACATGGAGAGGTAACAGATGGTCTCTGGCTTACCTTTTTAATGTTGCAATGATTTTGTCAAGTCCTAAACAAAAAATAACTTGTTTAAGTATTGATTTTGTATATTCAAAAATTCCTTAAGTAGTACTGCAGTATTTAACTTCTAGTATTCAACTTTCCAAAATACCTTTGTGAAGCCAGTGGTAAGCCACATCTCACTGAATGGACCTCTAGGTAGTTTGGCATCGCAAACAACACAGTCTTTGTGAAGTCGGGAAAGTTAAATAATACCAGCCTCTCTTTCCATTAACTAAGGTAAATACTTCCATTAGCAGCCATATAATGTCTCTATTGCAGCTACACCTGTTGCTTAGTTAAAAATACGTTAAACATTTTCTGTCTTTTTCATGCAATATGTAGCCAGATCACTCTACTCAGATCACAGTTTTGGGACTTCTGAACAATCAGCTTTTAGAAATAACTTCTGCTTTGTTTATTTTCAGCATTTAAGTCCAATTAATTTTACCCTTCCAATGTGTTTGCTCTTTCCTAGGGCTTGCAGTATTAAAACATGTGCTGACACCACGGGTGAAGGCAACTCATGTTGCCATTGACTCAATGAAGAACTACTTAGATGCAGTATATGATGTTACAGTAGCATATGAAGGTACTGTGGACCACAAAGGGCAAAGGAAAGTGGCACCGTCCATGACTGGTAAGTTGATATTGTAATTTGTTAATTCATAATACACTTATAAAAACACAGATTTAGCAGCTTTGTGCTTCTCAGATGATTAACAGAACTGTAAAGCTCAGTGAATCCAACCCACTGAGGATTTCACATTGGGAATCCCTGGAATAGTAACACCTACACAGCTGAGAGGTTCCTGAAATGGAGGCTCCTACACTGTGCCACTACATCTGGCCTTCACTTCAGGGAGTATTCCCATGACCAAGTCATCTGTCCCTAGATGGTCCCAAGTGGTTAAGATGAACTATTGTGACCATTGCCAGTCAGATCACAGTAAGTTTTAAGCTTCTGCTAAACCCAGGATTAAGTGACTACAAAAATTGCTTTAAGCCTGTGTCTCTGTTCTCCATATTTTTGTCATGTGTCTTTGGCTTTCTGTGAAGTGTTTCACATACAAATTTGTTAATCTTTAGGTGCCACAGGACTCGTTTCCTTTATATATGTCAGAAAAAGCCTTAGACTCTGACTGCTAAAATTTACAAGCCCTTAAAAAATTTACAAACAAAATTATTTCAATGAATATAATTTAAAATTTTTAGAAAATCCATGCAGGTTAATTTAAATTATTATGCTATTGAAAATAGTATAATAGACTAGGATGAATTAATGGATGTTTCTAGCTAAACTAATTAGTCATTTTTTAAGACAGGAAATAGGATTTGATTCTATTTATTTATTTATTTTACTCTAACAGAATAACGCATGTTTACTTGCAACAATATTGGCATGCCAGATGTCTTCATTTCACCAGCTTCAATTGCTGAATTAATAGAGGGGTAGCCATGTTAGTCTGTGTGTAGCAAAAACAATGAGAGTCCTGTGGCACCTTCCAGGCTAACAGATTTCTTTGGGCATAAGCTTTTGTGGGCTCCAGCCCACTTCATCAGATGATGAATTACTTTCACTCTGGGTCTCACTGTCTGGATGTATTAAGATCCCTTTGTCAATAAAGTCAAAATGTCCATTGTTGAATCTGATGTTCTCTATTTGTCACCTGTCTTTTCAGTACATTAAATATCTGACTTTGTGTATCAGCTGACACTTTTTTTAAAATTCCCTTGGAGATAGACCTTTTAAGGGCTATTTATAGCAAGTCTTGACAAAACCTGGGCACCAGGTCACCATGGTGACCCGGATTTGTATCCTGGCTCATAGGTCTGCTGTGGAAATGTAGTGGAGGAGCATCTTCTGGTGACCAAAAATAGAACTGCTGGTGCCTAGCTGGGAGCCAATTTTGTCAAGCCCTATCTTACAGATAGACCTTCCTTATTCTTCTCCCATTTACAAGTGACTCATAACTGACAGACAAACAAATGTAGTTCATATGTTCTCGAGTCCATATGATTTTTATTCAGTTATAAACTATTTTAAAGAATATGTGAAACTTTTTTGGAATATGGCTAATATATGAACCACTTTTGTCTTGTATTTTTTCCCTATCTACCAGATTGTCTTCTGAACCCCAAAGCATTTTGTCTTCTAGGTCCAACCTAGTCATATGGGCAAACAGAATAATAGTATTGTAGAATCTGGAAGGGACCATGAGAGGTCATCGAGTTCAGTCCCCTGCGCTCATGGCAGGACCTAGTACCCTCTTAAGCCATCCCTGACAGGGGTTTGTCTAACTTGTTCTTAAAAACTTCGAATGATGGAGATTCCACAACTTGCCTTGGCAACTTATTCCAGTGGTTAATCACCCTGACAGCTGGGAATTTTTTCCTAATGTCCAACCTAAACGACTTTGCTGTAATTTAATCCCATTGCTTCTTGTCCTGTCATCAGCGGTTAAGGACACTAATAGCAAACTTTTCATGTACTAGAAAACTTTTATTATGTCTCCCTTCTGTCTCCTCTTTTTTTAGACTGAGCAAACCCAGCTCTTTCAATCTTTCCTCATAAGTTAAGTTTTCCAGACCTTTAATCATTCATGTTGCTCTTTCGTGGACTTTCTCCAGTTTGTCCACATCTTTCCTGAAATGAGGTGCCCAGAACTGGACCACACTACTTCAGCTGAGACCTAATGAGTGTGGAGTAGAGTGGAAGAATTACTTCTCATGTCTTACTTGCCCCTGTTAATATATCCTAGAATGGTGTTTTGGGTTTGTTTGGTTTTTTGGGATTTTTTTTTTTGTTGTGGTTGGTTGGTTGGTTGGTTGGTTTTTGTTTGTTTTAGTTTTTTTCCTTTTTTTTTCTTTTGTAACAGTGTTGGACTGTTGACTAATTACCTTGTGGTCTACCATGAATCCCAGATCCCTTTCTGCAGTACTCCTTCCTAGGCAGTCATTGCTCATTTTGTGTGTGTGCATGCAATGGATTGCTCTTTCCTAAGTGGAGTACTTTGCCTTTGTTTGTCATTCTATTCACTTCGTAAACATCTGATACTTTTTATTTGTCTAATTATTTTAGGTAAGGATTTCATACATTATTATTTTGCATCTAAAAGCTCTCTTCAAACCCTTCTGTCAGCTCCCTATCACTCAGTGTTGCCAAGTTGCAGTTTTGCAAACCTGATTGTTTGTAATTTTGCAAGCCTGAAGAACATTTACAATAAACATTTTCAGAGCATGATTTTCCATTCAGTTCTTCAAATTTAATATTTAGCTCTGTTTTTAAAAAAAAGCAAAACAAAAAACCTTTTGAACTTGTGTTAAATGTTCTGATCAAAGAAAGAATTGTGATGGTTGAGATGATTATGGCCTCTCACTTGCCTGTACTTTCAGTAGCAGTAACAGAGAAACTAATAACAGATACAATGAACATTTACCTTAATTGTTATTTTATTCATTATTGAGAAGCCTTATAAAACATCTGTGCAAAACATACCAGGCTACTGTAGTAGTCACACAGTTTACATAATTTTTTATAGGGCATATAAGAATATATGAAAAGTTGACTCCTGTTTAGCTTGCCATTTGGTTGAACCTTTAAGTCACAAAATAGAAGAAAAATAGGTAAGTGAAGACCATGCTACCATTTGCTAAGGAACAGCCTAAGACCTGTTTTGTTCAGGAGTTAACATAACATGAGTAGAGATATCATTGCACTTGAATCAATACAGACAAACTCCTAAAATTAGTATTACAGAGTGTCTCATATATGATATGTAAATACTCAAAGTTAACTTCAACTCACGTAACAGATAAAATGGCTGCCCAATCATAGTAACTTTCAAAACAAGATAAAGTTGACATTCCTTTTTCAATTTAGAGCTTTGATTGGAATTTATTGCATGGAAAACAAACTTCTGGTAAATATTATTCTAATTGAAGGCAAAAGATTTATTATGCTAAAGCAGTATTTCCCATGTGAATGAAAATTGACTTCCATAAAGTTAAAACATATTTCTCAAGAAATCCAAGATGCTTTCATATCTGTAAATAAAAATTCTTTGTAAGAGCATGTGTCATTGTCTCAGAACCTATTTGTGTCTAGGGACTTGGTAAATTCTTTGTTCAAAGTTTGTGTTCAGTGCTAGTAACAAGAGAAAGTAGAGTGGGCACTAGTTAAAAATACATTGTCCATCCAGACAAGCAAGATATTGGCAACATAAATGACTAAAAACCAGAACATAAGTACAACCACGCTGGATCAGTCCATTGGTCCATCTACATCTAGACCAGTATCCTGTCTCTAAGGATGGCCACTACCAGATGCTTCAGATAGCATTGACAGAACAGTCCCATTCTGAGTCATCCTCTGTCATCCAGTCCCAGCTTCTGGTAGTTGCAAGTTTAGAGTCACCTGGAGCGCTTTTATCTAATTTTTTTTTTTTAACACAGTTTTACTTTGGGCCTTACAACATCCCATGATAACAGTTTCTCCAGCTTGACTGTCTATTGTATGGATAACTTCTTTATTTGTTTCAAATTTGTATTGTCTCTTAATTCCATCAGGTGACACCCGACACCACCACCCCCAGGTCTTGTATTGTGTGAAGTGGTAAATAACACATCTCAATCCACGCCATTCCTGGATTTATAGACCTCTGTTGCACCCCACCTTAGTTCTCTCCTTTCAAAGCTGAATGGTTGCAGTGTTTTAATCTTTCCTTGTATGGCAGCTATTCCATGCCACTAATCATTTTTTTTTTTTCCCACCAGAACTTCACCCAGTATTCCAGGTTTGGGTGTGCCGTGCATTTGTATAATGACATTGTGATTTTTTTCTGTTCTGTTAGCTATCCGTTTCCTAATAAAAAAAACATAGAGTTCTTCGAGTGCTGCTCCTGGCCATTCCTTAGTAGATGTCTGCACGCCTCGTGCACGGCACGCCGGAAACTTTTCCCCCCAGAGTACCCATAGGGTCGGCTGTAGCACCCCCTGGAGTGGCGCTGCCACCACTGCCTATATAGCCACCAGCCGACCCGTCCCTCCTCAGTTCCTTCTTACCGCCCTGTCGGTCGCTGGAACATTCCCTGGCTTCGTGCAGTGCTGCACGTGGCCGTTTTTGTGCTTCGGAGTACCCGAATCAGTTAGTTGTTAGTTAGTTGTTAGTTTACATAGCGTAGGTTAGTTAGTTAGTTCAAGCCCGCCCCGGGCCCGGGGTCGGGCTATGCCGGGCTTTAAAACCTGTGGGCGTTGCAAAAAGCCCATGCCTGTAGACGACCCGCACAGCGATTGTCTTCTGTGCTTGGGCGAAGTCCACCTCACCGAGAGGTGTAAAATCTGTCGGAGCTTCAAGCCAAGGACTCAAAAGGACAGGGTTGAGCGCCTTAAGCTGCACCTCATGGAGGAGGCTCTTCGCCCGGCCCCCGGTGATTCGGGGTCCAGCACGGCACCGTCGGTGCGGAGCGCACCGGCATCCTCGGCACCGTCTGCGGCACCGAAGCCGGCTCGCCCCAGGACTCTGAAGGAGCCCCGGCGCCGCTCCTCTTCCCCGGTACCGCCAAAGAAGAAGCGGCTGGGTAGGGGGTGATCACCGCACCGAGCGGCGGTGCAGCAGGGAGACAGCCAGAGCCATGTCGGCCGGCCTATCTCCGTGTCCCCGGCTTTGGTACGCGACCCTTCGGAGGCGCAGTTTAGTCCGGGCTCGACCTCCTCGCCTACCCGGGACATTTTAGAGGAGGACTTGATCCTGCCCACAACGCCGGAGGCCTTTGCAGCCGTGAGGGAGCTATCGGTGCAGTCGGCGCCGCCGGCTCCAGCGGCGACACTGGTACCGCGCTTGGCACCGTCCCGGGGGAAACCGACCCCCCTTGTAGCAGGTCGAGGTCGAAGCCCGGTGCCGCTTCGTGAGCATCGGCACCGCTCTCCAGTACCGCCAACGGTGGTAGCAGCAGCTGGGGCTCCCCGGTTCCGCTCCCCGGTGTCACATCGGCACCGTGAGTCACCTCGTTGGCACCCCGACCGCAGCGACTAGGGCCGGCGCCGCTCTCCGGTGCAGTCGTCATCGGCACCGCCGTGGTCCCCTCGTTCCAGCTCTTCGTCGAGTTCGGCGGAGGAGTCGGTACCGCGTCGACCTCAGAAGACCTCGATGTCGCAACCTCAGTCGGCGCCGATGGTACCGCCTTTCCACCCTCAGTGGTCGGGTTAGCAGTGGCCATTTTGGACCCCTTGGGCCGTCCAGGGACCGGGTGTGAGCTCAGGACCCCTCATTCCCAGTTCGCAGGCTAGGCATCCTCCATCGGCCGCGCTTGGCGCCCCCCCCCCCCTCGGTACCGGGGAGGTGTCGGAGGTGGAGTCCTTGCGGGACGAGCCGGATAGAGAGAGCCTGGCCACTGGAGACCGTAGTGTGGCATCTGGAGCTCTGTTTAAGGATCCAGATCTTGAAGAATCTTCTTCTTCGCCCCCTGATGAGGCGGTGGCGGGAGCCAAGCCGATGGTGATCCCGGATGATGCTAGGGCCCATCAGGAGCTGCTTCGTCGGGTAGCTAGCGGGCTGAATATGCAGGCCGAGGAAATTACGGAGGACGCGGACCCTATGGTGGACATTTTGCTCCCAGAGGCCCCGGGCCGTGTGGCCCTGCCCTTTATCAAGACTGTGCATAACACGACTAAGGCGCTGTGGCACACCCCGGCTTCGATCCCCCCTATGGCCAAGTGCGCCGAACGAAAGTACTTTGTGCCCTCTAAGGGTTATGAACATTTTTATTCACACCCCACTCCCAGCTCTTTAGTTGTTGCGGCGGCAAATGAGCGTGAGAGACCAGGTCGCCCGGGGTCAACCCCTAAGTCTAAGGACTATAAAAGACTGGACCTGTTTGGTCGTAAGGTCTATTCTACAGGGGGGCTGCAGCTGAGGATAGCGAATCAGCAGGCTATTCTCAGCCGCTACATCTTTAATGCTTGGTCGGCTATGGAGCGTTTCAGTGACTCTATGGAGCAGGACTCCAGAGCGGCTTTATCGGCATCTATCCAAGAGGGTAAAGTCGTGTCTAAGGCCCTGCTGCAATCAGCCTTAGACACAGCTGACGCTGCGGCTCGCTCCATGGCCACAGGGGTGACGATGCGGCGTAGCTCATAGCTGCAGGCGTCGGGGCTGCCCTTAGAGGTCCAGACCACGATTCAGGACTTACCTTTTGAAGGACCTGAACTATTTTCGCAACAAACAGATGCCCGTCTGCAGACGTTAAAGGATTCTAGGGCGCTGGTTAAGTCCTTAGGTCTCCACACTCCGGCGAGCCAAAGGAAGCAGTTCAAGCTGCCCCCCCTCCCCCGCAGCCCTACTTCCGCTGCCAGGACGACGATAGGTGAAGGGGCAAAGGGCCCCGTCGGCAGGCTGGACGCCACCCCAGCGGGCAAGGATCTTCGCGTCCGCCGGCAGGCAGCAAAAAGACCTTTTGAGGGTCAACACGAGGGCGGTTTATCAAAGGCCAAAGATCCAGAGGCTTCCATATTCAGCAACAGACTGTCCCCTTACGTGCCACGTTGGCGCAAGATCACAAAAGACCGCTGGGTTCTCAGGACGGTTCAGGAGGGCTATTCCCTCCAATTTTCTTCGTTGCCCCCGCCGGCCCCTCCTATGCTGCGTGGTGCCCTGCGGGACCAGGCCCACCAGCACGCACTGCAGGAGGAGGTGCAGGTTTTACTTCAAAAAGGGGCAGTGGAGGAGGTTCCGCCGCCCTGCAGGGGCAAGGGTTTTTATTCCCGATATTTCCTTGTTCCCAAGGCGAAAGGGGGCCTGCGGCCGATTTTAGATCTGAGGCGGCTCAACCGGTTCCTTCGCAAGATTCGGTTCCGGCTGGTGTCCCTCTCATCAATTGTTCCCTCTCTGGATCCGGGTGATTGGTATGCCGCCCTCGATTTGCAGGATGCGTATTTTCATATTGCAGTACATCCGCGGCACAGGAAGTTCCTGCGCTTCGTTGTGGGACGGACGCACCTACAGTTCGCCGTGCTCCCGTTCGGCCTTTCCGCAGCTCCGCGGGTATTCACAAAGTGTCTGGCAGTGGTGGCGGCACATCTCAGGAAACAAGGGGTCACCCTGTTTCCATATCTGGACGACTGGCTGATCATGGGGAAGTCGCGGCGAGAGGTGCTCTCCCACATAAACCTGACTCAATACGTCTTCGATCGCTTAGGTCTGTTGATAAATGTCCAAAAGTCGACGTTGGTTCTCGCGCAGCGAATAGAGTTTATAGGAGCGGTCCTCGATTCCACGTCTGTAAGGGCGAGCCTCCCGACCAACCGGTTTCAGACTATCAGACAGACGGTGGATGCTCTGGTGAGGTTTCCCAGGGTATCAGCGCGAGAATGCTTTCGCTTACTGGGTCTCATGGTGGCTTGCACTTTTGTAGTCCCTTTCGCCCGTTTACGGATGAGACCGCTCCAACTGTGGTTAGCGACGGTGTTCCGCCCGGTGCGGGACAGTTTGGACGCTATGCTCACCGTGCCGGCATCGGTGCTGGAGACCCTGCATTGGTGGTCCTGTGAAGCCAATTTATGCTCAGGGGCTCCGTTCAGTCTTCCTCAGCCATCACTGCATTTGACAACGGATGCATCAGATATCGGCTGGGGTGTGCATCTCGGCGACCTCAGAACACAGGGCCTGTGGGGGGTCGCGGACGCCGCACTACACATCAACATAAAGGAGCTCAGGGCAGTCCGGCTCGCATGCGAGGTATTTCGAGAACACCTCTGGGGCCAGACGGTGTCAGTTCGTACCGGCAACACCACTGCAATGTATTCTATCAACAAGCAAGGTGGCACACACTCGCCTCTCCTTTGTCAGGAAGCCATGAGGCTCTGGGAGTTTTGTGTTCGCCACAAGATCCAGCCAGTGGCATCGTATATCCCCGGCCTCCGGAACTGCTTAGCAGACAGCCTCAGCCGGAAGTTCATGGCCCACGAGTGGTCTCTTCACCCGGAGGTGGCGGAGTCAATCTTCCGGAGGTGGGGTTATCCCCGTCTAGACCTCTTCGCCTCCATGGTCAACACAAAGTGCCGGAGCTTCTGCTCTTTCCGGGGACGCAGCCCCGGTTCGGGGGCAGATGCTTTTGAGATCCACTGGGGGGGGAGAGGTCTCCTGTACGCGTTCCCTCCGACACCGTTAGTGGCCAAGGCGCTGTGGAAGATAAAGATGGACAAGGCGCAGGTCATCTTGGTCGCTCCAGCGTGGCCCAGGCAGCATTGGTTTTTGACCCTGATGCGGTGGTCCAGCCGCAGGCCGATCCGGTTGCCACTCAGACCAGACTTATTGTCCCAGGACAGCGGGAGGCTACTCCACCCCAACCTGGAGGCCCTACACCTCCACGCGTGGTGCCTTCATGGCTGACGGACAGCGAGCAGATGTGCTTCTCCCCAGTACGGGCCGTGTTGTGTGGTAGTAGGAAACCTGCCACGAGAACTACATATGCTGCTAAGTGGCTCAGGTTTGTGCGGTGGGCCTCGGCCAACGGGGAGGAACCAGAGTCGGTCTCGGTTCACCGCTTACTAGACTATTTATGGTATTTGAAGTCCAGTGGACTAGCGTTATCGTCCCTGAGGGTCCACCTGGCGGCGATTGCAGCGTTTCGCCGCGGTCCTGGGGGTAGCTCGCTGTTCACGGTGCCTATGGTGAAAAGGTTCCTGGTGGGGCTTTCTAAGCTATACCTGACTATAAAAGCACCCACGGTCCAGTGGGACCTAAATGCAGTACTGGTAAGACTTACTGGACCCCCTTTTTGAACCACTGGCGACTTGCTCCCTCCTGTACATGTCATGGAAAGTCGCGTTTTTGGTGGCTATCACGTCAGCCCGGAGAGTGTCCGAGCTGCGAGCATTGGTGGTGGATCCACCGTATACCCAGTTTTTTAAGGACAAGGTGCAGCTACGCCCACATCCATCCTTCAGGCCTAAAGTGGTGTCACACTTTCACGTGAACCAGGACATTTCCCTGCCTGTCTTCTACCCGAAGCCCCATGCATCGGAAGAGGAGAGGCGTCTCCACTCCCTGGATGTGCGCAGAGCGCTAGCCTTCTATGTAGAACGGACAAAGCCGTTCCGCAAGACCCCCCAGCTTTTTGTGGCAGTAGCGGACAATAAAAAAGGCCAACCGGTGTCTACTCAGAGGATAGCCTCCTGGATTTCAGCCTGCATCAAAGAGTGCTACAAGCTGGGGAGTAAGCACCTGCCAAGGGTAACAGCTCATTCAACTAGGGCCCAAGCGGCTTCCGCAGCGTTCCTCGCTGGTGTCCCGACTATCGATATATGCAAGGCGGCAACGTGGTCCACCCCGCATACCTTCGCGCAGCATTATGCCATCACCCAGCAAGCGCAGCAGGACGCGGCAGTGAGCAGAGCAGTGCTGCAGTCGGTCTCTCTGTGATGTCTCCCACCTCCAAGGTAAGGCTAGATATTCACCTACTAAGGAATGGCCACGAGCAGCACTCGAAGAAGAAGAAGAGGTTACTTACCGGTAACTGGTGTTCTTCGAGACGTGTGCTCCTGGCCATTCCAATCCCTCCCACCTCCCCTCAGACATTGGGTAGAAGGAACTGAGGAGGGACGGGTCGGCTGGTGGCTATATAGGCAGTGGTGGCGGCGCCACTCCAGGGGGCGCTACAGCCGGCCCTACGGGTACTCTGGGGGGAAAAGTTTCCGGCGTGCCGTGCACGAGGCGTGCAGACACCTACTAAGAAATGGCCAGGAGCACATGTCTCGAAGAACACCGGTTACCGGTAAGTAACCTCTTCTTCTGTAGCACCTTATAGACTAACAGATTTCTTTGGGCATACGCTTCTGTGGGCTCCAACCCACTTTGTCAGATGCAGGTGGGTTGGAGCCCAAGAAAGCCTATGCCGGAAGAAGTCTGTTACTCTATAAGGTGCCACGGGACTTTTGTTGGTTTTGCTGTACACAGACTACCCCTCTGGAAGTTCCTTTCCTAATAGTGTACATTGGATTTATATAATGACATTATGATTTTTTTTCTGTTCTGTTAGCTGTCCTTTTCCTAATGGTTCTTAACACATTTAGCTTGTTTGACTGTTGCTTCACATTGTTTGATGTTTTCAGGGAACTGTCCATGATAACTGCAAGATTTCTTTCTTAAATACTAAAAGTTAATTTAAAGTCCAACATTTTGTATGTATAGTTGGGATTCTGTTTTTCCAGCATTCACTACTTTGCACTTATCAATACAGAATTTCATTTTCTGTTTTGTCATTCAGTCACGCCCTTTAACTGAGATCTCTGTAACTTTTCAGCTTTGAACTTAATTATCTTATGTAATTTTGTATTGTCTGTGAATTTTCCCAACTTTGTATTCACCCACATTTCCAGGTCATTTATAAATATGTTGAACATTACAAGTTCCAGTACTGATTCTTGGGAAACCCTACGATTTACCTCTCTCCACTATGAAAACTAGCCATTTGTTCCTGCCCTTCATTTCTAGTCTATTGACCAGTTATTGATCCAGGAGAGGACATTCCCTCTTATTCCATGACTGCTTAGTTTACTTCAGAGTTTTTTGTGTGGGACCTTTTTGAAGGCTTTCTGAAAGACAGGGCACACTATAACTACCTAATCACCCTTGTCCTTATGCTTTTGGGTTTTTTTGGACTCAGAAAACTGTATTAGTCATGATTTTTCTTTATAAAAGCTGTTATCTTTTCTCCAATATACTATGTTCATCAATGTGTCTGATAATTCTCTTCTTCACTTTCAACTAATATTCCTATTGCTAAATTTAGGTTCACCGATCTGTAATTGCCAGGCTTACCTCTGGAGCCTTTTTAAAAAATTGATGTTATCCTTCAGTCAGCTGTTTCAGAAGCTGACAGAAACAATAACTTACATACCACAATTAGTAGTTGTACAGTTTCATCTTTGAGTTTCTTCTGACTTCTTGGGTGAATATCATTAGCCCCTTATCAGTGACTTACTACTGTTTAATTTATCAGTTTGTTCTGAAAAATTCTCTATTGACCTCTCAATCTGAAACCTGTCTTCCAATTTGTCACTTAAAAAGAATGGTTCAGTTATGGAAATCTTACTCTGTAGTGAAAACTGATGCAAAGATTTGATTTAGCTTCTCTGCACCAGCATCTGCTTGAGTGATTCTTCAGCACCGTGATTGTCTGTCTGCTAGTCTCACTGATTTTTTCGGCAGACTTCCTGCTTCATCTGCACTTAAAAAATTTACTATTAGTTTTTCTGTGTCTTGCTAATTGCCATTCAAATTCTTTTTTAGCCTGCATTGTGCTTTTAAATTTGACTTGCCAGAGTTTGTTCCATTCTATTTTTCTCACTAGATTTGTCTTCCAGGTTTTAAAGTATGGCTTTTTGACTCTAACCATATTTTTTCTCTCTTGTTCAGCAACGACAGGATTTGTTAGATCCTCTTACTGTTGTTTGTTTTACTTGGGATATACATTTAGTTTGAGCATCTTTTATAGTATTTTAAATAGTTTCATGCCGCATTTCATTCTTGAGGCTGGACCTTTTAATTTTCGTTTAACTAGCATCCTCATTTTCCTGAAGCTCCCCTTTTTGAAAATTAACTGCTACTATAAGGGGTTCCATTGGGATTTTTTCCCCTAGAAGGGTGTTACATTTAATTATGTTATGATCGCTATTGCCAAGCAATTCAGCTATGTTCAGCTGTTGGATGACATCCTGTGCGCCATTTAAGACTACATCAAGAAATGGCTTTCTCCTTATGAGTCTCAGGACTAGCTACATCAAGAAGCAGTCAGTGTCTAGGAATTGTATTTTTGCATCCCTTCTGGAGATGATGATGATTACCTGGTCAAGATGGGGATAGTTGAAATTCTGACCTCCCTCTTCCCCCACCCCATCCTTTATTATTGGGCTTTCTGTTTTTGTAGCGTCTCTAATTTCACAGCCAATATCCTCATCTTGGTCAGATGGTCAGTATTATTGCCTTATTTTTATTTTTCAGGCATGGAATTTCTATCTGGTGGTTCTGTGGTACAATTAATTACCATGTGCTTTCTTTCAACATAGAGTTAATTACTGTGCTTTCTTTCAGCATACAGTGTCACCTCCTGCTACTCTGTGAATCCTGTTTATTTAGTACTCTGCTACTACTATGTTCCATTGATGATTATTGTTCTACCAAGTTTCTGTGATAACTATTGTATCAATATCCTCATTAATACCATGCATTCAAATTCACCCATCTTAAAATTTAGACTTCTACCGTTCACATAGAACTACTTGTAAATTTTATCATTATTTAGTTGTCTGCCTTCATATAATATAACTGAATGGGTCTCTTGTTTTGTCTGACTGTTTTTCTTCAGTTGCTACTTGTTCTTTATCAATTTCTTTTCTTCCCTCTTTACTGGTATGTCGAGTATCTCCTTTAATAAATCCTTCTTTAAGGGTTGTTTCTGTCTAAACCACGTGTTCCTCCGGTGGTCAGCTTTTCACCCAGCCCTTAGTTTAAAACCTGTGTTGAGCATATTATGTGGCAAGCATTCTGTTTTTAACTCCCCAGCCAGAGAGGTGGGACTTCTTCAGGTTCTAGCACATACACGGAAGTAGTTTCCCCACAAAGGCAATTATCAAAGAGTACATGGGGTAAAGAGGGGAGTCAGATATGCATAAATTGGTAGGGGGCTCCCAGATCCTCACATGTAAACAAGAGCAAAGGGATTGGGCCTCAGACAACCCCAAAGAGGCAAGGCCCTCATATCTCAGCTCACTGTGTGGTGGGGGCGGTGAGAGGGGCTCTAACTCCCCTAGAGCAGTGGCTCTCAACCACTATGTTGGGACACATTACTGTATCACCACACAGCAGCTCTTGTCACGGAGAGCTGAGGAGATGGCTGGATTTGATGTATCCTGTAGGGTCACGACATGCAACCAAGTATGTTGCAACCTGCAAAAAGTTTGAGAACCAGTGCCCTAGAGGGTCTTGGGTGCATGCAAAAATAGAGAGTGTGGCTCGGATAACCCTTCCCTCTCCAATCCAGCCACACATGCCAAAGGTGAGAATGTGGTATGAGGCCGCCCTGCTCCTATTCTCCCCTGCCACTTCCTAATGTCCCTCCCCTACTTTACTCCTTCCAGTGAGGTAGCTCAGACCCCCTCACCTTGGTCCCCTGTACTCCCCCATCCCTAAATGCCCCTCCTCTTCCAGCAAGCACTTGCATGTCTAATTTGTTTCTTCATAAAACAGCTTTGATTTTATCCCCCTTCCCATCGAAGACAGATTTTAGCAATATGTCTTTTGACCTTCTCCAGGCTTATGCTCAAGGGGGGTTTTAAACTGATGCTCATTGGATGTGCCAGGCTCAGAAAGACTACTGCTTATCAGCTTGAGCCATCCAGCTGACATGAAACTTTCAACACTAAAATCCTGTTGGCCACTCTGTCTGCGTATGCTCCATGTAATCTGTTTGGTGCAGTGCCAAACATTGCAAATGCTGAAGCGCCTAATTGAAGAATGAAACTCTTTGGCTAATAATATTGTAATTTGATTTTCCCCAAAAGACTAATGGGTGGCATGCATTCTATTGGAGTCACTCACAAGCACTTGAGACCCTCATGTGATGATCTCAGCCCTAGTTTGATCTCTATCTGTGTGCAAAAGTTAGCTGCCAAAACATGTCAGTTTTAAGAAAAGCTGTTCGATTGCAGGGGCCGTGTCTTGGGAACTCCTTGTTTAAATACCCCAAATTTGGATCACTGACCAAACTACATGCCCCCATGAGGCACGTAAAATTTCAAGGCAGTCTGAGTAACCGTGCAGATTTCAGAATACTTAGGAGAGTCGAGCCTTAAACATAAAGCTGGTTTTTGCCATAGCGGAGTTGGTGTTCTCCTGTAATGTGATACAGGACTCCTTGCCTCCATGGCGCTGCTTAACATCCAGTCCAATTACTGACTGACAGTTCTTGCTATTTATTGGTTATTCATTGCCTCTTGTGACATGAGTGAGTGGTCTCAGTCAAGGTACTTGCAGACATCACATCAGTGCTTAAGAGCCACTGATGCAGAGTTTTGTGTAGTTGCCAATTCTGTCTTCTCTCACGCCTCTAAATTTGGTATGTCCAGGGAAAAGATGAGAGAGTTGGTGAGCAAGTTAAGGAATGTAACTGCTTGTTACCTGTTTATATTTAATAATCTTTGTTAGTTTTCAGTGTTAACATCAGTACTTCAGTGAGCAGTAAACTTTATAGCTGTGTCTTCATATATTCTGCCTGTAGTTTTTTGCACAAGCAGATGTTATTTATCTGGGGATTGTAGATGAAATAAGGTGTGAAATAGTAGCATCTGACAATAATAAACACTGAATAAAACTAGCAGGTGTGTTAAAGGAGTCAAAGGAAATCCAGAAAGTAAGTGACTAAGCCCTTTCTCAGTTCCAGATGACATGGTCTGAAAGGTTTTTATTTTGTTTTATAGATAGCACAGCATTTTTATCAATGTATACTAAGAGAGTCATAGAATCATAGGGTTGGAAGGGACCTCATAGGTCATCTAGTCCAATCCCCTGCCAAAAAAGCAGGACCACTCCCACTAAATTATCCCAGCCAGAATTTTGTCCAGCCGGGCCTTAAACACCTCCAAAGATGGAGACTCCACCACCTCCCACGGCAGCTCATTCCAGTGCTCCACCGCTCGCCTAGTAAAAAAAAAAAGTTTTTTCTGATATCCACCCTCGACCTCCCTAACCGCAGCTTGAGACCATTGCACCTCATTCTGTCCTCTGTTACTACCGAGAACAGTCGAGCTCCATCTTCCTTGGAGCATCCCTTCAAGTAGTTGAAGGTTGCTATCAAATCCCCCCTCAATCTTCTCTTCTGCAGACTAAATAAGCCTAATGCTTTCAGTCTTTCCTCATAGGGCTTGTGCTCCAGCCCTTTAATCATTTTGGTTGCCCTCCGCTGAACTCTCTCTAGCATGTCCCTGTCCTTTTTGTAGTGGGGAGCCCAAAACTGAACACAGTATTCTAGATGAGGCCTCACCAGCGCCGAATAGAGGGGAATGATCACATCCCTTGATCTGCTGGTAACACTTCTTTTGATGCAGCCCAGTATGCCATTGGCCTTTTTGGCAGCAAGAGGACACTGCTGACTCATATCTAGCTTCCCATCCACCATGACCCCCAGGTCCTTTTCTACACTGCTGCTACTTAGCTGAATGTTCCCCAGCCTGTAGCAGGGCATGGGGTTTTTCCATCCCAAGTGCAGGATTTTACACTTGGCCTTATTGAACCTCATAAGATTTCTATTGGCCCACTGTTCCAATTTATCTAGGTCTCCCTGAATCCTGTCCTTGCCCTCCAATGTGTCTGCTGTCCCCCCCAGCTTGGTGTCATCCGCAAACTTACTGAGAATGCAGTCTATTCCATCATCCAGACCATTGATGAAAATGTTGAACAGAACTGGCCCCAGGACTGACCCCTGGGGCACCCCACTCGTTACTGGTTGCCAGCTAGACATGGAACCATTGATTCCTACACGCTGAAACCGTTGATCTAGCCAGTTTTCTATCCACTTTATAGTCCACCTATCCAACCCATACAGCCTTAATTTGCCAATGAGAATGCTGTGGGAAACTGTATCAAAAGCCTTGCTAAAATCAAGGTATATCACATCAATGGTTCTTCCTGCATCCAGAAAACCAGTCATCTGCTCATAGAAGGAAATGAGATTGGTCAGGCATGACTTACACTTGGTAAATCCATGCTGAATGTTCCTGATCACTTTGTTTTCCTCCAAGTGTTTTAGGATGGATTCTTTGAGAATCTGCTCCATAATTTTTCCAGGGATTGAGGTGAGGCTGACTGGTCTGTAATTCCCCGGATCCTCCTTTTTCCCTTTCTTGAAAATAGGTACTGTATTTGCTTTTTTCTAGTACTCCGGCACCTCCCCCGTTCTCCATGAGTTCTGAAAGATAATGGCCAGCGGTCCTGCTATCTCATCGGCCAATTCCCTTAGCACCCTTGGATGCAGTTCGTCCAGCCCCATGGACTTGTGCACATCCAGTTGCTTTAAGCAGTCCCTAACCTGACCTTCGGTCACCAAGGGCCTCTCTTCTTCTCTCCAATCTGCCGTACCCATGGTAGTGGGCTGGGAGCTGACCCTGCCTGTGAAAACTGAAGCAAAAAAAGCATTGAGCACTTCAGCTTTTTCCTCATCCTCTGTCACGAGGATGCCTGCCCTATTCAGCAGGGGACCTACACCATCCCTGATCCTCTTGTTATAAACATACTTGTAGAACCCCTTCTTGTTATCCTTTACGTCCTTCGCTAGCCGCAACTCCATTTGTCTTTTGGCCTTTCTGATTTTATCCCTGCAGTCCCTAGCAATATCTTTATATGCCTCCTTGGTCATCTGACCAAGCTTCCACTTCGTGTAAGCTTCCTTTGTATGTTTAAACTCAGAGCAGAGTTCTTGGCTAAGTCATTCTGTCTGCCTCACATGTTTGTTCTTTCTCCTAATTAGAATGGCAACTTCCTGTGTCCTTAGCAGGGTTTCTTTAAAATATAACCAACTCTCTTGGACTCCTTTCCCCTTCAGATTAGCTTCCCAAGGGATCCTGCCCATCAATTCCCTGATGGAGCCAAAATCTGCTTTTTTGAAGTCCAGGGTTGTTTTTTTTTGCTTCTTTCCTTCCTTCCTTTAATCAGCATCCTGAACTCAACCATGTCATGGTCGCTACTGCCTAGCTTGCCATTTATCTCTACGTCCCTGATCAATTCTTCCCTGTTTGTGAGCAGCAGGTTGAGAGGTGCAAGGCGCCTAGTTGGTTCCTCTAGCATTTGTACCAGAAAGTTGTCCCCAGCACTCTCTAAAAACTTCCTGGATTGCTCATGCACTGCTGTATTGGCCTCCCAGCAGATGTCAGGGTAATTGAAGTCCCCCATGAGCACCAGGGCCTGTGATCTAGAAGCTTCCTCTAGTTGTCCATAGAACACCTTGTCCACCTCCTGCTTCTGGTCTGGTGGTCTATAGCAGACCCCCACCACAACATCCCCCTTGTTGCTTTCCCCTCTCAATGTAACCCACAGACTTTCTACAGGCATGGTTCCACTTCCGTAATGGAGCTCTGAGCAGTCATAGAGCTCTTTTACATATAGTGCTACTCCTCCCCCTCTTCTTCCCTGCCTGTCTTTCCTGAACAGTTTATACCCATCCATGGCAGATCTTCAGTCACGCAGGCTATTCCACCATGTCTCCATTATTCCTGTGATATCATAGTTCCTTGTCTGCGCTAGTACTACCAATTCTTCCTGCTTATTTCCCAGGCTCCTCGCATTAGTATATAGGCACCTAAGATACCCGGCCGATTGCCCTACTTTGTCATTTTGATTTTCAATTCTATTACATATACCTACTTGCATTTTTTCTTGGAGTTGTCCTCCCTTACTCTCCTCACGTATTGCGGCTTCAGTGGAACATTTAAGACAATTATTTGATCTCCCCCCCCCCATGTTCCAACTATCTTCTTTTATTGCTGTTGATACAGTCCCAGCACCCCCCAAGTTCCATCCCTTCCCCCAGATCACTCACATTGTCACTTAACTGTGGGCTTTGGTCTCCTTCACCTATTGAACCTAGTTTAAAGCCCTCCTCACTAGGTCAGCCAGTCTGTGCCCAAATACGCTCTTCCCCTTCCTGGACAGATGAAGGTCATCTCTGCCTATCAATCCTCTTTCCTGAAACAGAACTCCATGGTCAAGGAAGCCAAATCCCTCCTGACCACACCATCTTCTCAGCCAGGCATTCACCTCTAGGATGCATCTCTCTCTCCTCAGGCCTCTAGCCTTGACTGGAAAGATCGAGGAGAACACCACCTGTGCTCCAGACTCCTTCACCCTCGCTCCCAGAGCCTTGAAGTCACCTTTGATCTGCTGAGGATCACCTCTCGCAGTATCATTGGTACCCACATGGATAAGAAGCATGGGGTAGTAGTCTGAGGGGCGGATGAGTTTAGACAATCCCTCCGTAACGTCTTGGATATGGGCACCTGGCAGGCAGCATACCTCTCTCGAGGCCTTGTCAGGGCGACAGATGGGTGCCTCTGTTCCTCTCAGGAGTGAGTCCCCAGTCACCACAACCCTCCGTTTCCTCTTAGGTGAGGTGGCTTTGATCTCCCTAGCTGCTGGGGTGGATGGCATCTCCTCTACCTCCTTCAGTGTGTCCAGCACCACATAACAGTTCCTCACCACAATGGATGGTGGGATGTGAGCAGGTATGGAGCACTGTCTGCTGCCAGAGGTAACCAGCTGCCAGTGTCCTTCCTCTGTCATAGGCATCCCATCCATTTCCAGAGCTGTGGCAGTAGCCCTTGGCACTGGGATAGGGACCTCCTCCTTGCAGGTCTCATCGTGGACACTGTCAAGGAACTTTTCCAGGGCATAGATACCCCTGAGTCATGACACCTCCTCCTGTAACTCTCCTGCCTGTTTCCGAAGAGATGCCACCAGAAGGCACCTATCACATAGATTCATCTCCCTAGCCTGATCATCAGCGGCTGGAAAATGAAGGCCACAGTCCCTGCAAATCTACACCAGCATCTGGGTGGAGATATCCATGGTCAGACAGACTGTCTGGCTACAAACGGAGGCAAAGAGGCACAAGCGGTGCAGCTCCTCTTCACCATTGTGGCCTCCCCAAACTCCCTCGCAAACTCCCCTGTTTGCAGTCCCCTGTTTGCAAGCTCCCTCTGGTCGCTCAAGCGGTGGCTTTTAAGGCCTTCGCTGCCTAGGTCAGCCTTTGCCCCTTGCTAGCAAATCAATTTGACTTCCTTGATGGAAAATTATGCCTTTCTAATCCTTAGATTTTTGATATGATCTATTAAAAGAGTAGGTAAGTAACCTAGTGAGAATAACTTCTTGGATTTTTCCAAAGCATTTAGATTAAATCCCTCAAAAGATGACTAATGAAGATTGAGTTACTGTGGATTAATGGTCAATGTCTTGTAAATTAAAACACGGTTAATGGATAGGAAGTAGTCATACTGACTTGTCACTTGAAGTAGTGAGGAGGTAATTGTGGGTTAGGCAGAGTGCAGTGGCAATAAAAGAAATCAGAGGCTAGAAAATAATCCTCATCAGGAGCACTGGCTATGTTTATTTCACCTTCTCTGTTTTAGCTTCCAATGAATTATGATAAGCATAGCTAGAAGTATGATGTAAGAATCTGAAACTAGAATTATTAACCTCTTAAAGAGCAGAGTGAGAAGTTATTTGAATAGCTAATTGGAATGATGAAGGTCATAGTGAGAATTGCTCAAGTTGCATCACTTCTACCTGTCCCTTAATAGAGACGCAGTGAGACACTTCACGGAAATGAAGGAACAATGAATGCAGAACAGATGAAGAAAAAAACACTACCATTCTTGAAGCTGCATATTGTCAGCTTGTGGAATTTAGTGTTGCACAAACTAATTGACCAAAGCATGTGACTAACCTAGATAACTAAATGCCATGAACAATCTCTGAATATGTAGTAGCTAAAATAAAAATTGTACTCGTATTTCTGAATGTAAACTTTCCACTTGAACAATGCAGGAGGAATTTTCATATAAGCTATTGTTAGCCTGAATATTACTTTTGTTGTATGTTACCATATCATATAACTTTTTAAAGAACAAAATCCATGGTTTTATTCTGGCATTAAAGGAATTTTTTTCAGTTAACAGAGTTTTAATTTGGGGTAGGTTAAAAGGTGCAGTTTAAGTGAAAATATACTATGTTGACTCCAGAGAATAGATACGTAATGGTGAAACTGTATAATTTTGGAAGAAAAGTTATTTTTGAGAAGATAAGATTTTAGACAAAGAAGATACAGTGGTTCTAATTTACTTAGATTTCAGTAAGGCATTTCATATGATTCCACATGAGGAATTATTACTTATATTGGAAAAGATGAAGATTAATATGAAAATTGAAAGCTTGATAAGGATCTGGTTAAAAGGGAGGCTACAAAGGGTCATATAGAAAAGTGAACTGTCAGGCTGGAGGGAGGTAACTAATGGAGTTCCTCACGGACCAATCCTGGAACCGCTCTTGTTTAAACTTTTTATTACTGAATTTGGCACAAAAAACTGGTAGTGTTCTAATCAAGTTTGTGGATGACACCAAGTTGCAAGGTATTGACAATACAAAGAAGGAATGGGATATCATATCCCAGTATCATACAGGAAGATCTGGATGATCCTGTAAACTGGAGTAATAGACGTAGGATGAAATTTAATAGTGGAAAGTGCAAGGTTATGCATTTAAGGACTAATAAAAGCTTTTCCTATAAGCTGAGGACTCACCAGTTGAAGTGACAGTAGAGGAGGAGGACCTGCAGGTACTAGCTGATCACAGAATGACTGAGCCACATGTGATGTGGTCGTGAAAACAGCTAATATGGTCCTTGGATGCATCAGGTGGGGTAAATCCAGTAGAGAAAGGGAGGCGTTAGTGCTGTACTACAACGTGCTGGTGAGGTCTCATCTGGAATACTGTGTGCAGATCTGGTCCCCTGTATTTAAGAAAGATGAATTCAGACTGAAACAGGTGCAGAGAATGACTGTTAGGATGGTCTGAGGAATGGGAAACCTGCCTTATGAGAGGAGACTCTAAGAGGTTGACATAGTTAGCCTAACTAAAAGAAGGTTATGGGGAGATATAATTGCTCTCTGTAAGCACTGGAAGATGGTGTCCAAGACCAAGAATGGGACCACGAAGGGTCTTTGAAGCCAGGGCCCAGACTGTGGCCAGGAGTTGCCGCTTACCAGGAGTGGAGCACTGGGCCCAGTCAGGAGCCAAGGCTTGAGCGTAGATGGGGGCAGAGCGGGGCTGTGTGGTACATCCTACCTTCCTTCTGGAGGCTTCCCTTAGCCCTGTGTTGCCCCCAGCCCCAGTAGATTCCTGTGCACCCCCTGTGTGTGGGGGGGACTCACCCCCGCAGTCTGGAGATGTCTGACCTAGCCCAAGCCTGTCAAAAAATGAAAGTTGGAGAAGTACCTCAAAATTAACACAAATAGTCTTATTTCAGTGTAACTAGGTAGTGTTTGGAATAGAGTCAGCATTCGCTTGTTTAGGAGCAAGACATGTTCCAGGTATGAGAAGGCATTCCTAGTGTTCATTGTTGTTTGAATGATTAACTGGCTATTGGACCTAGTGATGAATAGCACACCTAAAGTTACTTGCAAGGCTGGCTGAGTATGGTTTTTGAAGAACTGAAAGAAAATAGAAATTTTTCTAAGACCTTTTTGCATACAGTGGTCATGCCATTGACAGAGGTAGTTTCCATAAATCACAGGAAAAAAATTGAAATTGTTCTTAAGGCACCGTGATACAGAATGTGTTAATCACACGCATTTCTGAGGATGGTCAGATGTCACTATAGATTCCTACCTCAAGTAGCAACAATTATGCCTGCTGACATAATAGACTGAAATGGTGTTGGTCCCTACAGTGTAACAAGGCCTTTAACGAAGCCAAGAGGCTCGTATCATTTGAAATGACTCCTGCATGCTTAGATGCATCTTTACATACAAAGTTAGCTTATGACACGTCCTTTTCTGGAATCAGAGTAATACTTTCACATATACTGGAAGATCACTCTGAAAAGCCTTTTGCTTCTAGATCTCTGACCTCAGTAGAATGTAACAATTTCTAACTGGGTAGAGAGGCTTTGAGTTTAGACTGGGGAGTTTAAAAGTTTCATAAGTATCTCTATAGAAAACAATCTACTTTTGGTACAGTTCATCAGCTGCTGGTTTCAGTTTTCTAGAAAAGGGGTACTGATATTGAAGACTGAAAATGTTATTAATCTGTTTTGAAAATGTGGGATTAATATATAAAAAAGATGCAAGTCTACTTAGAGTCCTAGCTAGTGAAGTACCACTGGCTAGGTATTTGTCTGAGACTGAAATACATTTGGGATCTGATTGTCCCTTGGAGACTATCAGTGACATTTTTAGGAACCTAAATAATACATTATATCTCTCTGTGCTATGTTACCACGAATTCTTTCCTATATAGTGGGGCTTGGAATTTCACCACGTGCTAACAGATTTAAAATTCTTCCCCTTAAAAAAAAATTGTGAATTGCTGTATTTTCCTTTCTCTTCCTTTGATTGATCATTTAGTAGGATTAAAAAAAATTATATGCCCATTGATGTTAAATTGCTGTTAAGTTACTTTGTATGTACTTTGCTTTATTAGTATGTTATCTTCTATATGAGAGTCAATCCACTTTGGTCCCATGTGAATTACTAATGTTCATTTGACACATTATATTTGGTTCTTGATTTATGACAACAACTAAAGATTGTCCTTAATCTAAAATTTGACACAGTGCATGATTCTCAGTTATAGAGAAAAGTTGAGACTTATTTGTTCTTTTGTTAATTGTAACAAATTCTGGTGAGTTCCAGGATTTGCAAAGCCTGTCAGATGTTGGCTTACAGGTCCAACAACCCTAACTTTGAATTTAGTTAGTGTGTAATAAATTGCTACTATAAGGCTTCTTAGCTTAATTACAAAAGGCTTTTGGGAGTTAAATTGATGTGAAATTAAAGGTCATGGGACTACCACAAAATTCTGAAGTTCATAGTGATAAAATCCAGCTGTTTCTCCTCACAAGTGACAGTTCTATATGTTGTTCTTATCCACTGCTATTCTTAAGTGGTTGCAGTGACATTGTGTGTCTAAAAAAAATTTAAGAATTGATTAGTCACATTAAACCTAAAATGAATTGCATAATAAAAATAGCTTAAGTGGCTGGCATGACTGGGGCATTTAGTTATAAATGTACTGGGGAACACATTTTAAAAGTGCTTTGGGAACTGAGAGTAGGGAAACTTTGATGGGTGGAAAGTTTAGGGCTTTGATTTAGGTGAGTTAAACTTACGCTGTGCTACAAAGCTAGAGAAATCAGTAAGGATCCACATTTCTTTGCCACAAAGGAATAGTTTCTTTTTAGGTTTGATTTAAAAAAACGCATTGTTCTCCTTCGAATAGTGTCCCCATGAGTGCTCCATCTTAGGTGTTGGAGTGGCCATAGGACACGGCTTAGAAGCTGCAAAGCAGTGCTCATCACGTGGCCAAAACCAGTTCACATCGGTTTTTGGTGCCATTTTGGCTGCTGCATGGCCAAGTCCCCCTTCAGTTCCCTCTTTACCTCTGTGGACATCAGACGGAGTTTCCAGCTGCTCCTACTTGCTCATCTCTTCCTTACCTTCCTTTGCTGGTCTGATCTCCCAGGACCTTCTTCCTCTTCTTCTTCTCCTCGAACCCTAAAAAAAACAAACAAACAAACAAAAAGAAATAATTATTCGTCTCCCAAATAGTGTCTGGATGCCCATGGTTCAAACGCTGTTCAACATGCAACGAAGCAATGCCAGCTTCAGATGGCCATTTGGCCTGCATCAGATGGCCATTTGGCCTGCATCAAATGTCTGGGTGAGGCACACACCTTCCCAAAGTGTTCCCATTATCAAAATCTGAGTGCCAGAGCTAGGCATGATCGTGATCTCCACCTGAAGCTCTTACTAATGGAGAGGTCGCTGTGCCCTGCCTCTGATCCAGGCCAGACTTCAGGGTCTGCCGCGCCACTCCGAGAGGCGCCTTATACCTCCTCATTCTAAGACCAAGAGAAAGAGATCTCGTTTGCTGGAAAGAATGCATACCAAAGACGCTCCAGGCTCCTCACATAATCATCATCTTCTAAGTCCCTGAAAGGGCATGAAACTAAGTCCGCGTGGTAAAAAGGCAACATTTGAATGGGTCAGAATCCACAGCACCAAGTCATCCTCTGCCAGCTATATCCTTGAAACCGCCGGCAACGGCACCATCGGCCTCCCCAGCGCCGCTGGCCAAGCCATTGGCACCGTCCACACTGACAGTCACCCCAGCACAGATACCACCAGTACCACTACTCTCGGCACCAACAATGCTGTCACCAGAATCTCAGGCATCGCTAGGTATTGAGGCTGATATCGCACCGACATCACAAAAGCGTGCCAGGAAGCCAAAATGCATAGTTCTAGCACCAGTGGAAGAACTTGCTTCCATTCACCCACCTTTGCAATTTGGCACTGAGGCATCACTGGTCTTAAGAACATCTCTGAGAGCAGGCTCTCCAGCAGGTTCTTCTTTCTCAGAAACGGAGGAAGGGTGCCACAATGGGCCTCGTCCTCTTCTGGGGCCACAACACTACCAACATCTATCCTATCCTTATCAATGGTACCATCCACCACCTTGCTGCTCTCATCAATGGCCACATAGGGACACTCGTTCCCACCTCTTCTCACCGCCTTCCAGACACTCCACTTCTTGGCACTGTAAACACGACGCACTACCCCCATCGCCACCATGTGATCCAGAACCAGATGAGGACTCAGACCATGGATCAACAGTAGTTAGATCACCCCCTCACCACTTGCCGTCTTCTCCAGATGAGACTATTATTCCATCAACTTCCTTGCCTGCAGATGATTTCCACCAATTTCAGGAGCTGTTCCGTAGAGCGTCAGAGGTGTTAGAAATTCCCCTACAGGACGTTCCAACATAAAATTCTAAAAATGCTACAGGCAAAAACACCTTCCAAGATTGCTTCACCCATTAATTCCGCTTTATCTGAACTGGCCACAGAGCTTTTGCAGACACCATCATCCGTAACCCTGACCTCCAGACAGTCTGACAGGAAATACTTTGTACCCAGCAAGGACTTAGACTCTCTCTTTTTAACCATCCTCCACCTAACTCACTTGTGGTTGAAGCAGCCAATCATCGCTACAAACAACACTACAACTGCTCTACCCCTCAGGACAGGGGTGACAAAAAAAAGGACCTTCTCGGCAGGAAGGTCTACGCCTCAGGCTCTCTACAGTTCAGAGTAGCAAAGCCAAGTACAATCATGACAACTACGTGAGACTGGCAGATTTCACTGATAATATCCCACAGGAGAAAAGATCGGCCTTCCACGCCATCATCAAGGAGGGCCAACTCATTTTGAAAACTTTCCTACAAGTGGCCATAGAAGTTGTCGATACAGCTGCCTGCATGATGGCCTCAGGTATTGTTTTAAGGCACTGTGCCTGGCTACATTCAGCTGACCTTCCGTGTCAGTTGCAATCAGTCATTGACAGCCTACCGTTTGACAAGAAGGCGCTCTTTTCCAAAAAGACCAATCAGTTAATGCACAGTTCAAAAGACTCCAGGGCTACTCTCCGCACTTTTGGTATTTACACACCCATTACCTGCTGCCGCACCTATAGATACCAACCCCACAACCTGAGGTAACACTATATCCACCTCTCACCTGCTCCCAGTTCAAGAGACAAGACTTTAATCCAAGACCCAGATAGCGTCCTCAGAGGCACAGACAGTCCTCCTCCCAGCTTCGTAGTAACAACCAGCCACCTCCCTCCAAACCTCAGTTTTGAGAACGATATCAAGAGATGACCAGTCGTCACTCTCCCACTAGAGCCATCTCCACCGCTTGTATTCAGAGACTGCCACCTTCAGTCATACCACATATGGTCACACATCACCTTGGATAAATGGGCCCTCAGCACTATAAAAGCTGGCAACACCATTCCTTTCACAAAGAAACCGCCTCGCCATCCCCCTCCAGGGACACCTCTCATGTACATTTACTTCAACAAAAAGTCTCCTATTTCCTATTCATTGGAGTGATTGAGGAGGTCCCCCCACAGTTTAGGGGAAAAGGCTTCTACTCACCTTATTTCCTAACACAAAAGAAATCAGGGGGATGGCATCTCATTCGGGACCTAAGGAGGTTAAATAAGTTCACTAGGTATGATAAATTTAAGATGGTGTCTCTCAAGACAGTCATTCTAGCTCTGCAAAGTCGTGATTGGTTCTCATCCTTTGACTTACAGGATGCATATTTCCATATCCCAATCCATCCGGCCCCTAAGAAATATCTGCGGTTTACGGTCAACGGTTCCCACTATCAATATTCTGTTCTCCCCTTTGGTCTCGGTACAGTGCCCTGGTGTTCTCCAAGGTACTCGTTGTAGCAGCTGCCCACCTTCGCAAAAACAGTGTATCCATCTTTCCACACCTAGACAACTGCCTGCTCAGAGCTTCTTTCCAGGATCTCATGAAGCAAGCGATCCATACCACAGTAGACCTCCTGCAAAGTTTGGGGTTCCTCATCAACCCAAAAAAAGTCAGTCCTTGCCCCAACACAAAACATCACTTTCTTTGGTGCCCATTTGAATTCTGTAGCGGCCTGATCCTTCCTTCCTGAGGACAAGGCTCTCAAGATCAGACAGCTAGTCCATTCAGCCATATTGGCCATGACGCTGTCAGCCAGGGCTTGCCTCCAGATTCTGGGGCACACGGCAGCCACCACCTCCTTGGTATCCCACGTGAGACAGCGGATGAGACCCTTTTAACTATGGTTCACCCTAAGGTTCAGACCACATCTCCATTGCCTAAGCAAAATTCTCTCCATTCCAGCATTGATAAAACAATCCCTGGCATGGTGGACGATCGATCAAAACCTCTCCCAGGGTATTCCTTTCATGTAACAGGCACCCACCTTGGTTCTTACCACAGACGCTTCGAGGACAGGCTGGGGCACTCACCTTCTCCACCATACCACTCAAGGGAGATGGTCATCCCACAAAGCCTCCCTACATGTAAATGTCCTAGAACTCCGTGTAGTTCGGTATGCCTGCATGCATTGTCAAGGACTGATCTCAGACCAAGATATCAGGATCATGACAGACAGTACCTCGTGCATGTTTTACATAACCAGGCAGGGGGAAGCAAGATCCATCCCTCTATGCTCAGAGGCAATGACACTATGGGAGTGGTGTATCAACAACAACACCCTCATCTTGGCCTCATTCCTACCGGCAGTCAAAAACATAACTGCAGACCGTCTCAGCCACTCCTTCACTCCCGACCACAAATGAGAAATGAACGAGAGGATTCTCCAGGAGATCTTCGCATGCTGGGGTCACCCCAAGGTAGATCTCTTCTCCTCCTACCACAACTGCAAACGCAACAAATACTGCTCCAGAGGTGTGAGGGGCCAAAACGCACTGGGAAACGTGTTTCCTTTGCCCTGGACGAACGCACTCTTCTATGTCTTCCAGCCCATTCTATTGATTCCCCACATTGTACAAAAGATAAGACAGGACGTGACATCGATCATTCTCATTGCTCTCTCATGGCCCAGACGACCATGGTTCTCCAACATAATGCAGTTATCAACCAGAACTCCAATCACTCTCCCAGTAATCCCCATCCTACTCTCCCAACACCAGAGTTGCCTTCTCCATTCAGATCTCAGGAGACTCCATCTAACAGTTTGGTTCTTTGTTGGTTCACCAAAGAAGAGTTAATGTGCCCAGACTCCATCCAGTTTATTCTATGCAACAGTCGGAAGCCATCCACCAGGAGGATCTATCTTCAAAAATAACGCAGATTCCAGCTTTGGTATTGAAAAAATAATGACTCATGCGGGACGCTAACCCTACCCATGGTTCTTCATTACATTCTACATCCCAAAAACCAAAACTTTTCCTTGAGTGCACTGAAAGTGCACCTCGCGGCAATATGTGCTATTGTGGCCCTCTGGTCATGACTCTCTCATTGCCAGTCCAGTTGTGAAGAGGTTTCTTAAAGGAATCCAGAACCTGTACTCAGAAGTCCACGTTCCACCTCCAGCCAGGGACCTGAACCTCATACTTAAAAGCGTCACCAGGCCTCCCTTTGAGCCACTAGCAACATGTTCATTGCTACACTTATCAATGAAAATGGACTTCCTCGTGGCCATTACTTCTGTCTGCAGAGTCAGTGAACTATCTGCTTTCATGGCAACGCCACCCTACACAACTTTTCATAAGGACGAGGTCTCCCTCAGACCACATTCTAGATTCCTACCAAAGGTTTCATCCTTGTTTTACCTCAGTGAAACCATTCACTTACCAGTCTTCATGCCAAAGCTGCATCCCACTCCTCTTGAGGCTACACTTCACAAGGTAGACATCCTCAGGGCCTTGGCCTTTTACCTGCAACGGACAAGTGACATCAGATACTCGAATAGACTCTTAATTACTATAGCAAGCAAGAATCGCAGGCAGCCCATATCCAAACGACATCTGTCCAAATGGATATCCAGCTGTATACGATCATGCTATGAGGCTTCCAGCGTCTCTCCACCAGACCATGTCTGGTCACACTCCACCAGAGCGGTATCCACAACTACTGCCTTTTTCTACAAGGTGCCCATCACTGACATATGCAGGGCCACCACTTGGGCCTCTGTTCATACTTTCACTAAACATTATGCCATTGATCAGGTGTCTTGCTCCAATGCCACTGTAGGCTTATCGGTACCTACCTCAGTTAATGATTGCAGCTCTGAAGCCCACCATCTTTGAAGGGGTACTGCTTTGGAGTCACCTAAGATGGGGCACCCACGGGGACACTACTCAAAGGAGAAAGAAGGGTTACCCTCCTTGTGCAGTAACGAGTTCTTTGAGATGTGTGCCCCCATGGGTGCTCCGTCACCTGCCCTCCTCCCTCTCCATTTCGGAGCCCGCTCCTGCTCCATGGCTGAGAGGGATCTGAAGGGGGGCCCAGCCGTGCAGACACCAGAAGGACGCCAAAAACCAAAGTGAACCAGTTTCAGCTGTTCATGCAGCCAAGACGAGCACCGCTTTATAGTTTCTGAGCCATGTCCTGTAGCCACTCCAACACCTAACATGTAGCACCCACAGGAACACACATCTCGAAGAAGGTGGGTAACCCTTCTTTTTTGAGGCGCAAGCCATGAAGAATCAAATCCTCCTCTGTTTAGTTAGATGAATAGAACTGCAAAAACTTTGAAACAGTTTTTTCCCCCTGTTTCCTTCTATTGGTCTACATATGTTTTATTCCATTTTGTTAACAGTACTGTAATAGGAGTAATGTAGTCTTTTGCTACATTGACATGGGGATCTAATAATACACTTTACAGAATTTGATAATAGTTGTAAAAATGCCATATGACTGTTAACAATGGTTTTGAAGTGCTACTTTAGACTGTTTGAGGTTTTGTGTATTTTTTTATTTAATTGTATATACATAAATGTCAGGGAAGAGTTGCTTGTTTCCTTATAGAATAGTCATAAAATAAAATTTGGAATAACTATAAGCTATGAAAGCATATGGTTATTTCAAATTTTATAGAAGTCCTACTGTACTGATAAAAATATTTTAAATATGTTGTCAATCTAGTTTGCAATTTCAATGTCTTGAGGTTGGGGGGGGGGTCTCTTTACAGTAAATGGCTTAAAATAAGTAGAAACAAGGCTTGTTATTAGAGCTTCCAACCATATGTTCCCTATAATCCATTTCTGCCTGTTTTAGAAACTTCCATGTTAAGGCTGCTAGCCCATGCACGAAGGATGAGTCGAGTCGTACCATAATAAAAGTTAATTACAGGCGTTTATTGAAACACAGATAATGCCTCTTTGGTTTTTAAAAAAATATGAATTGTGCATTTTTAGGCACCCACATTCTGCTAGTTTCAGAATCAGAGCCTAAGATATGGATCCCTCATCTATTATGGTAAAGTACTTCAGAATCTTAAATGCATGAAAATTGAAATATTTAGAAATATTTTTCTGCTAAAAAGAAAATCTATGGAAGATCTTGCTACCAGACTTAACATTACAGTTGAGAGACAGGGATTCCAGCTTCTAAAGTTTTTGACCTGTGTCATATAGTCCTACATCAAGATGTCATATGAGGTTTTATTGTCCACCCCTCATCTCCGTCTCTTTTTAAAAAAAGTATTGGGCGAGGGGGAATACTTCATGTGTGGTATGTATAGCTTCTTGCAAAATGTTACTATCTAATAGATTGTTGCAGTCATGCAAGAATCAGGATTGGCGTCAGCTTTGACAATCCATGATGAAGTACATGTGACTCCTTTTGCTAAAGTTTGACTGTTCCTCAAAATATCCCATATCTTGCATGGCTGTACTGTTAGCTAAGTAAAATTACAGCCATTTACTAGATTATTACAGCTCAGTGGCCATCTGTTTTCCATCTGTCTATAGTGCACAAAGGCATTTTTGGTCTCTTTTTAAGTTTAACATTGTCCAAATATTGAGGTACTGCCACCTTCCCTGAAAGTAGGTGTGTTAAGGTTTTTTTGTTTCGTTTTAGTTCTTGTTTTTTGCTGGGGCACCTTGATTCCTGACTTTTAAACTTACATTTTCATCATAATTTGTGAACATAAAACAATACTATCAACAAAAACACCAACAGTGTGTGTAAGATATGTTAATACATAAGAATTTGAACAGTTTAGAAGAGTTAACTTCAACTAAGGCTGTTCAAATAATGAAGAGTTCTGTTCATAATTAGCTTAGTATTTGCTTAGAGAATGCTATAAGCATAAATATGAAATGGGGGAGGAAAGATGAGAAACAGCTTATCAGATGAAACAATAATAATGATCCCCCCCCAAAAAAATTGAGGTATCAGAGCACCTGTCTCCTAAGCAGAAGAATGAAAACTCCAGGTGAATACATTTTAAAACAAGTTTACTATCACTGAGATGATACAGATTTTTACCAGACAGTGTAAAACATAAAAATTCCCAGTGCTCAATCAAGAACACAGAGAAGCTGAGATTCTTCACCTACAAGTGGTATCACGTACATCTTATCTCTTGTGAAGCCAGTATTTAACAAAAGAGAGAGGTCTTTGTAGCTCTCAGCCAGACAATTTAAGGTTTAAAAAAAAAACCAAAAAAAACCCCAAAAACCAGTCCTGTGTAGTTCACTTTCCTTAATGAGCAGTAATGACTGTGTTCTGATATGAGGTTGTAACTTACTGATTTAGGGTGCATAACAAGCCAATCAGGCTACTCCTCCAGAATCTTATTGAAGTTTTTTCATTCTATGTATGTTAAGCTAATGAAAATTTGGTCTGGGAATAAAAGATATCACCAATTCTACACAGTCTGTTTCTACTAAGAATGGGATGGAATTTTCTCTTATTTAAACTGTTCTATCAGGGATGACATGATAATTGAAGTCAATAGCATTGTGCAATATGAAAGAGCTGTGAAATCCAAATCAAGCCACAATAAGTATTAGTAGTTAATGGAAGACAGAAGCGGTGTATATTTTCAGGGCTACATTTGATTTTTAGCTATTACACACTTAAATTGTAGGTTATTTCCATTCTATCCCACATCTTCTTAGAGATGTCCAGAGAAGATACTCTAGTTTGAATTTTCTTGTACATGATTTCAAGCTGGGAACAATGTAAAAAAAACCAAAACCTGTAACTTATGATTTTAAAAGGGACACAAAGTAGGTATTCAATCTTCAACAGTTCATACCAAAATATGAAAATCATAGACTGGATAATTTTATGACCAATAGCGTATTATATATGCTGCAAATGAGTTAATCATATCTCACATTATAGAACATCAACTGATTGGGCCTGGGGTCTGGAAGAAACTGGATCCATGTTGTATGATTGGGTTGGTGGATTGTTGAAGGAGTTTCCAAGTTGGATCAGACAATGGAAAAAAATTTCAGAAACACTTAGGTCACCTAGATGTTTAAATCCCATCAGTGACATGGGTACTTTTTGAAAATGGTACTTAGTTTCCAAAGACACAGATTTCAAACATTTTCATAGAATCATAGAAACTGGAAGGGACCATGACAGGTTATCAAGTCCAGTTCCCTATATTCATGGCAGGACCAAGGACCCCTATTAAACCAACCCTGACAGGTGTTTTTCCAACTTGCTTGTAAAGAACCTACATTGCAGGAGATTCCACAACCTGTCGAGATAACTTATTCCAGTGTTTAATCATCCTGACAGTTAAGAATTTTTTCATAAGGTCTAGGCTGAACCTCCCTTGCTGTAATTTAAGCCCATCGCTTCTTGTCCCATCATTTGTGATTAAGAAGAATAAATTTTCTCCTTCCTCGTAACAGCCTTTTAGGTATTTGATAAATGTTATCATATATCCTTTGTCTCCTTTATTCTAGATTAAACAAACCCAGCTCTTTCAATCTTCCCTCATAGGTTAAATGTTCCAGACCTCTAATCATTTTTGTTGCCCTTATCTGGACTTTCTCCAGTTTCTCCACATCCTTTTTGAAATGAGGCACCCAACACTGGACACAGTGCTCAAGTTGAGGCCTAATCAGTGCAGAGTAGAGTGGAACAATCACATCTCATTTATTATTCACAATACTCCTGTTAATACACCCCAGAATGGCATTTGGTTTTTTTTGCAACAGTATTACACTGCTTATTTGTATGTAGCTTGTGATCCACTATTATATCCAGATCCCCCTCTGCAGGAATCCTTCCTAGGCAGTCATTGCCTATTTTGTATGTGTGCAATGGGTTGTTCAACCCTGCGTGGAGTACTTGGCACTTACCTTTATTGAATTTCATTTTATTAATCTTGGATCATTTCACCAGTTTGTCTAAATCATTTTGAATTGTCATCCTATCCTTTAAATTACTCACAACCCCACCTAGCTTGCTATCATCTGCAGACTTTATAAATTTGCTCTCTATATGCCATCATATAAAAATGTTGAACAAACCCAGACCCAGGACAGATCCCTGTGGTAATCCACTCATTATGTCCTTCCAGCCTGAATATGAACCATTGATGATTACTCTCTGGGAGTGGATATCCAACCAGTTTTTCAGCCATCTTATAGTAGCTCCGTCTAGTTTGTACCTCTCCAGTTTATTAATAACTATGTGATGTGAGACTGTATCAAATGCCTTACTAAAGTCTAGATATACCACATCTACTACTACTCCTCTATCCACAAGGCTTGTTACCACATCATTGAAAGCTATCAAGTTGGTCTGACGTTATTTGTTTTTGACAAATCCATGCTGACTAGCCCTAAATACCTTAGTCTCTTCTAGATGTTTGCAAATGGACTCCTTAATTAGCTGTCCCATTGTTTTTCCTGGTACAGAGGTTAAACTGACTGGTCTATAATTCCCTGGATTGTTCTTATTTCCTTTTCTGTAGATGGGTGCTATATTTGCCCTTTTCCAGTCCTCCAGGACTTCACCCATCTTCCATGATTTTTTCAAAGATAATAGGTAAAGGCTCAGATATCTCCTGAGTCAGCTTCTTGAGTACTCTAGGGTACACATCATCAGGCCCCAGTGACTTGAAGACATCTAGCTTGTCCAAGTAATTTTTAACTTGCTCTTTCCCTGTTTTACCTTCTGACCCTATCTCTCATTCCTGTTGCCTTCTTCTACATCAGACACCTAATCTCCACCAGCCTTCTCAGTGAAAATCGAAACAAAGAAATTATTTAGTTCTTGTGCCATTTCCACATTTTCATTCATTGTTTTACCCTTTGTTGCGTAAGGGTCCTACATTGTCCTTGGTTTTCCTTTTGTTTCGGATGTGTTTGAAGAGTTTGTTTCTGTTACCCTTTGTGCCTTCAGCTAGTTTGATCTCTGTGTCTTGGCATTTCAGATGCATAATTGTGTTTATTTGTTTAAAGTCCTGGTTCATAATTTGACCTAGTTTCCACTTTTTGTAGGACTCTCTCTTTATTTTTAAATTATTGAAGGCCTCCTGATTAAGCCAAGGTGGTCTCTTGCCATATTTCTTATCCTTCCTAGGCAGTGGAATGGTTATCTCTTGTGCTTTTAATAATGTCTCTTTGAAAAACTGCAAACTGTCTCTAGTCATTTTTCCTCTTAGACGATCTTCCAATGGTATCCTTCCCATTGACTCCTTGAGTGTGCTAAAGTCTGCCTTTCTAAAATCCATTGTTTTAGTTTTAGTATTCTCTCTTCTAACATTTTTAAGAGACATGATCTCCATCATTTCATGATCGCTTCCACCTAAGTTTCCTTCCTCTTTCAAATTCTTGACCACTTCCTCTCTGTTTATCAAAACCAACTCGAGAATAGCCTCTCCCCTCCTAGGTTTCTCCACTTTTTGGAATAAAAAAATGTCTTCAGTGAATTCCAAGAACTTACTGGATAAGCTGTGCCTTGCTGTGTTATTTTTCCAACAGATGTCTGGGTAATTGAAGTCCCCCATCACCACCTGGTCATGTGACTTGGATGATTTTGTTAATTGCTGAAAAAAGCCTCATTGACCTCTTCTTTCTGGCTGGGTGTTCTATAGTAGACCCCTACCATGAGATCACCCATATTTTTTACTCCTTTTATTTTTACCCAGAGACTTTCAACCTTTCTGTCTTCTATTTCCATCCCAAACTCAGTCCAAGTATATATATTTTTGATAAACAAGGCAACTCCACCTCCATTTCTTCCTTTCCTGTCCTTTCAAAGAAGCGGTTCTCTATTATACTAATATTCCAGTCATGCATATTATCCCAAGTCTTTGTGATACCAACTATGTCATTTGGCTATAAACATTTCAAGCTCCTCTTGCTTATTCCCCTTCCTCATTGCAATTGTACAGAGACAGTTAAGATACTGATCTGCTTTTCCACCACCTCCCTCCCCCCGTTCTGATTAGTCATTCTTTTGTGTCTGCCATTAACATCCAGACCCCCCTCAATTTCCATCCCTTCCCCAAGGTTGCTCTGGTTTTCATATACCTGGTTTTTATCCTCTACCTTTAGTGTTCATTTGGAGAATGTTTTTCCTACTATGTAAAAAGTACTTACAAAACTCAGTTGTGTTGTGTTGTTTTGTTTTTGTTTCTGTTAGAATTTCTGTGTAAAGAATGCCCAAGAGTTCATATTTACCTAGATCGAATTGAACTGAAAGATATTCCAGAAGAACAGACATATATGAGAAGATGGCTTCATGAACGCTTTGAAATAAAGGATAAGTGAGTAACAGTAGTTATAATGTCACTGCTAAGTCTCAAGATTTGATGCGTTTTTCATAACTTATTTTATAATAATGAAAGGAACCATCTTAGCCCTCCTAAACAGTTACATGGACCAGATCACTAACTCTGCTGAGAACCCTGTATCAGACAACTACTGGAAGCAAACCCTTTGTTTACATCTTTGCAGTCACTCCCAAATTGTTCCATCCATGGGGGTAGATGGTGTTTACCACCTTGGAATACCCTCTGGACATGGACGTAGGGGATCTAGATGATGACCTGGCATACTTACAGAGGCGTGTGCCTCTGCATCAGCTCAGTACCCTCCAGTTCTGTCTAGTTCCATGCAGCATGATTCAGCTAGAACTGACCTGTGTGAGTTTCCTCATTTGACAGCTGCTCCTTGATATAAATACTTGATTACTAATGAATCTAGTGAGTTTTTAACCTGTCTATGTGCTATAAGTAAAATGTTGCCACTTTTGACTCAATTGACTCTGTAGGGATATGTCCCATTTCAAACTCAAAAGTCTGTAATTGTCCTTGTTGTAACATCATTGGAGTCACTGAATAAATTAATCTGGCGTTGATCTTTGACTCCATCTATAAGGCAACTATACATCTAGACATGTGTATATATATGTGGTCCTCATCATCATAGTATCTGTGTATCTCACAACCATTAATACTTTTCTCTTCCTAACATTACTGTGAGGTAGAGAACTACTGTTATCCCTATTTTTCAGATAGAACAAGTGATCTACACTAGAAGTTCCAGTTCAGGGCCCTGTTCACTTAGACTGTCCTTTTTACCTAGATCTGTTTCTGCTTGATGTGATTTTTAGAGATATGAAACATTAAGTATTTTCAGAATACATTTACATGCTAAAATACTGCTCTCCAAAAATAGTAGAAGAAAACTGCTTTTGTTGCTAAGCCGATAAAGCACTAGCCACTGTAGACATTTTGACTACTGCATGTAAGAATAAAATGTTGGGGTTTATTTCCAGAATCCTTTGAGTCTCCTGAGTCTTCATTATCGTGCCTATTTTGTTACATGAAGACACTTTTCCTTTTGTTTGGAGTTGCTTCTTTTATGAATTATTGGAAATAAAATATTATTTTATTTAATATTTATTTTACTGGATTGGGAACTTGTTTTGCTAGAGTAAATATAAAAGTGAACACAGTAATATACATTGAAAAGTGTTATTTTCAGGATCAGAAGAAAAATCATTTTTGTTGTCTAAAGGGATTAAGTTTGAGCACCCAGATATACAGAACATAACTTTGATTGTTTGACAGTATACGTATAATACCTTGTCTGTTACTACAAAATGGTTGCTATGTGCACTGCTAAATAAATATCTGTGAGGAATGATTTGAGGACTTCAGTAACTCAGTCGTAGGCTTGGGGGTCTGTGACAGGAGTGGGTGGGTGAGATTCTGTGGCCGGCGTTGTACAGGAGGTCAGACTAGATGGTTATAATGATCCCTTCTGACCTTAGTCTCTGAGGTAATGTAAGATATGATACACAATTATTAAATGAGAAAAGCTGCTTTAAACCTAAACTAATACATGAATTTGTCTCTGAACTTCTACCTGCTCACAGGTTACTAATTGAGTTTTATGATGCAAAGGATTCTAAAAGAAGAAACAAGTTTCCTGGGAAATGTGTTCATTCTAAACTAAGCCTCAAGAAAAGTTTACCATCCTTGCTGTTTCTAGGTGGCCTGACTGCCAGTATGCTTCTGACAGAATCTGGAAGAAAACTTTATGTAAAAACTTGGATATATGGGACTTTAATAGGCTACCTATGGGTTAGTATTAAAGCATAAGCAGATGCTGATCTCCAAGGAGAGAAATGTGCTATCTTGTCTTGCACAATGTACCAAACATTTTCCTGAATTTATAAAGAAATATAAATACAGCCTTACTGATTGAACATTGGTTAAATTAGAATTTGTAACTTACACCTCTGCGTGTCAGGTTGGTCTGGGGAATATATACTTAGTTTCACAAATTTGCTACTGATTTTGCTGTAAAAATGACAGATAAACTGAGTTATATTATACATTGCTTTCCCCATGAATGAACATCCATCTGTATCTGCTGAAGATTAGTGGAAGTATATCTTTATAGATATGTAAGTTAAGTGGACCAGTGAATGTATTTACTAACATTCATTATTCAATCTTCTACTATTATTCATGTTTTGGTTTTGTTACTTTTCATTTCATTGTAACAACTCAGTTATATCTTTCCTAGCTGATTTACAGCTAACAGCAGAGCTAATGGTTTTCAGTATGTTGCTTGTCAGTTTTCTCTAAACACTTTCCTCAGAAGCTGATCAAGTAAATTGGCAAATCATGAAATGTTATGCAAGGCAGAAAAAAAGTTCCTAAGCACTGTTGTTCACAGGAGAGAAGTTTTGTTTATTGTGATGCATGATCTTTTGATTGCATTGCATTCTTAGCTGCTTTTATTTTACATATGCAAATCATTTAATTATAATTAACATTATTGAACCAACAGCTTATTTTATGCACTCTGTTTGCGCATAAGAGAATATGTGCAGTATAATATGTTAAGTTTAATTGTGGTCTAACCAGATTGTAGTCTACCATACATCTAACTTGTTAATAATTTGTTGAAGATTGAGCTAAATAAATAGAGCTTTAGAGTATATGTGCCATAAACAGTTGTGAACATTCAGAAGTTTCCTGTTACCTCCTAATTATCTCAAAGCAATTGATGTAATCTGTATAATCTCTTCAGCAGGAGTGTGTGTTTTGGTAACAAGGAACTCTTGGATGTTCCTGCTAAACTTAAAAGCATGTGCCTTTGTTTGCTAATGTATGATTTAGCTTAATATTTCATAGTCAAGACATCATTTAGTGTTGTTTTATTACACTCTGTATCACAGCATCCAAGTTGATGTACACTTCAAATGGATTGAAGGTTTTGATGTTGATACATATAGTTTGCACTGTAGAGTATTTGTGAAAGAAATGCATATCCAACCAGTATTTCACCTGCTTGAAGATATACTTTTTAAAACCTTTTGTTGGCAGCAGACCTATGGGTCCCGTGGCTATTGTATCTGTGTTATGTGAGGAAAATTTCATTTCCTCGCGTCAAGGGAATAGGCTTGCCTGCACTAGGGGCCAGAAAGAGAAGAGGATCCTGTATTATCTTCTTCCTTTAGGAAATCAGACTCCCAATATTAAAACAGAAGATCTAGAGTATATTTTAGCTCAGTTCTCCAAGCTTTAAATGGGCATCTCCTATTAGCTTTAATAGCATTTACATTTTGCATAAACTGCATATGTATTAAAATAATAATATACATATTGAAATGATCATTGTTCTCAAATTCCATCACAGTCAGAATGTTATTCAACAAATGCTTGCTTGTAATACATATTTTGTTTAAAATTGTATAGAAGAATATGTACAAGTCCACTTTAAAAATGATGCAGAACAATTTCAGTTTTCAATTCTGTGTCTTTCATAAATGGATTTTGTCCCTGGACATATTTATATTATTCATTTATGCAGGAGGTGTTGATGAACCATCTTTAAAACAATGACAGGGAACAATGTTTAGAATAATATTGTCTGAAGCACTGTAATCAGGGAATAATAAGCCATTTTATGCGACAGACAAATGTGCTTCCCATATGCACCATAGAGCTTGTGCTGTTCTCAACAGAATGGCCCCAATGGATACAATCCGAACGCAATGTTCTTCTGTTAATCTGACTTTGACGTATGAAATGTAAATTTACAATGAATCTTCACTGTGTCATGATTAAATATTTTTTTATGTAACAGTCCAAAAGTTAAGAATAACAGTTATCTGTACAACAAAAATAAATGCAAAGTGCTTAACTCGCTTGTAGCAGAAGGTCCTAATCATTATAATTTTTTGGATCTCTCACGTTAAACTGTGTAGAATATAATTGATTCAGTGAAACAAAGCAACTGGTCTGTTTATTTTGAATGTCAGTTTCTTGGCTGCTTGTACACAATATTTTTTTCCACAATTTATACATTTTTAAAAAAGATTGTTATGAATTTGCTCATCTATTTAGTGTTCCGAGTATTGTATGCTATTTCTTAATAGGCACTGATGTCAATTTTAAATATTTTCTTATTGAAAAGAAAGGAACAAAGATGCTTATTCCACATTTATGCTGTTCCTATTCTTTTTGGAGTAATTTTTTAAGCTTTTATGTTTGTAAATGTCTACAGCAAAACTATTCTTTACAGAAACAGTCAACATGCATAGTTTTAACATACTCAGTAAAAAGATTTGTGTGAACAAGTCAAAGAAAAATGCCCTTGTCTTTTCCATGCTGCTAAAATGTTCCAGAAACTTGGTATGTTTTATAAATGTCCATGTACAATATTGAGGAGATGGTTAGACAGTGATAGTAGTTTCACAATTGAGAATGCCAGCAAGATTTGTATTAGTATTATTTATCAGGTTTATTAACATACACAATATAAGTATGCCTAAGGACCCATCAGGAGTGGGATGCTGTACAGAATAATTGACAACCCCTGTCCCCAAAGGGTTTGCAGTCTAAACAGGCAAGTCAGAAAGAGAGTTGGGGAGAACAAATAACATGCAAACAGTGTGATGGCATAAACCATCTCTTCAGTGCCATGATTTTTTTGTGGATGGAAGGAAGAGAGTTAGCAGGAAATAAGCTAAACGTAGAGAAAGAGAAAGGAAGACGTGTGTACTCAACAGGGCAGGAGAAGAATATGGGAGGCAAAGGGCAGTTGTGGAATGAGGCTGAGATGAAGAGAAGGGGGGAAACAAAGAGAAGTATTATAGTTGTTTACACCAGTCTGGTCCATGATGCAGTTTAAGCATCAAAGCTTCTAGACAATCGAGTGAGTAAAAACCAATAAAAAATACCTCTTTGTTTAATTAATTTAAAATATCTAATGCAAATTAGAGGAATTCTGTTTCTTGTTTTGTACTTCATGTAACCTTGTCTTTCTGAGAAAATGATTTGGCTTCTCATACTTGGCATTTTGTATCCTACTTGTAAAGAGGTCATGATCCATAGCTATGGAATGGATTTTGCTGTTCTAAATGCGGAAAGTAAATGCTTATGCCAGGGCTATATTAAACATACATTCCACTAGAGATATGGGTTCAGGGAATTATATCAAAGGAACATACTATTGATTTTGAATATGCATAGTGGCAAGTAAATGTTGAAATTGGAATCAACCCTTCTAAATGGTCACTTGTATCTGGTTCATGTTTATCCAGTGAAAACTTAACCTTTTTAGCTATTCTTGTACAAACTGAATATTTCTTAGCTTCTCTTTAATTTTTTCTTTATCTTGTATAGAATAAAGTCTCCAATAGAAGCAAAGTTCCAAAAGAGCAGCTATGTTGTTCTAGTTCAGTAAAACAAACAAGGAGGCCTGTGGCGCTTAAAGACTAACAAATTTATTTATCACGTGAGCTTTCATGGGAGAAAATCTCACTTCATCAGATGCTTAGAAGATGGAGGAACTTACAGAATGGGAGGAAATAGATGCAGGTAAATGTAAGTCATAGGAACAGGTTGCAGTAACAGCAAATAGAAGCAAGCCTGCTTTTTGTTAGATTTTCAGTGTAACTACAGACTGAATGTAGGATTTTCCATAAAATCAGAAATAATCTACTTACAAACCTGGTTGTATTTCTTTGTGTGTTCTATAGCAAAGTTATGGCCGGGGTGTCTGAGTAAGATTTACCAACTAAGCTTCTAGAAACAGAGGATTCATTGTTCCACCTTAGAGCTCTGGCTCCTCTCATCCAGTGTCCTTCCAATCCCTGCTGCTGACAAGAGAGAGATGAAAAACCCAGGTTGCATTTAGCTTAGTTGTCCGCTGAGGATGGGAGTTCTTTATAATTCTTGCAAATGACCAGCTGATGCCCCAAAGAATGAAATTTGGTTACTGTCATTTTAATGCAGAACTGCAAGGGTTATGACCACATTGAGGGCAGTGCTTAATTTTCTGTTCTCTCCATGGCCTAGAAGGGAGGGAAAGAGGCAAATGGATGTAGGGAGGGGAAAGATTTGTGGCCTTTGCTTGAAGCTCACCCAGTATTTATGTTGGATGGGCTTAGAGCACCTTGAGTGTACTCTGCCCTTACACAAGACATCCAACATATCCATGAGCTAAGGAAGTCGCAGACTAAGACCTGGTCTACACTTACTATGAAATTCAGTAGCAGTCGATGGGAGATATGCAAGGTAGGTAGAGTAGCTTCTGTAGTTTCTGTAGACTTCCTGAATGCTAATGGGTTCAGAGTCCCCACTTCACTGCACTGACTGGAAATGCCCTCCCATTGATGCAGCATTACTGTTTTTCCAGGGGTGGATTTATTAAATTTATTTCCAAATTGATTGTATCTCCACTTCCACTCAATCGATCCCGAGGAATCAGTCTGACAGTGCTGAATTTGCTACCATCAGTGAAGACACGCTAAGTAAGGAAAGACAGAAGTGGAAAAATTCCATTTGATCTCTCTAATGTGTGAGAGCAGAACACTGTCAGTGTACTGTCCTTGGGCTTTGCTGATAGACTCTGATCTCAGTCGGGGTGTAGACTCTGATCTCAGTCGGGGTGTAGTGAGGATGCCTTTGGACTGCTGAGACCAGTGAAAACAAATTACAGGATTATAATGAGAATGTTGAGCTCTTGTAAGTATTGATTGAGACTCCTCTTCATGCTAACTTCCAGGGAAGGCCATGCCATCTCCAGTGAGGTATCAGCAATAATAGAGACAGAGAAGGGGTTGTGGCTGCTTCAGTCATTGGATTCAGCCCGACAGTGAAACTGGAGAGAGGGCTAGTCCTGACTGATTTGCCCCAGGAGATGAGTTCATCAGCATTGTGAAGCCACATTGACCAGCAAAATGAATGTATTTTGCATAGCACAGAGAGAAATTTGTAACGTCTTGTCTTCAGTGGTGTGATACTTTTGACTTTTCCTTGCTGAAGTGGGATCAAAAGTTGAAGCAATGATGTTTCTTGAAGAACATAAAGTTCCAAAATGCTTTTATTTTAAAATGTGGAAGCACTGCTTTTTGTGTCAGCTTGATGTTTCTGCCTCTGCCTGGGGTATAGCAGTGCTTCCTGGGGATTGTAGTTTTGGTGCCTCTTGCTACTGTTTTCCCCTGTGGACAGGGCAGTGCATCAGTGGTCAGATGACTTCCAAAGTGCCCCACACAACTCAACAATCAATGAGATCTCAATTCATTGCAGATATAGTCTATCAAAGAAGTCCAGTCCTTTAAAAGAGAGTTAGGGGCACAATCCCTGTGAACTATAACTTCACTGGCTTCCAGTGTCCTTGGCCAACCAATCGCAGTTTTCCCCATCCCTCTCCAAAAGTCCTAGTTGTAGTCTGTTCCCACCACTCTCACAGGTACATCTCTTATCCCCCCTGCATTCAAATCAGGAAACTTCCACCTCCATTCTGCTTGAGCCCAGCAGAGAGATCAGTGAGAGTACAGGAGAGAGTGTCTCCCTGGTTTCATTTCTGCTGCCCACCTCCTGCTTGGTCTGAAGCAACACGTGATTAATTACAGAGCAAGTTCTGTTTAGCCCTGGGCTGGAGCACGTTCAGTGTGGATGGAATCTTTGGAGATAGCTGCTAAAAATCCATTAAGGTTCCACTGAGCATGCCCAAACTCTTGATTTTTTCAAGTTTGTGGATTTTCATAGGGACAGCTAAAGGCACATCCATGTCAGAAGGTCAAATCGCTGCTACAAAGCTGATGAGTCCTAAAGCTTCTTAAACAAAAAGTTGCCAGGATTTTGTCAAAACAACATATTTTTGCCCAACTTTCTTCTGAGAAACGGCTGCAACATTTTGGTTTTAATTTTCTAACAAAAAAAAAAAAATCAGCCTGAGGCATTCAACAGATGAAATTTCAGCCAACAGGATTAAAGTTTGGCCACGGGTATAGGGAACTAAAAACAGGGGTTTACAGTGGGAAGTGTTGGACAACATTAGTAATAAGCAGTTCTACCAGCTCTATCTGTAGCATCTCTGCTTTTGACATTGATGATTATTCTGGCATCTAGCTCTTCACTGAATAGTTCCAGAATTTGGATCTGACCACTTGCTGTATCAATTTTTCTGGTTCCTAAATTACCCACTGGTTTTAAACTTTGGAATTTCCTTAATTCTGGGGAAACTCACCACTGGATGTAACCTGGGGTTTGGCCAGTTTCCAGGCTTTAAGAGTAGGCCACTGAGGAGTTCTGTGCCAGAGAGAACAGTGGTCTGGGATCTCTAGAGGAAGGAGCTGGGTAGAACTTCCTACAGGCAGGCCTGTTTTGCCTTGCCATGAGATAAATCTTACTGAGAGCTGCTTTCTCCTCAGCCTTGGCTAGGAAACTGCAATATGAGGCAGAATACGTCTCCAGTAAAGACTATAGGGCTTCCTACCATAGAGCCCAGATTGGCATCATGCTGACAAACAGGAGCATTGCTAATACAAGTGGGCAAGTATGATAAGTCTGATGTCTTGGGGTGGATGGGGTTCTTCAAGCATTGGTAGGGGGACTAACAAAGGGATTAAGAGAAGGTAATCTCATTTACACAGAAGAGGGAAGGACTGAGAATTGTATTGGCATGGAACACAGCCTTTAGCAAGGGGGGCAAGGGAGTCTGCAGGTCCACAGGATGCATATAATAGCCTGAAATAGTGCTTTGTAGTGGCCTTGTCCTTAGCGAGAGAGAGACCTTGCTCACCAGGTGATGTTTCTCTCCTCTGGTATTTACTACCATCTAGTGGTGAGATGTAAAATATCAGCTGTAGTCAATTTCTGCTTAACCTTGTAATTTAAATAATGGAGAAACAAACAAGTTGTTCTCAGTCCCCAAGTTTTAGAGATGCTGCCTGCCTCTGGTATGTCCTGGACCACCCTTTCAGTTCCCTGACAGAAAATAAGGCAGCCAGCTGCTGGGAAGCATTTTTAAATTACATTATTGCTAATGTAGATCTAATTGTGCTTTGGTGAGTGGAGCTTTAGTGAGGCAAATATCAGTTAGGCTATGACCCTGACCAGCTGTTTATAGCTATCGTGTTCACAAAAAAGGAATATTTTCAAAATCTGAATATGCCTTACAAGTGACAGTCCTTGCAATTTTACATGTCTACCTGTCTGATCTGTATTTGCGATAACACAGTGAGTCAAAGTCATACTCAGACATACTTCACTGACAGCAACAAATTTGCCACCATCAGTTTGAACCAGGGGCTTTGATGCCATAAAAATAAGAGGTGGGCCCTGCCGCAGGGCCCAAGCCAGCCCTGGGGCCCAATCAGGTTCACCTGCTCCTGGCCAGCAGCAGGCAGCCCCAGCCCAGATCCAGCTCCAGCCACTGCCAGCTAGCAGCCCCACTTGTTGACTTGGGACGGGGCCAGAGGAGAGATGTGCAGGGGACAAGTGCTGTGGGCGCAGCAGCAGCAACGCCTCTGGTATGAACTTCCTAATCGAGTGCTCAGGTCTGTGAAGACCTGCTTAGTCAAGTAGGAAGTCAGTCTCTGAACACCACCCTGGCAACTGGGGTAGCCCTGAGTCGGAGGGAGGCCCCCTCCCTCGGACTCAGCACAGTGGACAAGCCAGGAGTAGGGAAGTCAAATGCAGATACACAAGTTATCTTAAGTAACTTGCTTATCTCCATTTGACTGGTGCTGAAAAAGGCAGGCAATGTGTGGCCCTCTGAGCCATATTCCAGCTCTCTCTTACTTCCTGTTTTAGCTAGTGTGTGTTTCTGCCCACTTTGTATATGCCTAAATCAGTGGTTCCTAACCTGTGGTCCATGGACCGCTGGTGGTCCGGGAAGGTACTGTAGGTGGTCTGTGGAGGGAGAAGATAATGTAATAATGATATAATCCCTTCTCATTAGGTAAGTGTTATCTTTTTTCCTGCTGGTTCTGTTCTGTGATGAGTGCAATATGGTCATGAGTAAGCATAAGAAGTTATTAGAAATAGCTGTGTTTAATAACCCTTGCTGTGTGTCTGACTCCCTTCAGCCATAGACTGTCTTTAAAATGGCTTGCATACATGGTGGTCTGCAAAAGCTTTCGATGATGATGTAGTTGTCCACATAAAGGAAAGGCTGGGAACCATTGATCTAAATAAAGCTGCCCAGGCTCCACAGCTGTCAGTAAAGCATGTTGCTTGTGCATTGCAAGGTCCCATTACAAAATCAATTTTTTCGGTGTATCACCACTTTAAATTTCCAATGTTGAGGCTGAGGCGGAGCATCTTTCCTTCTCTGTAGAATACTAAAACAAGTTGGTATGAATTAATAGTAAACTAGCACCAGATATGGGACAGTTTTATCATGTCACAATGAGAGGGAATCCTAATGAATTCCTGGGTTTCTATATCCATTTGGAGAAACAGAATTATGTAAGTGCTGAGAACAAAGATACAGGAGATTTAGGATAATGGTTTCTTCCAAAAAATAAATATCAAACAATTTGGGGCCCCCTTTCACTGTTGATTTTAGAAAACAGTGGCAATGATGAGTCTTGTTGCAGTATATGTGATTTAGAAATCCTGCATAATGCACAATGGAGTAGGTTTAATGTTTGAGAATCACTTTGGCTTGATAATAAATCACCATGTCTCTAGTGTTCATTTTTTAAAACCTGAACCGGATGGATGGACGCTCGGAGAGCTCTAAGGAGCTGCAGCCACAATGTGCTTCCCTGGCTGATTTTATTAATGGAAGATAAATGATTAGACAACTATCCTGCCCATGAGCTGGGTGGCTTAACATACAGCTCCTTGATATGGGGCACTTGGTCCTGGTGTCAGCTCAGATTCAGTATTGCACCATGGAGTCCTAGACAACTAGTCTCTCTTTTGGGATGCAGCCTGACTTCTAGAGCTCTGTGAAAATCCATGGCCACCAGTCACCATATACTATATCTTTGATTTGAGGCATTGATGGATGAGTTGTCTGAAGTATTGTTCCTGTTCTGCAAGGAGCCTGATAGCTTGAGAAAGTGATTGGAATACCCAGGTCACATGGAGAGATTGTGATAAGTGGACAGAACAGAACCCAGTATGACAAAGGGATCAGTGTTTATGTGGAGAATTACAGGATTACATCTTGCCTTCAAAGGGTCTATATCAGAATACACTTAATCCCACTGAGTGCAACACCATGTCTCACTCCTCAGAAATACCTGTTTCTATTATGTTTTCTGTTTTTGCTGCACCAGACAGAGAGGGATGGAGAAGAAGAAATAGATACCTGACTGACTCTGATAGTAGAATACTAGAGGGGTATTCCCCCACCCAGTAATGTAGAAAAGAGAAGACACAACCCCCTATGTGAACTGGTTTGCCTCCAGATCCAATGCTAACCTCAGAATCTGTTCTTAAGTCTTTGATAGTATGTCTATAGTGTGGGGTGCCTTCTTGGAGGATGTATTAGCAAGAGTATTGTAAGCAGTAAGGTTGCTGCCCCAGGGAAAGATCCGGGGTATGGACCCAGCCCCCGCCCTCTGGGCCTTGGCCCTGCTCCCAGGCCATGATCAGTGCCTGGGCCTGATCTGTGGCCGGGCTCCTGCCGTCACCAGCCTGGCCCTGGATCCCCGGCCGGGACACGGCCGGGAGAGTAAGGCACTGCTGCAGGTGGCCCAGCCCTGGATCCCAAGTCGGGGACAGAGCTGGGAGAGGCAGGCACCGCCCTGGGCACTCAGGGTACTGGCACTAGGACCATGGGCACGTGCTTTGTGTGCCAGGTGCCAGCAATGTCCCTGATTGTAAGTAATACTTGGAAAATAAGTGTAGTGCTCTACTCAGCACCAGTGAGGATACAGCTGGAATACTGTGCATCCAATGCTGGTCATTTCACTTGAAGAAAGATGTGAACAAATTTAATAGAGTCCAGAGGAGATCAGCAAAAATAAGAGGTCTAGGAAACCTGGTCTAGGAGGAAAAGTTAAGTGTTGAGCGTGTTTAATCCAGAGGAGGGAAGATAGAATGGACACAACAGTCTACAAATGCGCAAAAAAAATAAAAAATGTTGATCACTTATTCTCCATTTCCAGTGAAAGTAGAACAAGATAGTTTGCAACAAGGCAGACAGGTTAGTTACTAGGGAAGAACTCTCTAATTATAAAGACACTTAAACCCTACAACAGGTTACCAAGAGAAGTTGTGTAATCTCCATCATTGGTAGTTTTTAAGAACAGACTAGACACCCCCCCCCCCATAGGGATTGTCTGGGTGTGCTTAATTTTGTGGATGGACTAACTGACCTCTCAAGGTCCTTTCCCACCCTACATGTGTGTGATCTCTGAGCTGTAGGTTCTGGTACTACATTACCTTTAGGTCACACTGGGCTTTGAGATAGAGCCTCACTGTTCACCTTAATCTTCTCTTCCAAGGAAGAATCTCCTTGCACAACTCTCCCTTTCTGAGCTTTATGGCTTGGAAGTGAGAGGACCAGGTTCAGAGAAGAAGCCTCCCTAGAGATTGCACAGATTATGTCCAAATAGCCAAAAGAAACTCAAATCAACAAATTCCAGTGTTAGTCTAGTTCGCTAAAACAAACAAGGAGTCCTATGGCACTTTTAAAGACTAAAAAAGTTATTTATTGCATGAGCTTTCATGGAGAAAATTTCACTTCATCAAAGCATCTGACAAAGTGGGATTTTCTCTCTCAGCTCATGCAATAAATACATTTGTTAATCTTTAAGTGCCACAGGACTCCTTGTTGTTTTTCAGTCAACAAATTGTACTCATGAGTTTGAAGCAACAGTTCTAATTGGGAAACATGTAGACATATCACACCCCCGTGCTGGTTTTGTGGTTAGGAGCAGATATGTTGTTGCATAGGCTCTACTTTTTACCATTCCGGGTTTCCTAATTGCTGCTGCCATAGTGCTGGCTGTACTGAGCCATGTCTGAGGATGAGACAAGAAGAGGGCCTCCAACAAACTCACTTACTATTAAGATAAATTCCCATATGAAACATTAGAAAGGGCACAATTCATCTTTTGGGAGCGTTTACTGCATTTTGTACGCTGAAAGATTGACTGCTGTGGTCCAGGCTGGCAAATAATATGTTCCTATTGCAAAATAAAAAAGAATGAAACTCAAAGAGGTGCGGTTTGAACTACATAACTGAGGGGTGGGGGCAGACTTAGAACAAATAACAATGATAGTAGTTCCACCAGTTATATTTGCAGTGTTGCCACGGAGAGCTTCAAACGTTTGTTTTGATGTAATAAATGGCAATATATCAATAGTCTTGTAGGATGGTGGAAAAAAAGCTCAGACTGGCATTAACAATGTTACCAGCTCTGTTATGATGCTAAAGGATTGAGATGCCTGCATTTTGCAAAATATTCCTTAGCACCTGATCTAGCATCCAGTTACCAATGGGTTCCAGCCAGCCTTTTCCTACTTGTATTTGCAAGTTTGTATAAACAATAAGCTTGTAATGCTGTTAATCTGTGTTATTTCTCCTATGTGGACAAACATCTGTTTGATGTTGGCAATCTTTTAAACATTACTGTTGTTTTACTTTTCATGCGAAGTGATGCATGTTGAAAGGCTGCATTGTATTATGTTACATTTTAATAGTAGTTCTCAAACAGACATAATGAAATACCTTTAATGGAGCCAGAGCAGCCAAGGCATCCTGGTGTGTATTCAACAATATATGAGATGCAGCTGTGCATACTTGTCTTAGTGCAATCAGTGGTCAAAGAAAACTGAAGAATCTAAAATGGAGGATCTTGGCTAATTCTAATATTATAGAACTGGGTGCTGGAACAATGCATGGTTTATTTATGGAACGACCTGGGGCCTGTATTGGGTTAACAGCTGAGCTACAGAAGGATAGCTTAAGTAGACCACCTGGTTTAAAATAGATGATTTCTGTAACTTTTATAATGAAATAGATCCTTCCTATAGCCCATAACTGATACTGCCTACATTCTGTTGTAACCCCTTCTCTGCGTATCTAACACCAACTCTTACTGCTTATACAAACAATAACTTGTATTGTCAATAGCATAGTTTATGTTTAATAGCTATTTTAAAAGTGGGAGGAAGAAGCAAAAGAAAAGAAAGAAAGTGGTGCTGGGAAGAACCCTGCACCGCAGGGGAAAAAGACTCACAGACCAGTAGATCTCCTCCATCTGTCCTTGCTGTGGTACCCCTGCTGTTTAGAAAAACTAGTCTGAATAGAATAAATTGAGTGAACAATTGTGTTAAGTTTTTCAGTATTTGTTTTGCATTTGTCTTGCCATTGCTCGTCCCACGCTCTCATCTCTCACCTTTGCCTCTCCATTGGTTAACTTTTCTAAAGATTTCTTTCAATTTCTGAAGGTCTCTTATTTTCTTATTTCTTTGTAGCCCTTCCCTTTCATTGGTTTCCACTTCATCACCTTTCTCTTGACCTCAGCTCTTTCTCCCATTTGCTTAGCGTACTATTCTTGTTCCTGTATTCTGCCTTTCCCTACTCATTTTCTTTGTTACTTTCTCTCTCCCCTTCCTCCTATTCACAGCTATCCCCTTGTCTTTCAGGATGGCTTCTTTGTCTGCCTTTAACTTGTCTTTTAAATCTCTTTATTAAACATGTGGTGCCTGAATTTCCTCTCATGATAGCGTTTACTCCACAGCTTTTAGTGTCATCTCAGGCACTTGCACTGCTGTGAGAAAGAGGAGGATGAAGCCCCTGAAAGAGCACAATAGTCGAGCAAAGGAGAGGTGGCAAAAATCTTTGGACTAAATGGTGGCAGAAGGGGGAAGCCTTCTAAAAGGGAAAACCTGCTAGATCCCTCCCACAGATACCCTCATGGTTCTAGTGCCACGTTTTGAATCAAGTAGCACAGCACTGCAGCCTTTAAACAGAGCTGAAGATGAGGCTCCAACTCGGCAAAGCCAAGGACATAATGGTAGAGAACTTTTCCATGACTTTCCATAGTCACTGCCTAGGAGGAATATTTCTCCACCCCATATCCTCCCTCATCCTAAACCTGTATTTGGGGATCTAACCACAGATCCTTAGAAAATGGAAGATGGGTGCCATGTAGCCCCCCCTGCCCTTTTCTTCCACTCATTCCACTGGTGGCAGATCATTTTAGCTACACTCCTTCCATCCTGTTCGTCTTTTTACTGGGAAGCAGAGGGAGCATCTTTTCTTCTAGTGTTTTCTAATGAAAGCTGGATCTACTCACACCTTTTTCTATCACCTGTTTTGGCTAGGGAAGTGATTTTTATCCCCCAGAATAGTTTTACCAGCACAACCCCCAGTGTGAATGCAGTTATTCTGCTATAAAGGTGCCTGAGACTGTTACTGCTTATTGCTCTTGTACTTTTTAATCAAGGTTGTGCTCACTCTTCCCCATCACAACCTTTTATTGTGGCATCTGGCCAGAGTATTTTTAATTTGCTTTTTTCAGATTTTTGCACAAAGTTGAGGAAATCAACCAAATAAAAATGTCATTTAAAAAAACCCCCCAAACTCATATTTTTAAGCCAGTAATTTCCCAGTAATTTTAGTCTCTCTCATTTTTCAGTTGAGAATGCTACTAGCACCACATAAGAAATCAGAGGAAAAGCTCCCAAGAAGTGGTCAATCAGTCTGCAATCATAAAAGTTACATGCCATATACTCTTATTTCATCAGCACTGTTTAATGTATGGAACATGATCATCTCTCCTGAGGCCAATTAATAATATTAAAAGCTCCCTCTGTCATGTAAAAACTTGATTATCCAAAGCCATTCAAAGTTCCCCCATGACAGTGGGATAATCAAAACTGTACTGTAGTTTCTTCAGCTGCTTGTGTTTCAGCTGCTCTGTTTCCTGCTATGCGGGGCCATACTTACTTTTTCAGGCTCCAAACTAAGAACAATATTTGTATGTTCAAGTTTTGTTTCCCACATTGTGTGTGGGTTTTTTGTTTGCTTTGGTTTACAAAATTGGCAGTGGAGGGCTCTGGAGAAATGATTTTCTTGGACCTGACACTTTGAATCACCTTTTGTTTGCAAGCATAGACCCTTGATGACAAAGATCAGCTCAATAGACTGTGACCCCTGAGAACTGCAGAACATTTATGGTTTGAGTTGCTGGGAGTCACGGGAACTTCTGAATGCTTTCTGAACTGCAGAGTGCATATTAGTAGTTGACACTGGTGATCACAAGCGTTAAAGTTCATTGTACAATAAAATTGCTACAAAGAGCTACTGTAGAAATTAGAGCTGCTCTGTGACCCCAGTAAAATAGGGTGAGGAACCAGAGAAAGTTGCTGCATAGATAGGTCACATGTCCCAATGCTGTGTGCACTAGAAATCTGGTCTGACAAAATCCTTTATGAAAACAGGCTGCAATTTTGTGGTTTGTATGTAGAGCAGTTTGTTAGGGAAATATTAATACACCACAAATCTTAAATGCTTTACATTTATTTAGCAAGTTGAATTAAGTAAATGCTACATTCAATTTATGGTATATAAATTTTTCATGCCAGGAAAAACATTCCTTCCCTCTCCCATCATGTGGGCTTGGGAGAAAACTGCAGAGAGGAGCCAGCCAGAGACTCTGACTGGTAGGGGCAAAAGCCACCAAAGTAGGGACCTTTACTTTATAGATGCCTTTGGGTGGGTCTACACTGCAATGTCCATGGTGAGTTGAACTTTAGTCAACTGACCCTGAGTTAGAGAACTCAGAGCTTGAGCATTTACACTGACAGTTAACCTTGTGTTAAGGATTGTGTCATGGAGGCTTGAACCTAGGTATCTGGTGTCCACACTGTAGCATTCAGAGCCAAGTCAAACCAACAATAGGTCGGTCTCCCTGGTGCCCTCCTGCAATGTGGCTGCTCTAGCCTTTTGGCTATAGGGCACAGTGTGAAAACCTGACTTTCTACCCTGCAGGTTACTGGAAGCTTCCAACACAGCCTGCTGAGCAGTCCTTTTGGTCTGTGAGCTCCCAGCTACTAGAGCCAGAAATACCGAGGAGATGCTTTTTGAAGAACTCTTCCTTGGGCTTTTACTCCTGTATCAGGAACTGGGTATAGTGCCTGCAAGGTGCTGGAAGTCATTTCAGTTGTGTTTTCTGATCCACCAAATCCACCTGACAGTTTTGGATGATACAGAAGGAAGAGGAGCAACAGCAGGCATGGAAGTCTCAAACCAGCTGATGTGGCTCATGACAGTGTAGCTGCTGATGCCCCCTCTGTGAGCCGATCTTCTGGCACAAGACCACAAACATAGTCTGGTGGGCTCACTTTGTTATGCAGATGTGGGTTGACAAGCAGTAGATCCTGAACTGTCGCACAAAGAATTCTACATTTTTGGAACTTAATGAGCAACTTTCCCCAGCCCTCCAGTATCATGAATGTTGATGGCCGTCATGGTGCAGAAGCAGGGTGCTATCACCATCAGGAAGCTGGCAACCCTAGATTGCTACAGATCTGTTGCCATCCAGTTTGGTGTTGGGAAATGGACTCTGGTGAAAGGGTGGCGGTGTGTTCTGAGACGATGCACTTTATCCGAAGGGGGCCAGGCCAGCACAACTGATATGCCTGAAGTAACTGCTGGCTTTGAGACAATGGGATTTCCAAACTGAGCTGGGGACAGTAATGGACCTCATGTATGCATAATTTCCCCTCCTCAAGGCATACATGAACAGCAAAGGGCATTAATGCATTGTATTAATGGTGGACAACAGGGCAATTTATGAAGCTCGTTGTGGGCTGCACTGGGAGAGTTAATGATGCCCAGGTTTTTTGCTGAGGGGTCTACACTGATGGACAGACTGGGACACTGTTTCCACAAAATGATGTCATAAATGGAATTACTGTCCCCATTGTTATTCTGGGAACCCTACAATTCCCCCTTTTAGTTTTGGCTTATGAAGCCGTTTCCTGGTTCAAGTGGCCCTGACAAAAGACTGTTTAGTTACTCTCTTACCAAGTGTAGCCTGATTGTTGAATGTGCTTTTGCCAAGTTGAAATTCCATTGGATATGTCTACAGACCCATTTGGATGTCAGTGTCATCAATTCTGTCTTCACCACTGGGACTTGTTGTGCTCAACACAGTCTTTGTGAAGCCAGTCGTAAGCCACAGCTCGCTGAATGGCCCAATGGCAGTGAGGGGCCACTGATCAGTATTCGTACTGAAAAAGTGCATCTAACATAGGTAGGGCAGGTGACACCCAGCAACAGAAGTTACAAATGTTTTGTGCTCTACATTAGTGTCTTGCATGGTCTTCCCAGGTGGAAGAGAAAGTAGTACCTCTGTGATGTGCTTGCAATGGAGCTTACTGATTGCGGACATGAGTATTTAGTGATGGGGGAGAGGAGTGGATTTCCATGCAAGGTAGTTCTGACTGACATGAACACTTATGAAACAGGAGGTGGGGAGGTTCACATGGAGGACTGATGTAAGGAAGGGGCTGAAGTATGGATTGATACAGATGACTGCACTGAGGAATAGTACCTGCAGCCTAATTGTCTGAACATGTGTTTTACCTTTATATTTTCGATTGCACATTATATGATTTGGTGCAGTGATAGCAGTAAACTTTCTTGATGAAATACAGAGCTTTATTTATAAGTACATATTAGAAAGTTCCACATTCACCCCCTCCTGGGCAGACCAGCTGTCATAACTGCCCCATCACAGCTGTAATGACAGCTCCTTACAGAAAAAAATAACGCCCCTTGTTTTCATTTTAACAAATGCAAACACTGGAACCTGGTCACAGGAGAGAAACTCCCTGCCACTGTATATCCCTTGGACCCTGTTCTCCTTTTCCTTCTGCCCACATTGTCCACGTATTTAGCACCAGAGGAGGCATCCACAGAGGAGGCAGGTCAATGTGGAAAACTGTCTGCGACAAGGTTGCTTTATCCAGCCACTAATGGAGCCCAGCGCATAAGCCACCAGATGGTTTGGGGCTGCACCTCAGGGAATGCATTGTGGATTCAGGCCCTGGTGTGTCTGACACTAGGTGCCAGACCTTTTGCAGCCATTAGTGATGTGAGCTGCTAAAACAGATCTTTTGGCTGAGCTCTGTCATCCTCCCTTAGCCACCAGTCATGGGAAACGCATGACTCCTGTCTTTGGGAAGGCTGGGTGGAGGCACTGGTGCTGTGAACTGTGGTCCCACCCCCTGTCCTATCCCTTCCCTGAGGCCTGACCATGCTCCATCCTCAGTCTGTCTCAGGCTCTGCTCCCATTTAACCCCCTCCACCAAAAGGCATAAGCAGGAGGTGTAGGTCCTTGGAGACGGGTTCTGAGACTCTCTCACCGAAGGCACAGGGAGCCTGGCTTGCCTTCAGTCTCTGTGGAGGCTGGGCCTGGCTGCTGACGGGACACCGGCACTGACTGGCTGCTCAGAAGCAAAGCACTCTGCATTCTGAAGCCAAGGGCCACTGGGCTGGGCCACTTCAGAAGCAGTGAAGGACTCACTCTCTACCTGGCAGCTCTGGTCTTCCCATTCAGCTGAAGCAGAAGAGAGCTGGAGGTGCAGCAGCAAATCAGCCTGGATCTTCGCAAATGGTACCAGACACCAGGCACTCCTAAAGCTCTCCAGGTCAGGGACCAACTGTAGGAGCTCTCCTTGGAAAGTGGGAGATGGCAAGGGTCTGGAGCATCCCCAGCCTGTCCCCCTCCACAGTGATCACTTCACTTTCAGACCACAGAAGCAACCTGGCTGCAAACTGGCTAATCAAAGCCAAAAGGGGTAAGTTACACATTCAAAGCTGGCTTTTGTTTTCTGAAAACTGCAGAACTACATGGCTTTGGTGATGCCTGAAGTGCAAGTGCTACAGAGGCTTTTCCTGTCATTTCAGCCCTTCCATGTTTTGGAGAATGTAACAGCTCTCACGCTGCCTGACTGGCAGAGGGAGCTGTTATTTCAAATGACTGATAGGAACTCAAGAGTGTACTCAAGCAAAGCATTCGAACAAATAGTGATTGATCGGCACATCTAGGAATGGAGATAGCGCTGGAAAATGCACCCTTCCCTGCTGTGTGACTACTTCCTGAAGTTCCTGCTTCAAGAAAAGTTTACAGCTATCAGCACTTGGAAGTGGGTCATGGCAGTGGTTAAAGTATAATTTGATGGGCCCTGGAACTCTCCTAATCTCTGGGCCCCCTCCCCATCATGTATGTGCAGGCCCCAGCCCAGGTAAGCATTTTTGAGCCCCACCAGCTCTTTCCTCACAACTGAAGCCCAGCCTCAAACCACATCACCACCCCAACCTTGTCCACTAATGTCTACATCAGACCCCTCTTTCCCCATGTCCTCCTCAGCCCCTGTCCCCATTCCCTAAGCTCCCTGCCCCCAAGTCCCCACTCCGGCCCTCCTAACACCCCAACTCAACCTCCCACCATCTTCACGCTACTCCCCTTCAGCCTCCAAACCCCTCCACACCTCCACGGACCCCTTCTGTCCCCATTCTGCCACTCCACTTGCAGCCCCCCAACCCCCTCCACACCTCTCCAGATCCATTTAGTCCTCTGGGAAGCACCCAAAGAACTGGGACAGACAGCGCCACATGGCGGCCATGGCAGCTGGGGGGCTTTGATGAGCACTGAAGGGCCCAAGCTGGGCTATCCCACCTGAGCAGCTTTGCCCAGGGGGGCTGCCTGGTGTGGGCTGCTGAGCCGGGCTCCCAGCCAGTGCATCAGCTCGGGGCCTCCTTGCCACCCTCCCCTACCACTCCAGCTCCCTTGGCCACCCCTGGGACAGGAATGGACTGCGCGGCTGGCTTGTCCTGCCACCAGCCAGAGTGCCGGACTTTGTGCTGGAGCTCACAGATCCACTGACTACAGCCGGTGCTCCCTAGCAGGGCACTCGTGGCCCTACGTTTCCATATTCACCTGGGTCCCGTAAGCAGGGCACCACCATGCCTGGCCCCTCACCAGCCCTCTGATGTGACAGGTGGCCACCTGCTGAGGCTCCTCAGCCAGCAGATCAGTCGATGCTGGCAACCAATGAGCACTAGACCAGCTTCGCCAGTGCAGCCAATCGCAGGGTGGACTGGCCTGTTTCATTTCGCTGAACTGAGACTGGGTTAAATTAATGGGGAATGCACCAGAACACTGCATTCTGCCCCTTCTTTCTATTTTTAGGGTCCCCAAAACACTGGCCCCTAAAATTTGTGGGTCCGGGGATGGCATTCTGGTGCATTCCCCCTTACTTTAATCCCCGCAGTTGAGGGAACCAACAGGATGATGTGTTAGCTTTCACTGCTTTCATCAGTTATGGCTGTGTGCAAGCATGCATAACTTTGCTGCCCATCCTCTTTCCCTAGCTTGTCCACTAGCACGTTTCTGGAGAAAATTTCAAGCCCCAGACACATGGCACAAATGGTTTTGTCACTGATGGACTGCATTGCCTATTTCTACCTGAATTGGCCTAGATCTATGAAAAGAACGCATTTCCTCCATTCCTACCTTCCTTAGTTCACCATTTCCAGGCAGCTCATAACAGCACTGAGGGTTTTCAGAGCAACATACTTAGGACACTAGCACAAGGTGTTTATCTTTAAAAAACAGGAAAGTCCTCTTAGTAAAAAATCTGTACCTTTTCCTCAAAACAAACAAAAAAATCACTTCAAAGGTGTTTTTACTCTCTGAATTTTTTAGTTGCCATTTTGAACTCCATGTAGGGTAGGGAGCCAAGCCACTTGCATACAATTTACCATTAGTGGATATGCACCACTAGTAGGGGCTTCTGATAACTTCTACATTTGTTCACAAAACATAAATCCCACCCATTGCTGTAGAAATAAGCAGCTCCTCCAAGTATGCCCCAGGAAGTACTGCCTTTGTGACCAGTTCAGCCACATGGTGACTTCACTGTTCTCACATGGCACCTGCTGCTGACTCCCATTAGTCAAGCCAGCACATCACCATCCTCGCTGGCCGGGTCATCATACACCACCATTGCACTGTGCTCAATGCAATGCCAAGCACCCTTCATAAAATGGGCATGAACTTGGTGACTTGCCCAAGATGCGGTCCTACTCCCTGGGTTTCCTCTGCTGCATCTTGAACTGCTTAATCCACTCCCTGTGCTGTTTAACTGTGCAATAAACTTTCAACATTGACAGCTTCTTTACTGTTTGCTGGCCTGCCTTCTCATTTCTGGTTCTCTAAAGTCCACTGTTTTGCTAGCCTCACAGCAGAGAGTTACCAAAATCTGGCTGTGCTCCCTTGACCATGAGCAGCAAGTTTTACAACAGACCTTTTTCTCTTCAGTCTGTGCAAACACAGACGACTCTCTGAGGTTGTGTGTGGCTTGGTGGTCACAAAATAATGGAAGGTTTAAAGTAAATGCTGATTTTCCCAGCTGCTGAGGTACATTGAAAGGGGTGGCTTCCATTTTTCAGGGGAGTCTATTGGAAAGTCTTGGGATCAAGAGGACAAAGCAGTTGTTGGCTCTGAAAAAAAAATCAGAGTAAAAGAAAAGAAATGGTGCAATACCTGTAATCTTCAATCTAGGTCTCACCTGCACACAATGTACTTAGCATGGAGATAGAAAGGACTACATAGAATCATAGAAACTGGAAGGCACAATCACAGGTCATCAGGTCCAGTTCCCTGCACTCATGGCAGGACCAAGGACCCCCATTAAACCATCCCTGACAGGTCCAACGAGCTCTTAAAAAAACTCCACCATAGGAGATTCCACAACCTGCCAAGGCAACTTATCCCAGTGTTTAAACATCGTGATAGTTAAGAATTTTTTCCTGATGTCTAGGCTGAACCTCCCTTGTTGTAATTTAAGCCCATTGCTTCGTGTCCTATCATCTGTGAATAAGAAGAATAATTTTTCTCCTTCTTCCTCATAACAGCCTTTAAGGTATTTGAAAACTATTAATCATATCCTACCTCAGTCTCCTTTTTTTCTAGACTAAACAAACCCAGCTCTTTCAATCTTCCCTCATAGGTCAAATGTTCCAGACCTCTAATCATTCTTCTTGCCCTTAGCTGGACTTTCTCCAGTTTCTCCACATCCTTTTTGAAATGAGGTGCCCAACACTGGACACAGTACTCAAGTTGAGGCCTAATCAGTGCAGAGTAGAGTGGAACAATCACGTCTCGTGTCTTACTCACAATATTGTTAATACATACCAGAATGCCATTTGCTTTTTTTGCAACAGTATTATACTGCTGACTCATATTTAGTTGTGATCCACTATTACACCCAGATCCCCTTCTGCAGGAATCCTTCCTAGGCAGTCATTGCTCATTTTGTATGTGTGCAATGGGTTGTTCAAGCCTAAGTAGAGTACTTGGCACTTATCTTTATTGAATTTCATTTTATTAATCTTGGATCATTTCACCAGTTTGTCCAAATCATTTTGAATTGTCATCCTATCCTTTAAATTACTCACAACCCCACCTAGCTTGGTATTATCTGCAAACTTTATAAATTTGCTCTCTATGCCATCATCCAAGTCATTAATAAAAATGATGAACAGACCCAGACCCAGGACAGATCCCTGCAGTAACCTGCTTATTATGTTCTTCCAGCCTGAATAGGAACCATTGATAACTACTCTCTGGGAGTGGATATCCAACCAGTTTTTCAGCCATCTTATAGTAGCTCCATCTAGTTTGTGCCTCTCCAGTTTATTAATAACTATGTGATGTGAGACTGTATCAAATGTCTTACTAAAGTCTAGATATACTACATCTACCGCTTTCCCTTTATCCACAAGGCTTGTTGCCACATCATTGAAAGCTATCAAGTTAGTCTGACATTATTTGTTTTTGACAAATCCATGCTGACTAGCCCTAAACACCTTAGTCTCTTCTAGATGTTTGCAAATGGATTCCTTAATTATCTGTTCCATTGTTTTTCCTGGTACAGAGGTTAAACTGACTGGTGTATAATTCCCTTGATTATTCTTATTTCCTTTTTTGTAGATGGGCACTATGTTTGGCTTTTCCAGACCTCCAGGACCTCACCCATCTTCCATGATTTTTCAAAGATAATAAGTAAAGCCTCAGATATCTCCTGAGTCAGCTCCTTGAGTACTTTAGGTTGCATATCAGCAGGCCCTAGTGACTTGAAGACATCTAATTTGTCCAAGTAATTTTTAACTTCTTCTTTCCCTATTGTACCTTCAGATCCTATCTCATTCCTATTGCCCTTCTCTACATCAGACATCCAATCTCTACCAGCCTTCTCAGTGAAAATCAAAACAAGGGGTATGTCCACATGTCTCTCTTTTATTTTTGAAATAACACTGGTTATTTCAAAATAAAAGAGATTAGGTCTACACAATGTATTCTTATTTCTAAATGATGGGCTCCATCATTTTGAAATAAGAGCCGTCATTTCAAAATAGCTTAAACCTTCTTTAAATCGAAATGGCTGTTATTTCGAAATAACACTTTTGCCCTTCTTCCCAGGGTGCCTTCCTTTTAGCCTATATTGGGTGGGGTCATGGCTCAGGGAGGGGGCTACGTTGCCACACCTCCCATGGTGCCTGTCTCCTAAAGCGAAATAGCAAGTCCTGTGTTTGGACATGCTATTTCGCTTTGAGCTTTTCCCTTAATTCGAATTAACATTTTCTTAGTTCGAATGAACTTATTTCAAAATAAGGACTTTATTTTGAAATAATTCATTTCAGAATAACTTATTTTGAAATAACAATGTACATGTGGACATAGCCAAGGAAATTATTTAGTTCCTCTTCCATTTCCACATTTTCATTTATTGTTTTACCCTCTTTGTTGAATAAGGGTCCTACACTGTCCTTGGTTTTCCTCTTGTTTCTGATGCATTTGAAGAAGGTCTTTTTGTTACCCCTTATGCCTTCAGCTAGTCTGACCTCTGTTTGTGCCTTGGCCTTTTGGATTTCACCTCTACATAACTGTGTTATTTATTTATAGTCCTCCTTTGTAATTTGACCTAGTTTCCACTTTTTGTAGGACTCTTTATTTTTAAATTGTTGAAGGTCTCCTTCTTAAGATAAGGAGGTCGATTGCCATACTGCTTATCCTTCCTAGGCAGTGGAATGGTCAGCTCTTGTGCTCTTAATAATGTCTCTTTGAAAAACTGCCAACATGTCTGAAGCAATCCACTCCTCCAACTCTTGGTTCTCGTCTAACCCCCTCAGCAGCTCAGAATGTCAGAATTCCCCCTTGAGTTCAGGTGTCTTCTTGTCATCTCTCTTTGTTCCACAGGACCTAAATCTTTTATAGTTTATGTTCCGTTAGATGATACAGGTGCAACAGTGTGTATCCTCATATCAGGCAGGAAAGCTGAGAATTATATCAGCATTGCAACTGTGCAGTGTTTGATCAGGTGCAGTGTCTGGGTGCTGAGAATGGAGGCAGAGTTCAAACAATCTCTTATGTGTATCATAGCTATTGTCCCCCATATCTGTTAGCACCAGAGCTTGAAAAGGGAGATGTTGTTTCCCTGTTTTCACTCTCAAAGGATAATAATTCAAATATCCCTTTGATCTTTTCTTTAGTTTCAAGGCAACAGGATTCATATGAAATCCTCTCTTTTCTCACTCAGACCTATTAAGATTTGGGCCTAGTTCTCTACACGTGTTGTTATTTATACTTGTGCAAAGAAGGTGCAAAACACTACCATTTTACTCTGGAACGTTGTATACCCACTTTGCAAAACTTGTTCAAGGCAGTGGAGAAGCAGGCCCTACAGAGCTCACATTTCTTAATCAGCCTGTTTTCATGCCAAACCCTGTCAGCTTCACATGATAAGAAATATTGTTCCCCTTCTCAAGTGGCTAATAAAAATTCAGGGCCTTGTGGATGTTCAAGTTGTAAGTTGAAACTGAGAGACCCTGGAACTTTCTTTGGTGAAGTTTTGTTTAATTACAAGGAATGTACAAATTCCTGTTTCTCCAAATGCAGGAGGAATCAAGAACAAAAGGAGCAGTTTCTTAGCTTTTGACAGCCTCACAATAATTCAGTAGAAAAGCTTCTCCGCCTACACAATTCAAAACTCCTGGATGGGGTCTATTAGCAAATGGCCACATTTGTGCTTATGCTGGCAAAAATTTTTCACTCAGGTCTGTGGGGGAAAAGAAAAAAAACCCACGAGCAGTATAAATTTTGCTGGCGTAATCAGGAATGTAGCCACATTATGTTGGTTGTAGTTATTTCAGTACGAGAGTTCTCCTACTGACATAGCACTGCCTACACTGGCATTTATGCCTGCAAAATTTATGTAGCTCAGTGGAGTGTTTTTTCACACTCTTCCCAAGCAATAAAAATTTTGCTGTCATAAGCACAAGCATAGCCAAGCCCCTAGGTTTTATTGGAGGTGTGGCCCCTTAAGTGTCTCTCAACTATTATAAATGAAATGCATATTCACACATCAGTTCCAAAGAGGTTTTTCTTTAACTCCTCTCTCCCACTCCCTTTTTGTCTATAAATTAATGCCTTGATTGTAAGCTACTTGGTTCAGGGAGTTCTCTCATTACATGCAGTGCTTATGTTGTAAAGAAAGAGGTGCCAGGCAAGGTTCAAAAATGCATTCTCCACTGAGTGCAATTTCACATACACTATAGGTGTGAGGTCATACCTTGCACTGAAGTGTAGCTTCACATGTATTAGTAAATACCACTGCCAGAAGAGGTGTTGGTGGGCTGAGCACCTGGATCCTGGCACAAAGTAACCTCTGAATGCATATCTATAAAATGCCATCCTTACTTTTGGGTATGCCATACTGAAAATGGAAGCAGGGTGGTCTGCTGCACAGAACTGATGCTCAGGATGCCTACGTTCAGGTCGTAGCTCAGTTGCAGACTCCTGTAAGATCTTGAATAAATGACTTAATCCATGTGCCTCAGTTCCCTATCTGTGAAAAGGGGTAATACTTCATAGACTCATAGAACCCTAAAACCTGGAAGGAACCATGCGACGCCATCGAGTCAAGTACCCTGCATGCATGGCAGGACCAAGTACTCTCTTAAACCATCCCAGACAGGTGCTTATCTAACCTGCTCTTAAAAACTTCCAAGGCTGAAGAGTCCACAATCTGCCTAGGCAATTTATTCCAGTGGTTAAATCACCCTGACAATTAGGGTTTTTTCCCCTAATTTCCAACCTAAACCTCCATTGGTGTAATTTAAGCCCATTGCCTCTTGTCCTATCATCAGCAGTTTAGGAGAGTAACTTTTCTCCCACCTCTTTATAACAACCTTTTAGCTACTTGAAAATTGTTATCGTGAACCTTCCCGGTCTCCTCTTTTCCAGACTAAACAAACCCAGAGGTATTATGTTGCAGAAGTATTAACTGTGACAATTCCCCACCTATGAAAGGTGGGCAATACTTCCTTATGTCACAGAGCTATTAACTATGACTGTGAGGTGCTTGGATATTATGATGCCAAAGGCCATATCTAGATGGATAGTAAACATATTGGGTTATGTATGCTCTGTGCGGTATATAAGCAGACCTCTTATTCCAGGCCTGATTGTAGTACCTGTATCCTAGGGATGGAAAGCACTATACTATCAACAAGAGTGAGGGAGTGTTTTTGGAAAAGCAACCTGCAATTTATAAAGATGCCCTTCTTGCCAACCCCTGCTTTGGGGCCCAACAGCAGAGTTCCTTGAGCAGGATTGATTAAAACTCCCCACCTGCCTCAGGAGGGAAGAAAAGATTGGTTTTTAGGAGCTCCCAGCTGATCCCTCTGCCATTGGCCTGGAATTTAAGGCCAGAAGAAACCACCCAATCAGCTCTTCCAACCCCCTGTGCAGCACAGGCCTAGAACCCACACACTAACCTACACTGAAATTAGATTGAAGTTTTATAGCCTACAGGATACTCAGGAGTTAAAGTATAATTTGGGGGGGGGGGCCCAGAACCCTCCTAACATCACTGGCCTTCTCAAAGACCTGGTAGAAATTTGGAAGGAACCTGGAGGGAAGAAGCATCTTTTCAAGCAGCATTGGGTAAGTATCTTATTGCTGGTTTGCTTGAGTAATAGTTCTTTGTAAAGTCTCTGGGATAAGCACTTCCATAAAATATGTGGTACAGTGAGTCTGGATGTAGAGCTGTTCCCTCTTTTTTTCATTAGATCCTTTCTTTTTAAAATTCTCAGGGATTTCCAGCTTTGTGGTGTGTGCTAAACAATAATGAATCTATATATCAAGGTACTTCTTCTGGCTAGTCATTCCTGTGGACTCCTTTATCTGTCCTGCTGCCACACAGCACAGTGTCTGTCTTTGGCCACTCAGATATCTCCTCTGGCCCTTCAGAGAAAGGAAATGCTTTGTGTCCTAGCAAGCCATATGAGCACATCAGTGCAGCCATACACTAGCAGGGTAACACCAACAGGGTTGGTGCAGTAGTAGAAATAAAAATCTCCCTTAAACGATGTGAGTGAAATGACAGCCATCACGCAGCAGGAAGCTGCTGTTGGAAGACCTGTTCTGATCAGATCTAGCAAGATAAGGGGACACTTGAGGCATGTACAAGTACAGCAACAACAGAAAGTCAACAATGGGTGTGGGGCTAGATGCCCAGGCAGGCAGCGTAAAGGTTGGGAGATCTGATGTTTATACACCAAACAAGAATTCCACATTCTCCCTAGGGTAAAATTCACATGTTGCCTGGCTTTCATTTATTTGTGTGCAAAGAGAAGACGCTTGTTGCTGATAAGTGAGTGTAAAAGCTGACTAAAGATAAAGGTCCACATACAGATGCAGATAGTGAGAGCAGCTGTCCATCCAGCCTGCCAGAGAAGATATTGCTGTGCAAATACAACACTTCCCTTTATCATGAAACCATATGCAGAGCCTAGTTATTTATTTAAACCTTTTTCCCTGGGATAACCTGCCTTGCTGAGATTCGCATTTTGTTTTCATGTGAGGCCCAGGGGACACCTGTTCACCCAAGCATACTTCAGTGGCCATTCAGATAATTAGAAGGCCTACCATTCATGCATAAGGAGCAGACAGCACTGAGTGGCCAGCAAAGCACTGAGAAGCTTCCTGAATGAAGGATGACAATTTTTTAAAGCCAGAAAATATGGGTGCCTGTTCTAACAGAGTAAGGAGCTGACACCAGCTTTCTCAGACATAGCAACTGTAAAGCCTTTCTTCCTCCCACAGTCTGTTTTATGCCGGCTACTTTAATAATAATAATGACACTTAAACTTTTCCAGCTGTAGATTCCAAAGGGGGAAAGTAAGCCGTTGAGTGAGAAATAACTTAGCCAAGGTCACCCAGCCAGCCCAGTGTAAGGGACAACCATGCACTCCTGATGCCCATATGTTGTCCTGTGCACAAAGACTTATTATTTCCTTTAATACAGGCACACATTACAGTGTCTATGAGTGTTACTAAAGATGGTGTGCAGTCCGCATGGCATTTTTCAGGTGCCGTGCCGGGGAATTGCTTACAAAACATTTTTCTTCAAAGCGTCTGATAAAGTGGGATTGGCTCCCATGAAAGCTCATGCGATAAATAAATTTGTTAGTCTTTAAGGACTCCTTGCTTCTTTTGCTGAACTAGACTAACACGGCTGCCCCTTTGGAACTTGGCAATACTCTTGTGTTGTTTCTTAAAGGCTAGCTTCTGGATGAGGGCAGGTCGTTTACAGAGCATAGTGGTTTTCCTTCTCGCAGCCTTTTAGCTGAGTACTCAGACTACTTTATTCGTGAAAGTTTTTGCCTGTCCTGCAGTTCACCTGTATCACGGCCATTATTCCACTGTTCAGCACTTGGTTCCTCACACATCTTTAGCTCTATCATCCCATCTGTAACAGGGGAATAATAATATTTTCTTTCACCTGTCTTTTGTCTTGGCTATTATTACAGATTGTAAGTTCTTTGAAGCAGGACTCACCTCCTACTATATGTCACCCAATAGAGGGGCTCAGTACAGGTTCTGCTGCACCGTCTCTTCCTCCTCTATCATTAGTAATACTGGGAACGAAAGAGGAGCACTAGGCATAAGCAACTTGTGGAGAGTGTGTATAACCCATATGAGAAACCAGTGTAAAAGGGAAAGAGATGATGAACATCCATAATGTTCAAAAGTCTGTCAGAATTTTGAATTGCTGCCAGTTTTAAATCTAAACTGTCATGTTTCATATTTAACTGTGTTTGGGGGTGATAATTACATCTCTTTTCTCCACAATGCACTGTGTAAAATGCTGAGCCACATTTCCAATCTGTCTGTTCTTAGCTCTGAGATGTTTTAACTACTTTTGATTCTTGAGTCCCAGAAAGCCACTATTTAGCAATTAACTTTTTTTTATGAAATATTGAGCCAAATATGACTAAAAATGCCAACAAAAATATGTCTGAAAAGATAAATGGGTAACATGGATGTGCCAATAAAAACACATTGTCGCACTGTAGCTTTCAAACATATTTAATGAACATTGTGTAACATGAAAAGGTATGCTGAGACTGATTCACCAAAAAATAGTTGTCTTAAAAACTCGAATTTTTCAAATGAAAATAATACTCCTCTGGTGCAGCTTTAAAAACACGATGTCTTCAACTATTCATATGTGTTTCTTCCATGACCTGCAGTTCACATTTCTCTGCTATTTCACTGCCTACAAAAATAGGCTTACCAATTTAAGTGAAGCTGAAAAAGTATGTTTTGTTTTGCACTCTTGCACTGTTATACAACCATGAAGGCAGAAGTTTCTGTCCATTTTCCTTCCATAAGCTGTGAAAGGCAATAGCTGCGTAGTGTTTCAAAAACCATTTGTAGGCCTCCCTGTAACATCAGTCTGTACATGAAAAAGGGATTCCTCCGTTCTTGACTTCAACATTCCATTCAATGGAACTTGATTTGAATGATTAATTTAGGGTTTTCCTCATTTTCATTGTAGAAGACTGCAAAGAGCAAGAACTGCATAGTCTTTCCCATCATGACACAAGGGTTCTTGCTTGTAAATGGTCTTGGTAGCATAATTTTAGTTAGGTGTTTGTTTGTGCATCCTAAATACCAGGTACTATGTTCTGTAATGTTCTGCCATTGCATTGTGTATTACCTTATCAGTAGAGTACGTTTTATTGAGAAGCCTTTCTAGTACATTTCCAACTTAGTTTCCTGGCAGGGCTTATTCCTACTAGCTTATCTCCCTCACCCCACACCCACACTTTTTTAATGAAAACCACTGAAAGTTCCCTCCCTCTGAATGTTAGTGGAAAGAAACAAAGCTGAGACACAAATAGTGACACATCCAGGAATATACTAGATCAGTGGGTCTCAACCCAGGGTCCAGAGAGCCCCGGGAGGTCCGTGGACATGTTGCAGGGGGGTCCACGGAGCCTCTCCCTACCGGGGCTGGAATCCAGCTACAGCCCCAATGCTCCCCACTAGGGCTGCCTCTCCCCACCCATAGCCAGATCCCAGCAGGGGGCCATGGTGGCAGTGATGACACTCACCAGCTGTCCCAGCAGTGTCACCAGAGTGATGTGGGCCAGAGTCTGCCTGCATGGGCCAGATTACATAATAAGCCAGGGGGCCACTAAGATTTTTTTTTGTTTGTTAAAAAGGGGGTTCCCAGCCTGAAAAAGTTTGGAAGCCACTGCACGAGATGTCAGTGAGGGAAGCAGAGCAAACTAAGACAACCCCTGGCCAGGTAAGAAAGCCAAGACATGCTATTGTTTATCCAAGGTCTCGGTGATCAAGCTGGCAGTACACAAATGGGCTTTCTCCTTCATTTCAGACTCAGAGAGATCACCAGAGTCTGCATAGCAGCTCTTCTCATGGGCAGATTAACTCATGGGTCTATGGGGCCCAGGCCTAGGGGCCCTCCACTGAGCAGTGCTGGGGAGGAGCAGAGCCACCCTGGGCCAGAGGTTGGGCTCTGTGTTCCTTTCCCATCCCACCCCTGGCTGGCCAGTCCACCCCCCAGGAGTGGGGAGGGCCGGCCCAGATCCCAGGCTCTGCTCTCCTGCCCTGCCTCTGGGCCAGCCAGTCCATCCATGGGGGCGTGGTCAGCTGCATGTGTATACCATGCAGTGTTATGGAGTTGACCCAGCCTGATATTGTTCTTCCTCATGTTTGAGATGTCTTTTTTTGCAGTTTGATCAAGTGGGAAATCAATGAGAGGAAGGAGAACAGAGGTAAAATACACATGTAAATATCTACAGCAGTAGAATCCGCTGATTCTTATGCTATTATGCAAAGCAATTAACCGCTGCTTCAAGGCCAAGGGCTTTGGACAGTCTCTTTTCTATTGCCAGTATGGCAATGTTACATAGATGTTCATCACGCATACTGTTCCTCCAATACTTCTTAATTTGACGCAGACACAATAATGTCTGTTCAAAGCCTGCATTTGATGGAGGTATGGTGATGGCAATAGCGTACAATCAAGAGCGTTCACTGAAACACATTTTCAATTCTTCAAGTAAATAAAGCACTTGGTTCATTGTGGCAATTTTTACTTCTCTCTCCAATTTATACCTCTCTAGAACTTTTGGAACTAATCTCAGTTCTGTTTCAAAACTGTCCATATCACTGTTGTAAAGACTTGCAAATGGTCTGAGTTTCTCTGAATCAAGAAAGTAATGGCACTTTGGACTGGATGCACTGACCCCATTTAAAATGAGAGTTGTCTGTAAAGTTGTCTGTCATCATTTCAGTTCACTGATGGTGCGATCACAAATAGGAAGGGACATTTTTACTTTGAAATTATGGGCAGTTTTTGGAAGCATACTTTCTGCTGCTTTGAGTTCAGTAACATAGTTTTGGAGGCATACAGAAGATTCTCTTTTCTTTTCTTTAGTTTGCATTTCAATGGAATTTTTTTGTAATAATCTTTACATCAGTCATAATTTTATTAAAATTCTCCTCATGATCTTTCAGTTTATCAATCAAAGAGTTAAGAAGGAAGCAAGCTTGAGCCACATCAAAATCTGATTTCTGCAAGTAATCTGAACCACAAGTTCAAGCAGTACTTCAGTAAAAAAATTCAGACAAAATACAAAGCAAAAGTCTATCTCGTTTAGAACGCCACATGCCTCTACATTTCTTTCAGAATTCAATTCATTGTTGATTGTATTCAGAAGCAATAAAATTATTGAAAGTATTGCTGTAATAGCCAAGCATGATGCAATCTGACATACCCAGTGAGTGTCTGATAATTTCCTCAGTTCAATAATTCTGCTCCCAGTTTCCTTTTGCAATTCAGTGAAACATGAATGTACAGAGAAACACAATAGAAACATGTATAGTTGTTGAGGATGGGTAAAGAAATTTGGGACAACATCTGTGTTTTTACAGACATCAACAATTGTTAACAACCTGTGGCTGTAACAATGAACACAGCAAGCTTGTAGTACCTCTTCCAGAAACTGTGTTTGCATAGCATTTAGTGCTCCCCTCATTACACTGACACCACCATAGGCTTGTGCTGTGCAGGTTTTTAGATTTATTGCCACAACATGCCAAGGTGTTCTTTATCTGACTCATTAATGAAGTAGCATCCAGTGAATGACGCAGACAAAAGCCAAAAATTGTTCAAATATATTGCCTTTGTAGCAATAACGGAGAACCACTGAAATTTGTTCCTGCTTACGTACTTCCTTTGTTTCATAAGCAATTAATGCAAAAAAACCCAGCTTCTTTGACTTCTTGGGAGATTGACTCTAGACTCATTCTGCTCATGATACTTAACAATTCATCTTGAACTTAATCATGTATATACTTTGCATTGCCAGGGAAACTATCTATTTTAGGCTGAATTCTGGGATCATGGTTTGCAACTAGCTGCAAGAGTTCAAGAAAATTTCCTCTGTTGTCACTCATCTCATCACTTTCCCAGTGCCCATGCCAAGCAATTTGTTGTTTAGAGGTAAACAAAAGAATTTCTGCAAGAAACCACCTAATGCCTATTTTCTTTTTTGAGTTCTTTAAGTGCATCACAAAGATTGGGCTAAACCTGAGCCTCCTTTGCCTGTCTGTGTTTGTCTGTAACTCTCCCAAGCCACCATACCGTCTTTGTGGACTGCAATTCTGTTATGCAGTCTAAGACCTGAATCATTCTTAGTAGCCTTTTTTTGGTTGTTGCACCCCTTGTGAGTAAACAGATTTTTACCACTACTTGCATCCTTTCCAGTGAAATGGCGACAAGCAAAACACAGCATTTTCGAGTGCACTGTATTCCAACCAGGAGTACAGACTGTACCAGGCTGGCTAGAAAGGTCGCCATGATTTGCCAAATTTTGTTGGTGGGAAATATTTTAGCACTGGCTATATAGGACTTTCTTGTTTAGACTGTGCAATGTCACTGGGACCAGGGATCTTATTTACCTAAGTAGGTGCACACATCTCAGGCAATAGACCAGCACTTGGCACCCCCCAAGATCATTTTCCATATCACAGTTGTCCTCACAGATGCCAGCCTCACCCATACTGCATACTTGTCACCATTCCATTTCTGAAAGATCATCACGAACAGAGGTCGTCAGCTCTTCTTTATTCACAAATCTTATTTCAATTATTCTGCAACATCAAATTCCAGACAGTCCTTCCTGTGAAGGAGCACCCCCCCCCCATATACTCTTTACATAGCATATCCAAAGTAGTTCTCATACTTACAGTCCAAAAGTCCCCACATTGATCAAACCAAAGAAATTTACCCTAGGTCAGTGTTTCCCAACCAGTGTGCCATGGCACACGGGTGTGCCGTCAGGCCTGAGCAAGTGTGCCACAATTTTTTGAAAAAGAGCTCTGGATTGGCTCATGAATATTCATGAGTTCATTTGGAACCTATATGATGGTGTGCCTCAAATTAATTAAAGGTAGCAAGGTGTGCCACGGCAGAAAAAGTGTTGGGAACCACTGCCCTAGGTCACACAGGTCCACCAATCACAGAAACCATCAAGAAGACTGCTTGCAACCCAACTTTACAAAAAGCCCCTTCTTGCGTGTGACTGGCGTCTGATACTATTTAAACACATTTGTACAGCAGAGGACTATTTTGGCTGGTCACTGTGCAGTGTAACAGGAAGGTAAGGGCTGATCCTTTGGGAATGATTGAAACAAGAATCACAAATCAAAGAGCCAGTGATGGCCCTCTTGGCCCCTGAGCCTCCTGCACTGGTGGGCCCTTGCATTCACCTGGGGCTGCAGCCCCCCCCCCGCCCCCCACTCTACGGCCCTGCCCTCTGCAGGGGGGCCGGCACTGGGATGGGGCAGGGAAATGCTGGAGCCAGGCCAGCCCCAGCCTGGCTGATCAGCCCCCCCACAGCAGCCTGTGCACACGGAGTGGCTTCTGGTGCAGCCTGGCCACTCTGGAGGCTTCTTTCATTGGATCCTTCTGAAGATCCCACCTGTACTTCTGTGACATCAGAACTTCGCTGAGGTGTTTTTTAGGCTGGATTTATGAAATACTGGTCTTCAGCTTCTGAAAAAGGATGTTTTTATTTAGGCCATGTCCACACACACAAGGCAGTGTTTTGAAATAAGTTATTTTGAAACAAGTCATTCTGAAATAAAGCCCTTATTTTGAAACAACTTAAATCAAAATAACCAAAAAAAAATTAGAAGGGGGAATCGAAATAGCATGTCCACACAGTGAACTTGCTATTTTGAGTTAGGGAAAGGGCACCCTGGGAGGTGTGGCTATATGGCCCCTTGCAGGCCATGTTGCCACCAGAGGGGTGAGGGGCTTGTAAGGAGCCTGGGGGTGCCCCACAGCTTGGGGAGCTGTGGAACTCCCAGGCTCTGCTACCCAGGGGGGGCCCGCAGCCCCAGCGGGGTGGCCACTCCGCAGGCAGCTCACCCCGCCACTGGGACTGCCCCCAAGCCCGGCGGTGGGACCTGGGGCGCCCCACCCCAGGAATCCCCAGGCGCCCCGCTCTTCCCCAGTGGTTGGGCCGGGGGCGTCCCGCCCTGTGAATCCCCGGGTTCCCTGCTCCTGCCAGGGGCGGGGCCAGGGGGGCACCCTGCCCCGGGAATCCCCTGACCCAGCAAGGGGAAATGGGGGGGAAGCCAGCTGGGGCACCGGCCAACCCCCTGAACTCCACTCAGCACCCTGGCCAGGCACCAGTGGCATCGCTAGCATTGGGCACGCCGGGGCACGTGCCCTGGGTCCCAAAGCTGGTGCCCCGGATCTCTGGCCCAATTGAGCCGGGTATCCAGGGCCTGATCCGTGGCCGGCCACGGCAGTGGTAGCGCCATCCCCAGCCGTGGATCCGGGGCCTGGCTGGCCACTGGCAGGCCCCGCCCCTGGCCAGGGATAGGGCCAGGGGGAGGCCACACAGCCGTGAGCGGCTCGGCCATGGCGCGGCCAGAAGCAGCCGCTGAAAGCCTGGCCCGGGCCCTTGGTGGCAGGCAGCCAGGCCCCCAATCCCCGGTTGGTGATGGGGCTGCCGCAGCCGCCAGTGGCCAGGCCCAGGATCCCCAGTGAGGGATCTGGAGCCCGGCCGGCCGGCCGGCCAGCCGCCCACGGCAGCAGTGGCAGCAGTCCCATCCCCCGCTGGGGATCTGGGGCCCGGCTGCCGGCAGCCGCGGCAGCCCCATCCCCAGCCGGGCATTGGGGGCCTGGCCATCCGCTGCCACGGGCGAGGGCCCGTCCTCCAGCGGCCGCTTCTGGCCACACCACGCTGCGGCATAGCCACTTGCAGCCGCATGGCCACCCCTGGCCAGGGGGCGGGACCTGCCCTTGGGGCGGGGGCTGGGCCCGTGCCCCGGGTCCATTCCCCCCCCCAGCAATGCCTCTACCAGGCACCCTGGGAGGAAGGTCATTGTTATTTTGCAGCAATCCTTGTTTCGAAATAAGATGTCCAAACAGTGTTATTTCAAAACAACTGGTTTCGCAATAACCCTCCTTTCAAAACCAAAGTGGTTTAAGCTGTTTCGAAAGGAGAGCTTGTGTTTCGAAAGGAGGTGCTCGCTCCTTTCGAGACAAGAAAACATCATGTGGACATAGGGGCTATTATTTCGAAACAACCAGTGTTGTTTCGAAATAAAAGCCTCGTGTGGACATACCCTTAGATGGCATGATACGGCAGAAATGGGGTGGAATGCTTGGGCCTTCACAAAGAAGAACCAAGACTTTTCATTGCCTGATCCTGGAAACTTCTCCTTTACCAGCTTTCTGGGCTGCAGCCTTAATTTCCCTCAGCATGTTGTCTGCTCTCTCCACTCGTCTTCTCTTTGAACCTTCTCAGGACAGCCACCTTTCCTTTGTTGGCAGAAGCCGCTAAATAAATCAAACAGCAGTCAGGAGTGATCTAACAGAACTTTACTCATTTGAAAAAGGATTAAAATAAGAGTTGAATGCACAAGTAACAGTATAGCTCAGCAAAACTAAGCCTTCCATCTTTTCAGTCAGAACAGGAGAAATGAAACTGAAACAAACTCTGAAGTTTCCTCAAACCAAAACTACCACCTCGTACTTAGACAATTTAACTATTTAATAGCAATGTTTTGGTGTGATCCTTTTCCACTGCTATTCCAACATCCTTCAAGGGCCCAGTGAACCTGTGAAAAATGCCCAAGTCTGAAAGCCTATCTAAATGAAAATGTGAAAAGTGCCTTTCCCTCCAACCAACCAAAGTGGACCAGTCAGACTGGGGGGGGGCACTGGGGGGAGCAAACTTCTTGTCTGGGGTGTCCTTCAGCCCCCCGACCCCTCCCAGAGCCACCACTGCTAAATTGTCAGGGTCACAGACTGGGCACCTGAACAGAAAACACTGTCCAATATTTGCTTCACTTTACAAAAGTGAAAAACACCCATGCTAATTTTAACATGACAAAGTACTAAATCAATTAAGTAATGACCACTACTTCTGAAAGCCATGCATGATTAGATCTTCATTGGAAATCCAGTGGGACTTGTATTCCTAAATCTTTTTGTAACTCTGAGATATGGGGCAGAGTTTCAAAAGCACATAGAGGAATCAGATACTTTAAAAAACTTCCCCATAAAACACAACTACATAAAGGAAGTTTTCAGAAGGCTCTAAGGCTATGTCCACACTTACGCAGTTAAATCAATTTAAGTTAAATCAGTTTTTTAAAAAATCACTAAAATCATTAAACCGATTTAACACATCCTCACTAGAAACTCAAATTGACCTAGCATGTCCATGGACAAGACTTGCTAGTTTGATTTGGGAGAGGGATACCATGGGAGGTGTGGCAAAATGGCCCCCTTGAAGGGCCGTGCCTCCCGCAATATATAGAAAAAGGACAGCGCCCTGGGAAGGAGAAGGGCAAAAGTGTTAAATTGAAATAACAGTTAAATCAAAATAACATGTCCATACTACATTATTTTGAAATAACAGTTTTGATTTGACCATCATTTTGATATAATACCAGGTTTTATTATACTGAAATGACTTTCCTTATGCCAAAATGAGGGAGCTCCTTATTCAAAATAAGGAAATGTAGTGTGGACATACAATATTTTAAATTGAAACGATCAGCATCATTTCGATTTAAAGACTAAGGCTATGTTCACATGTAAACTCTTATTTCAAAATCAGTTATTTTGAAATGAGTTATTTTGAAATAAAATCCTTATTTCAAAATAACTTAAATCGAAATAAGGGAAAAACCTCAAAGTGAAATAGGATGTCCGGACACAGGACTTCCTAATTCACTTCAGGAGAGGAGCAGCATGGGAGGTGTGGCAACATGGCCCCCTCACTGAGGCATGCCCCCCCACCCAAAATATACAAAAAGAAAGGCACCCTGGGAAGGAGAAGGGCAAATGTGTTATTTTGAAATAACCGTTATTTCGAAATAACATGTCCAAACGGCATTGTTTCACTTTCAGGTGAGGTTTTATTGTTCTGAAATGACAGGGTCCTGTCATTTCGAAATAAAGGAATGTTGTTAAGACATGACAGCTTTTATTTCAAAACAACAGTCACTGATGCAAAATAAAAGCCTCGTGTGGACATACCATAAGTGTGGACATACCCTAAAAGATTTAGGACCACAAATCCAATTTGTTGTCCAGTGAAGGTATAGCTATGTTGTACCCCATTACAGCAGTACCTAGCTCCTCTGGAACATCTGTGGTTACTGGGCACATAATTCCACTTTGGGGCTTTAAAAACCCTTACCTACAAGTGTGACTGGAATTTGAAAGGAATCCCACATAATCAGCAAAATTTTTAGAATAATGATTCAGTTGCAAGTTGGTTGTGATCCCATACAACATAAATGGGGTATTAAACTCCTGGAACACGATTTTTCAAACAAAAGGGAGAAAGATATTTAGTCAAATACACAAGACATAAATATGAGGTTAGAAATCACATTTGGCTGTGAGGCCATCTTTAAAACTTTTCCAATTTGGTTTGCAGCCAGCACACTGCTTAAGCTACACATTTTTGTTTAATAGTTTACATGATTTGTGCTTCTGCTTGCATGTCCTTTCCTACCATTTAGTCTCTGAAGGAACATGAAATGTTGGTTCCAGGATGCTTCTCCCAGAGGAGAAAGGGATGTTTTTCCTTAAACTTATGGCTCAAGCAGCTTTGCATAAAAATTGGGAAATGCAGAGACCAACTGCCTTACCAGAGGTGTGCCTGTCTTGTCCACCCTATAATGAAGTACTAAGATTAGAGGCATTTGGAATGATTTATATTTTTTCCCATGCTTGGATACTTCTTCTTTTGATTCCAATATGAACCTGCCAATGAGTAATACTAGTGGTCACTTTGACCCTCTGTGTATAGCAATCGTGTGGAGCAGTAAGATCCTGAGAAAGGATCCTGCAGTCTGTCAAATCCTGTTGGCCCCTTTTCTGGCCCCCCCCCCCCCCCCCCGAAAAGAGAGTCAGAGATTTGTAACACGAAATTGAGATTAAAGGGTTCACTTCCAGTTTTGTTTAGATTAAATGGCAGCGGGTCTGGGATTGAAACAAAAGGGTAAGGGTATATAATTTACACAATTGTTCCTAATATCTTGTTTGTATAACACTTTTCATTGAAATGAATCTCAAGCACAATAAACCTATGGACTGCCTTCATCTGCAAAATATAGATGTAGCCATTTCTAAGACAGAGCGCAGAAGTGGTTTCAGACAGGAGCCAAAGAATACCATATGCAGCAGAAACTGTAGGAAGAATTATGATCTTAATTAAACTACTAGCCAAGACCCAAAGATTACCACTCAGTTTACAGAAAGTGCTATGGCACCTTAAATGGCTTCTGCACTTGGTCAGGACTTTGGGAAAGACATCAGCTCCAAAAGCAAAGTGGCCTCTACCACCAAGCTGAGATATTGCTGTAATGCTGACTCAGGGGAATAGATGCCATTTACTAAATCAACACCATTACTTTCTATGGCCCAGTCCTACAAACACTCCATTCCTGACCAAACTCTCAACTCCATCCAAGCACACTTCTAGGTGAATGTTCTGCAGCTTCTTCCTACTGCCAGAAGTAAATACTATGGAATGGCAGAGGAGCTTTCTCTGAAGCAAGATAGGTATTTTGGAAAGTTTATGTCACAAAAGTTCACCTCAAAACTGGCAGGTGTTTTTGCTGTGAGATTATTTTTTCAAAAGCATCAGCCAAATGCAAAGATGGCAATTTCAGGGTTTCGCCTGAGGCTTTGATGAAATACCACCTGTATCACTATGGATATGTCTACACTGGAAGCTCTGTTTAGTTGACTTAACAAGGTCGACTTTAATTCAACTTACAGTTAACCTCATTAAATTGACTTAGAGTGTCCACACTGAAAACTCGTGTCAACTGCCTGTGTCCACGCTGGCAGGCACTAAGCAGACCCCTCCTGGTGGCCAGGAACTCTAGGAGGGGGCCTGGATACCAATTAAGTTGACTTAAGGGCTATTCCCTGTCTACTCTGACTTAAGTCAACTTCATAAAGTCAGCCTAAGCGTTAAGTTGACTTTAAGAGTGGTGTTATTAAGTTGACTTAAGGAAGCACTTAAGTCAATTTAATAAAAGCCCAGTGTGGCTGTGGGAGTCTGTGGGTCAACTTAGGCTTCCTTAAGTCAACCTGGGGCTTCACTGTAGACGTACCTTATGTTAGTGTCACGATAACGATCCATGTATTGAGGATGTTGCAGCAATGATAGAAAATGCAAATTTCATAAGGTAGGTTCAAATCCAACTAATTCATCTGTGTTTGGAGGTAGTGTCACTGATATGAAGGTGTCTGAAACAGACACATTCAGCTTTTTTCTTGAAATGGTACACAAAACCCTTGTTCTTACCCAATTTTACAGCTAAAATGGGTCAAGTAGCTTGCTGAAGGTTGTATCTTGAGTCATAGGAACAAAACTTTGTCCTTCCTGGTTCTGAGTCCTTTGCTCTAATCTTTAGTATACAACATGTAATGAAATGTTGGCATATCCCCAGAAAAGCGTTTTGCTTAGACCACTTCCTCTGTAGTTCACTACCACAGACCTCAATGCTGGGTTTAGGCACATTTCCAGCTCAAATACATGATCCTAAACAGCAACATTTTAAGTTAAATTTCAAGCAAGATAATGAGCATCTAGAGCATTTCAAAAGACAATCATTGTTCTACATTTAAACAAAACAGCAAGAAGGAATGTTAGAGACCAGTCAAGAGAGTAAGCAATATATAGAATAGGAAAATATACGACAGGCTCATTGTTAGCCATGACTTTCCATTTTTAAAAATAGTTTTTTGCATTTAGTAATGTCTGTGTTTTACCAACTTTTTTCACTTAACAGATAACCCTTCCCCTTCCCAATATCCCAGGATACATTGAAAACTAAAGAGCTGGTGAAGCTAACTGTCTGTGCTAACTTGCTGAGAAATCATCAACATTAGACATTTTATTAAACTTTTACTGAACATCTTAGTGTAAAGACGACTTCATTTTATAAACTCCCAGGGTGTTGGAAGGAAAGATGTTATAATTCTCATGTAATCTCATAAATTCTCTCCCTAGTGAATTGTGAGTCCATGACTGCTAATAAAATTCTCATGAGAACACAGTATCCATCCATAAAAACTCCTGAACTCCCCATGGGAATCGGCTGGTTTAGAAAGGTTCAGGGGTTCAAGTCTGTGGTTTATTTATTAAAACTTTCTCAGTAAATAGATCATGGTATGCTAGATAACAACCACACAGTTTTGTACAAGGAACATCCATTCTTTATATGATGCACAAATATTGAGCCTTAAAAATAGCAACATGGAAGAACCTTAAACTAGACTGAAACAAAAATATATTGGATTTTCTCTTTAAAGAGAATCTTGCAGGGATTGGTTTGCCTTAAATCCAAGAAGCAGCTCAAATTTTGCCATATGTTAGGTTATGAAAAGAAAATTTCATTCACCTGAGTAGTTAATAATAGCTTGTGGTACAGCTAGGTTCAAACAACTGACTGGCTATGTCTACACGGCTCTTTTAGTTTGAAATAACACTCGTTATTTTGAAATAAAAGAAATTAGGTCTACATGACGTTTTCTTATTTCAAAAGGACGGATCCCGTCCTTTCGAAATAAGAATCATCATTTCGAAAAAGTAAAACCTGCCCCCCTGCCCGAAACGGCCGTTATTTCGGAAGGGATATTTTGAAATAAAGCTGTTTAGACCTGTTCTTTCAAAACAACACTGTATAGATCTGTTGTTTCGAAAGAACTGTTTTGAAACAACAGGTCCAAACGGCTTTATTTCAAAATATCCCTTCTGAAATAACAGCTGTTTGGATTGCAGGCTTTCCCTTAATTCGAATTAACAAAATGTTAATTCGAATTAACTTATTTTGAAATAAGGATTTTATTTCAAAATAACAATGCATGTGTAGACATAGCCACTGAGTCACAGAAAACAGTGGTGAGTGGAAGGTAAAAATCAAGCACTAATATTAGAAGAGTGTTTCTGATCAAGAACGTCAGGGGGAGCCTGTCAATATCAGAAGCTGGAATTAGGTTCCTTTAGTGCATTTTGTGATTTAAAACTTTTCCATCATAATACATATGGCTTAAACTTGCCCACCTCTCAGAAACAAGAAATCCAAGCAGATCCTCCTACAACTGGGGAGGAAAAGTTGAAGATTCCATTAAGTTCTCTGTGGAGACAAGAACAAATGGCTATAAACTGGCCATCAGGACATTTAGACTTGAAATTAGATGCACGTTTCTAACCATCAGAGGAGTAAAGTTCTGGAATAGCCTTCCAAAGGAAGTTGTGGGGACAACAACAACAACAAACGCTGGCTTCAAAACTGAACTTGATAAATTTATGGAGAGGATAGTGTGCTGAGGCTGCCTAGTTTGGTAATGGACTGATAATTTGACTACTGATGGTGAATAAGCCAATGGCCTGAGATGGGATGTTTGATGCAGTGGGTTCTGGGGTTTTACAACAAACTCTTTCTTCAGTGTAAGTCTTGCTGACATGCTCAAGGTTGATTGGATCATGCTATTTGGGGATCAGGAAGGTATTTTCCCCCAGAGCAGATTGGCAAAGCTTCTGGGAGTTTTTCACTTTTTTCTGTAGCGTGGGGTATGGCTTGCTTGCTGGTGGCTTCTCCGTGTAGTGTTCTGCATTACCCTAGGTGACTGGGGTTGCCATAGTGATTGATGGGAGGGTTGCTTAGGTGCTAGGAAAAGCAGTCTGACTAGTTCAGTTCTCCCTTCAATAAAGGTTCCATTTAGAGCTCAGCGTATGCTGCCTCTCAGTATCTGATTATAGTTCACCAAAATATAATACTCTGTACCTTACAATTTTTAAACCATGATATGAGAACTTCAGTAACTCAGTCATAGGTTAGAGGTTTATTACAGGAGAGGATGGGTGAGGTTGTACATCTGCATTGTGGTCTGAGTACATGACCATATTGGTCCCTTCCGACCTTAGAGTCTATGAGCGTACAAGTCCACAAAAAAATCCTCTATGATGATTTAAATTTACCCAGGAAACACTGAAATAGAATAGTGATGAGTCTGATGCCTAGACTATGTAGATCTAATTAACCATAGTTACAGATATTTATTTCCCTATGTGAAGATGTGCATCAAAGTACTTGTTGATAAATTCTTTTGTGTTGAAAAGGCAAAACCTCTGGTTCCTCTTCAAATGCTCTCTCATATCCATTGTGAATTAGGTGTGGTGTGCTACATGCACCAAAGCCAGAAATTTTTCCTCTAGTGGTATCTGTAGGTCCAGCTGTAGAGCCCTCTGCAGTGGCAGGTGTATGTGCTAGTATACAGCATGCTGCCGAACACTTTCTCTCTCGGTTCTGTCTTACCATTTGTGACAGAGGTGAAACACTCACCCGCTCCGCAAGTTCTTATTAACCTAGTGGTCTACTACTGTATCCAGTGAATATAGTTACTACTTCTTTGTTTAATTTAGTGTTAGTTTAGTGTGTTTAGTCATAGTTGGAGCCACAGGTGGTCTCAGTGGGTGGGCAGCATGGGCAGCTGCCCAGTGCCATGTAGGGGAAGGCCCCCCCACCCCCACCTCTGCGCTGCCTCTGTTGTTCTGGGAAAATTTAATTTGACCCAACTAGGCACACTATTGCCAAATTATTCTAGTTCAAAAGGTTGTTTGGGTAAGCACACTGCAATAGTGAAACACCCCTTCAGTGTCTGTCAGCTCAATATTACCTTGTTAGCCCAGCACTATAATAACTACACGGAGACCAGAGTTTCCAACAAACAAATTCACTTTATTAAACAAGACAGGGACCAACCCTACCCTAAGGACAGAGTGCAACAGGTAAGTAAATAAGCAAGTAAACGAACCCGAAACCACACACCACCCACACGAACTAATGCCCAACCAGTGACCAAACCTAAGGAAAGGGAAACTAAGGACTTGGACACCTATTTCCCTGGACTCCCCTGTTATATTTATGATCCAATGCTTGCAGGGTGATGCCTCTCACACAAGGTCTTCGGGTCTTGAGGCACAGGCTGAGCTCAATACCGCGAGGAACTGTGCAGGGTTCAACTCGAGCGCTGGCTCCCAGGCCACCCCAAGTCCCTAATCCAGTGGCCATCCTCTTCTAGTTCCAGATCTGGTGTCCTCCAAGCCTGATTCGTAGGCTTCTGGACCGCTTCTGGTCACGTTCTATAACCAGAGTCCTTTCACCCCTTGACAAAGTCCCGGATACCAATCCGCTTCGGGGGCTTTCCACGAGGATTCCTCTTCTATCTGCACTCAAGGCCTCCCAGTGCCTGAGCCAGAGTCCTTAAGCAGAAACCAAGCTTGGAAATGTCCTTCCACGCCTCGTTCAGCCAGCAGTTCCCTAACTGCTACCTAGCTAGAGCCTCTCAATGCATGCTCTGGAACCCTCTAAGCCTAGGCGTCTTCAGGCTCTTCCAGCCCTAATCCCAAATGGAGCGACGTTAACTCAGGAATAACCACCAGGAGGGAACGCCTAACTGTTGTGAACACAACCTAATAAACCCTACAGAACATTCAAATAAACCAATAGGGGCAACACTTCACATGATTCCCCCAATCCCTGAGCAGAATGTGCAGAACATTCCAGTCCTAAATAACCTTTCCCCCTCCAATCAGATGGAAGGTTCTTGCAGCATCCAAGCCTTCTCCAATCAAATGACAGCCTTGAGCAAAGGGTCTCGTGCTACTGGGCAGACTGACTCTTAGCAGCTTGCCAGTGTAATGCAACTGTTGCAAGCTGGAAGCCCAACCCTGCTGGTAACATAACCAGACTCTCTACCGCTGGTTAGCTGCACTTTTTAGTTTCAACTTACTATTATAACAGACCTAAACATTCCTATTTAGCAAAAATTCTCCCAACACTATGAGGGCTGGGACCCAGCAGCAGGGGGCTGGTAAACCCTGCAGATGGGCTGGGGACCTGGCAGTGTCCCCAGTGGGTGAGCAGGGAGGCCAGTGGGGGCACTAGCAAGGCCTCGTGAGGGGGGTCAGGGACCCGGCAGGAGGACTTAGCTAGCAAAGCCTGGCAGTGGGGCCAGGAACCTGGTGGTGGCCCAAGCAGGGGGCTGTCAGGCCAGAAGCCCAGTGGCAGGGGCCAGGGAGCCAGTGACAGCCCTGGTGGGGGGGCTAAGGGGCTGGCAGTGGCAGTGCTAGGAGGGCTAGCAGGGCCCCATGGAGCTGGCAGGGGTGCTGGGAGGCTCCAGTAGGGAGCCTGGGAGACTAGTGGGGGGGGGTTGTGGACTGGTGGGGGCCCCAGCAAGGCTGGGGGGACAAAAGTCAAGAATGGGGACCAACATGCAGCATGGGGGGGGGCCCATCCTTGACTTTTGCCCTGGGCCGCAGAATCCTTCAGACCACCCCTGGTTGGGGCATGCCCCAGTCTCTGTGGTTTAAACCTGAACTTCTTGCAAAAAACCAGTGCCGCTGAGCAACTGCGACACTGCCTGAAGTGCTTAAGAGAAGCTCACGTGAAGGAGAAGTGTAAAATCTGCACACATTTTTGCCAACATATGAAGAAGGCCCTTGTGCTGGAATAGAGAAGCTCACGTGAAGGAGAAGTGTAAAATCTGCACACATTTTTGCCAACATATGAAGAAGGCCCTTGTGCTGGAATAGATGGTTAGGCCAGGTGGAGCAGCTGACCCTGGTCTTGGGAGAGCTGCTTTTAGTCCAATTGCAGCGGAAATGTCGGGGCGGGGGGGGGGGTAGGCCACCAATAGTTCTGACAGCATTCTGAACAAATGCTGCCATGGCCATTCCAGGGCTGCTACAATAACCCATGCTCTGAGTAGGGAAGAACCATACTGCTTGGTACAGTTTAGTCACTACACATTTTTAGCCCAGGTTCAGTAGTTTTTACTGGAGCGCAGGAAACCTTCCACTAGAGCGTACTCACTAGCCAAGTGGAAGCAGTTCACCTGCTGGGCAGCTTGCCAAAATGTCTCACCCTACAAAAATCACCTATACAGTAATTTTGGACTATCTGTTTACACCTGAAACAAGAAACCTTGGCCTTCTTGTCTGGCAGGGTACACCTAGCAATGATATCAGCCTTTCACCCCCCCCCCCCCCGGCACAGGGTAGAACAGTCTTTTACATGAATTGGTGCTCAGATTCTCCAGAGGTCTGGAGAAGCTTTTGTTTCATGACCTAGTATCCCAATGGGATTTGAACCTTGTCTTCTACTAACTCATGGGTCCACTGTTTTAGCTACTGACTACCTGCTCCGTCATGCACTTTTCCTGGAACGTAGCATTCCTAGGCTCAGCCACCTCAGTGAGGGGGCCTCAGAGATTAAACACTGACTGTGGAGCTGGTGTACACTGCCTTTTAAAAGACAAGACCTAGTTTAGTCCTCACCCCATGTTCCTGCTGAAAGCAGTTTAACATTCTTATATCAACCAGGACATATTTTTGCCATCTTATGTCCAAGACCTCACAGCACTAGGAAAGAGAGACATCTTCATTTTCTCAAGATAAGGAGCTCTGGCTTTCTGCATCGACTGGACCAGTCCTTTCTGCCACTACACCGTACTAAACTTGAGGCCTAATCACTGCAGAGTAGAGTGGAACAATTACTTCTCATGTCTTACTCACAATACTCCTGTTAATATACCCCAGAAAGGTGTTTGCTTTTTTTGCACCAGTATTACACTGCTGACTCATATTTAGCTTGTGATCCACTATGACACCCACATACCCTTCTGCAGGACTCCTTCCCTAGGCAGTCATTGCTCATTTTGTATCTGTGCAATGGGTTGTTCAACCCTCAGTGGAGTACTTGGCACTTATCTTTATTGATTTTCATTCTATTAATCTCAGATCATTTCACCAGTTTGTCCAAATCATTTTGAATTGTCATCTTAGCCTTTAAATTACTCACAACACCACCTAGCTTGGTATCATCTGCAGACTGTATAAATTTGCTCTTTATGCCATCATCCAAGTCATTGATTAAAATGCTGAACAAAATCAGACCCAGGACTGATTCCTGCAGCACCCTGCTCCTTATGTCCTTCCAGCCTGAATGTGAACTGTTGATAACTACTCTCTAGGAGTGGTTATCCAACCAGTTTTTCACCAATCTTATAGTAGCTCCATCTAGTTTGTACCTCCCCAGTTTATTAATTAGAATGTGATGTGAGACCATATCAAATGGACTGTTGCTGGTAAATCACCTAATGCAGAATGGACATGAGCAAGCATTTGAAGAAGAAAGTGTAACACCCCTGGGGTTTTAAGGAGTGTGATCCCTTTAAATTTTTGCCCTGTGGGAGAGGTTGTGGAGCTGAGGAGGGGGCTGGGGCTGGAGCTGGAGGCCTGGGAAGGAGGAAGAGGGAGAGAGTCCCTGCCTGAAACCAGGGAAGACAGAGCACCTGAACGGGGATGCCAGGCCAGCCCCCACAGAAGGACACTGTGCTGGGGAGAGTTGCCCAAGGACAGAGCAGCATCCAGTGACTGGCCATCTGGAGCTGTGGGGCCGTGAGTACAGCATATGGGACTGAGGGGGGAGACTGTAGTTAGTTAAGTGGGGAGGGGGCTGCTCTGGGTTCACAGAGAGCAGCAGAAGAGGCATCAGAGGGTTTTCTTTTGCTGGGAAAGTGCTGGCGCCAAAGACTAGGAGTTGCTGGACTGAACCCTGGACTGGAACTGTGCTGGGACTCCTGAACTCATGGTGCAGATACAGAGCTCACATCTGCCTCTAGCCTGCTCTATTGTTGGGCCTTACAGGGCCCTGTGTTAGCTGTTTACTCTGTGTTACTGCTGCCCCATCTCCCCTGTTGGTTTCCCCTTTTGCACCTCTGTAAATAAACCTTCCCCATTCCCATAATCCCTGAGCTATCCCAGTGTGTGTGTGGTCACTCTGGGGATGTGGAACAGGTGCCCCTGGGGGCAAAGGGGCTCCCCTTGCTGTGTTCCCGTGCACACCCTTTCTCTGGTCAGAGCTGCCTGCAAGGCAGACTCAATCTGGTTACGTGGGTGTTACAGAAGAATGGTTACTTACCTTGTAACTGTTGTTCTTCAAGGTGTGTTGCTCACATCCCTTCCATAACCCACCTTCCTTCCCCTCAGCTGGAGTTGCAGCAAAAACAAACAGAGTGAGGGGAGCCAGCAGCGCCTTATACCGATGCATACACACACTGCTACAGAGCATACAAGAATGAGCCCTGGGGATAAAGCTAGAGGGAAAAATTTCCAGCACCAATGCCTGTGGTGCAGCACACCTAATTTCTGAATGAGGTACTTCAGACAGGAGGTAAGTAACCATTCTTTCTGCATACACAGCAAACACTCTCAGAACACACGTCTTGAATCCATCCTCTAGGAAGTGTAGAGATACCATTCGCCATACAGTCTAGATACAGTCTTTGGTTTGCTGGACAAACTTACTGATGGTGCCAAAATGAAGAAGCCAAGGACAGGCCAGGACACAGCAGTTGCAGGCTGCAGCTATACAGAGCCATAGAAACTTTAATCTAATTTCTGTACACAGGGCTGATCAGAATACAGTGTTTCTCTTAACACTGGTTGGCTCATCAGTAAGATACTACTATACCAGGGAAAAACATAGAGTGTGCTGGGAGACTCAGCCTCTACATTGCCACTAGCCCCCCCCCCCCCCCAGCCCTGAGAATCAGGGGAAATGCTGAAGCTACCTGGAAACAGTCAAACAACAATTTCAGCTGTATATTTGCACTGGGAGAAATAAACTGGATGAGCAAAAGATTGTTCTCCTTACAGTGGCAGGACAGAAGCCAGATGTCTACCATTCACTCCGCACAGAAAGGGTGTGGGGTTGGTGCAGGGCTGTATAAAAGCAGGGGCTTTAGGGGCCCCAGAATAAGGGGGAGCCCCAGCTCCACAGCAGTGGCAGCACCTCTGGCCACATCACTGCCAGCCCATGCTGTGCCCCAGCACCAGCACCAGCCCAGTGCCGAAAGCCACTCTGCTCCCAGGCTGAGAGATATGTTCTGGAGGAATACATAGAATGAATGAGAAATGGTAGAGGAGTCTTAAAACAAAAAACATAGTCTTGTGAGTATATAAGATTAAAAGACTGTCTCAATAAAGATCACCATGTCCTAGAGCATAACAATAAAAATTCCACAAATAATTACTAAGGCAGAGAGATCTGACACTAGAAAGGGAACTATGTATAAACCCAGTAGCAGAATATACAGAAACAAAAGTAAAAAGCCTAGAGACAGTGACAGTGCCCGATTGTGAGTTCTATCACTAAACTAGCCAGGAAAAAGTTCATAGAAATTAAATTGGCCAAACACAGATGTATAGAATGCAAGAAACAATGCCAACAATGTGGCAACCTACATGGCAGGGGTTAAAGTAAAGCTGAAACACACTGGACCGGTGTTCCGTGGCCCACTATTTTTAGGGGCTTGGCATTCCAGGCCAGCTAAAAATAGAAAATGGAGCCAGAATGCTGCATTCCAGGGCCCACAATTTAAAAATAGTGGCCCCTGCAAAGCAGCGTTCTGGCTCTATTTTCTATTTTTAGGGGCCCCTGACTGCCGAGCCCCTAAAAATTGCAGGTCCCAGAATGCCATTCTGGAAGAGCATGGAGATTTTAAATCTCCACCCTGAGCCTACTCTCACTGAGCATGCTCAGAGTCTCTGAGCATGGTCAGTCAAAGCAGGCTCTGGGGGGAGGGGGGAGCCTCAGCCCAGGCTGGGGCTGCTCTGCACAGTGGCCAGGTAAGGGAGCCTGGGGGGGGGGAGTTGGAGAAAAGTGAGCCTGCCCAGCAGCGAAAGAGCACAGGGGGGTCGGCCCAGGGCAGCAGGGGTAGATAGCACAGCACGAGGGGGGATTGAGGAAGGGTTGGGGGACCAGTGATGAGATGAGGATGTCAGGAGGGATTTGGGGAAAGGTTCAGGGGAGCAGTGGCAAGAGGGGGCTCAGGGGCAGTACCTGGGGTAGGGGAGCAGTAGCTGGGGTGGGGGGGTGAGCATGTGCAGAGCAGTAGATAGGGTGGGGGCAGGCATTTGGGGGGGCAGTGGTGGGCTGGGGAGTAGGCATATGGGGAGCAGTAGCTGGGGTGGGTGAAGGGGGCCCAGACCTGCATGAGGGGGAATGGAGTAGAGCAGACCCAACAGATTAAGTAAACTCCTTAGTTAGAATTAAAAGGAGAAGGACTGCTGTTCTGCATGGATTTAAGAAGTTGAATGAAGACCTGGAAAGAGCATACTTTCACTTGCCCACAAGAAGTAAACTGTTGCTTGTGATGGCAGGAGCCAAATTCATTGGCTGAATTTTGACTGATTTCCTTGGACATTGAGGACTCTGGGATATGCACTTCAAAACACAATGTTTGGCAGATATGGCTTCCTAAGACTGCCTTTTTAAATATGTTTAGATCCTAAAGTATTTTGCTGTATAATGAGGCTGGTGCTAGAGGAACTAAAAGACATGAAAGTATACATGAATTAGTAATTTGGGGCAGCACTTCCACTGAACATCAGGAATGACAGAAAAGAGTACTGGAAATGGTAAGAGTTAATAACCTTAAACTAAATGAGGCCAAATGTTAATTTCAAGCAGCAGAAATAATATGTCTGGGGGAGAGAGACTGACCTCCAAGGGAATCTTGCATGATAAACCAATGATTCAAGCAATACTGAATATGCCAAACCTCAAGATAAAAAGGGAATCCAAAGGGTGATAGGCATGTTGAATTATGTCAGCAAATTCTTTTCTAACTATACAGATTCCTAAACTCGCCTAAGACATCTCCTCCACAAGGTCACAAAATCGGCATAGACGCAAGAAAATGACAGATAGTTAAAATGTTTTAAAGGATGTTTTGACATCAGCTGCAATTTTTTGACCCATCAAGAGTCATTCAACTCTCAACAGATGCCTTAGAAGGTGGTTTAGGAACAGTAATATTACAACATCAGCATATAGATATACACAATTTCAAGACTTCATCTATAGAGTAACTTCAAAGCAGAAACTGAGCACAACCCACTGATTACAGTACACAAAAAAGGACTTGGAGAAGCACCATCAAGTACATAGCATCTACTACTGAAAATTCAGAAATATGATGTGATCCTAGACTTTCCTACCTGGATGCCCCTTAGTAATGGTGGACACAGGCTCAGGAGCACATGCTCCATCTGATGATATGCAGATTGATGATCTCGAAGAAGCAAAAACATGCATGAGAACATGATAAAAATATTATGTACTGTATCGCAAAGAATATGGAATGAATTGGAGATGCACAGCTAAAGATATATGATACAAATTGTAAGTAAAGGAGGGAAAAAAATCAACACTTCCCACATTCATATCCCCACTACACATATGAACTTTAAGTAATCTCAAAAGTGCTCTTGAAGGGAACACAGATTGTGCTTCCAACAGTGAAAGAAAATTCGTACAGAGAAAGAAAATATTGGAACAAATACATGGAGGGTACTGGGAATCAAAAACGGAGAGCAAGAAAAGTCATTGTCTGGGCATAGCTAAATAATGTCATTGAAAAAAATGGTGAGCAAGTGTGAAAAAAGTCAGAAGTACAGAGATTCCCAACAGAAAGAACCAGTAATACTGCATGAATAATGGTCAGTTCTATGGAAGAAAGTTGGAACTGACATGTTCAGCTTGGGAAGACATGATCCCCTGACTATAATGGACAACATTACCAATCTCCCAGTAGTCACACTTGAAGATATTACAGCAGTAACAGTTGTAATGCACATTAAATCTGTCTTTGCATGTCACAGAATCCAGGAACAGTAATAATTGACAATGGGCCACAGTTCAAGAATAGGAAATTATTGAACTAAGCTGAAATGTCTGACTTTAAACATGAGACATCTAATTCCAGATATCCTCTAACCAATTGATTAGCTGAATGGGGAAATATATATAGTGAAGAACTTGCTCAGAAAAAGCAATTGTTGCAAGAGAAGATCCATATTTAGCACTACTCAGTTACAGAGCTACACTGCCACAATGTGGAAAGTCACCTGCTGAACTGAGCAAAAGATGTATAAATAGTTCATCTCTAGGTATAGCACAAAGACAAAGGCTGACTAAGGAGGCTGTGATAGCAAAGAAGCGAAAGTACAATCAGATAAACATTACAATAGAGCAAGACCTTTAAAAAGAAAAGATTCAGAGAATTTGTCAAGCTGTATGTCTGTGTTCACACAGCACTCTTATTTCGAAACAACAGAGGTTGTTTCAAAATAAGAAATATCTGTTCACACGACGCACGGTTGTTTCGAAACAACGACACCCGTTGGTTAGAAACAACTTAAACCCCATGTGGGGACGAAACAATGTTGTTTCAAAACGATTGTTTCAAAACAATGCCGTCCGAACATGTTGTTTCGAAACAACAGTGACTTGTTTCAAAATAACTGTTGCCTGAAACTGCTATTTCGCTTTGAGCTTTATTCCTTAATTCGAATTAACAAACTGTTAATTCGAATTAAGTTATTTTGAAATAAGGCATTATTTCGATACAAGTTGTTTTGACACAACTTGTATCGAAATAATGCCTGTGTGTGAACACAGCCTATATGACTATTTAAAGACACAGTGGTCAAAGAATATTCACCTTGCTTGTTTTCCATGATCACAGACGAAAGAAAATCTTATGAAGCAATTGCAAGCATCTGTTGATGATACCTGAAAACTTGATTGAGACAAATGAAATGATAACATACACACAGGGTGAAGACAAAGACAAACTGACCATGTTATTGGCCATGATACTGAATAGTCAATTACAGACAGAAGACTTGACTAAAGAGGGTTTACAATACAGAAGACTGTCCAGGACAGGGTTGCTGAAATGTCATGTTCAAGCCATGATGGGTTGTGCTTAAGAAACTTGAAGAGTTAAGTCAGAAAATTTGAAAAAAGGAAGATGTGCTATAAAGGAAGTCCTGCAAAAAGTGTAGAAATGCCACACTTCCTGCTCATTTTAGATGCCGCCTTCGGTTTTCTGGGACGCACTTCTTGCTGGGAACAGAAATAAAGATGTGGAATTAGGATTGTTGCTTGTTTCACATGAGAGTCGCAGCTTGCACAATTTAGGCTTTTCTTATGCGCTTCTACTTGTTTTTGGGCTGGTCATTTCTGTGCACTTCCAGGGCCAACATCACCAGAACTGGACAATGCTAAATCTGCCATCTTTGTTTCAGTCACCACTTTGAGCTTCTTAAGTAACATTTTTTTCAGGCTTCGTTTCCTCTTACTTTTTGTGGCAACTTGCCCAGGACAGGGAAGTTGCAGGCTGTATCTACAGAGAACAGTAGAAAGTTTGTTACCTCATTTCTGTACATACTTCTGTCCATAATAAAGGGTTCATCCTAACGCTGGTTTGCTCATCATACTGTGGAGTGACAGAGGGTGAATACTGCTAGGTAGTGTTCTTAGAAATGTTCTACTGTTGCGCAGTGCTGCTCACCCCACGCCATCCCTCCTAGGAGGCAATGATCTGCCTACTGCTGTATGTGGCTGTGAGTAGCATCATGGGGTGTGTTCACACAGCCTCCTTATTCCGAAACAATGGAGGTTGTTTCAAAATCAGGTTTCGGCTGTTCACACGACGCACGGCTTTTTCAGAACAATGGTTCCCGTTGTTCTGAAACAACCGTGTTGTTTCGAAACAAGTTAGACCTAGTCTGTGGGCGAAACAACGTTGTTTTGCAATGTTTTTTTCGAAACAACGCCATGCGAACGTGTTGTTTCGGAACAAGATGTTCTGAAACAACAGTTCAAGGGGTGCTCCCTCAGCACCCTGGCCAGGGAAACCTCAGCACCCTGGCCAGGGTGCTGAGGGGTGTCCCCTGTCCAGCGCCTGCACAGCCAGGCTGCAGGTACCGGTGGGGTTCAGCACTGGGCAGTGCTGAAGCCCGCCGGTGCCTGCAGCCCCCTGCGGAAGCAAAATAGCAAGTTCACAGTGTGAACTTGCTATTTCGTTTCCCGCCTTTTTCCTTATTTCGAATTAACATTTTGCTAATTTGAAATAAGTTGTTTCAAAATAAGCCTTATTTCGATATATGGTTGTTTCGAAACAACTGTATCGAAATAACCCCCTATGTGAGAACACAGCCATGGTGTGTTCTTTAAAGTGCCGTCTGAAAAGTAGGTTTTTAGATAATGGCAGCTGGGGAGACAATGACAGGAAATGTCAAATTCCTCTCAGCCCCAGAACCATCTGACAATCTGTAATTGAGTTGCCAACCAACGACAGGGCTCACCAGCACAAAACACTGCCTCAAGCGGGCAGTCTGGGAGGAAAAGGAAATGGACCATCTCCACAGCTGCTCTCACCAAAAACACTGTTGAGCTGAGAAGTTGTAAGAGTCCACTAGCACCTCTACCCAGCAGACATCTCTGCAGTAAGGGGAAAGGGTTGTCCAGAACAGATCATGCAGAGAGAGTCAAAGTTTCAGTAGAGTCGCTGGCACTGGGCTTACAGGGATCGAGCCTCAAGTCACAGCACCAGTGCCCAGGCCTGCTGCCGGGCCACCTGTGGTGGCAGCTGTCTTCTCCAGCCCCGTCTCTGGCTGGGGGGCTGGGGCTGGGCTGCCCACAGCAGTTGCTGTCTCCCCCAGCCCTGTCCCTGGCCCAGGCCCAGGATCCAGGACCAGACTGCCCATGGCAGGAGCCCCATGTGGGCCCTGCCCAGAGCCCCAGCAGGATCAGGCCTGGGCTCTGAATCAGGGCCGGGGGCTTCCTGGGCCCGCATCCCTCCAGCAAAGTTTATTTCCATAAGCTTTCTCCTCTTCCTCCCCCACTGCAACACGTGATTTCTGTGGCTATGTCTATACCTAAAAGCTTAGTTCGGACTTGCTTAGTCCAAACTAACCTGTTTGAAGTTAGTTTGAACCAACCACATTTTGTTAGTTCAAACTAACTTTAGCCATGCTTTTTTTAGTTTGAACTAACTTTTTAAACTTATTATTTAGTTTGAACTAGCCTGAGTAGCAAGTTTGAACTAAGGGTTTAGTGTGAGCTAAAAAATTCTTTAGTTCAAACTAGCCAAAGGCTAGCGTAGACGTAGTTCAGATTAGCTCGGACTAAGCTTGCTTACTCTGAACTAATTTGCTAGTGTAGACATAGCCTGTGGCACCCAAATATGGAGTGTCTGCCCCATTGCTGTGTGCATCTACTACACTACCTAATCCATCCTGCTGTTTAGACCAGGGTCCCTATGCTGCAGTTGAGCCACATAATATTTAATACTGCTTCTCTCCATAACTGGCTTGCATGTAGCTCTTGGTCTGAAATACAGACCGCATTGTGAACTCAGTAATCCTAACTGTTCAATGAAATTTAAAATAATGTTCTCTTTGCTTCTCAGCATGTTTCTATTGAACCCAAAGAAAAACTGGCTGCCTCCGTTGACCATAATAACACCTTAACTGTCCAACTTACATGTTATAAAAATTTGTTTTGTCCTGAGAATAAAGCGTTGGCTTCATATTTCATAGCTATTAAATTCAAACACTGTTGGGATTGCATTTGTATCAAAAATTCAATATATCTTTTCTCTCAGTGTGAGCTCACTACATTTAGAGAACTCAAATGCCTAAATTAGAAAGATAATTAGCAAACATGATCAAACAACTCTGTTTCTTGATGGAGCCAAATGTAATACACTGCTGTCTTAACATGGTCATTAAGGCTATGTCTACACTAGCAAATCAGAACCCTAATTAAAACCTAATTTGAACCCTGTTTACACTAGCTTTTGGCAAGTTCGAACTAAAAAAATTTTTAGTTCAAACTTATTTCAAAATTTAGTTCAAACTAACACAATGTAGTCATGCTAGTTAGAACTAACCACATTTTTTAATCCAAACTAACTTTTAGTTTGAACTAACTGTGCTTTTTTAGTTTGAACTAAAAAGTTAGTTCAAACTTAAAAAAGCTCAGCTAGGTAAAACTAAAATTTAGTTTGAACTAAAAAAAATGCACTTAGTTTGAACTAACTTTCAAACTACTTAGTTCGGATGAAGCAAGTCCCAACTAAGATTTTAGGTGTAGACATAGCATAATTGCCCAAGTCACTAATGAAAATAATGAATAGTACTAAACTGACCACTGTGGGGCTCAACTAGTTACTCCTGTCAGTCTCACAGTGAACCATTCAGAATTTCATTGAGTATGGTCTTTCAACCAATTGGGCACCCACCTTATAATAAATTTATCTAGGCCACATTTCCCTAGCTTACTTACAAAACTATCATATGGGACTCTGTCAAAAACCTTACTGAAAATCAAGCTACATGATAGCTACTGTCTTCCCATATCCACTATATCAGTAACCTTGTCAAAGAAGGAAATGAGGTTGGTTTGGGATGACAAATCCATGTTGGTCTTGCCAAATCCATAGTGACTTTTACATATAGCCATAGGTAATTATAAATTATTTAATAATTTCCATATATTGAAATGAGACTGACTGGGTCCTCTTTGTTCCTCTTTTTAAAGATAATACTATGTTTGCCCTTTTCATTCTCCTGGGACCTCACCCTTACTCCATGAGTTCTCAAAGACAATTGCTAATGGTTTCAAGTTTGCTTCAGCTACTTCCTTAAGTGTCCTATGGTAAATTTCTTCAAGCCCTGATGACTTGATTGCATCTAACATTTATATATTCTTTAACTTGTTCTTTCCCTATGTTGACTTTTGTTCCTTTCCCTTCATTGTTAATTAACATTAATTGTGTTAAGTATCTGGTTACAATGTATCTATTTAATGAAGACAAGCAAAAGAGATATTGAACACCTCAGTCTTCCTTATGTCATCTGTTACTAGCTCTCCTGTCCTGCTAAGTAGTGGACCTACACTTTCCTTCTTTTTCCTCTTGCCCCTAGCGTATGTAATCCTTCTGCCAGAATGGGCTGGTTTGCCAAGGGCCAGGTTCTATATCTAGGTGTTTCCCAATGAAGCAACACCGCCAACCAACTGGAGCCACCACCCAGATTTCTGGGAATCCTGCACTTGTTTCCTGGACACCCCAAAGGGGTAAAGCTTCCCCACTTGCAAACACGAGACTGAGTGTAGTAAACAGAACTTTAATAGCAGTAAAATGTAATGAAAAGGCCAAATAACCAAGGTCAGCACTGATCTAGAAAATCAGTACAGATCGAAGTTCCCAACAAACCACACCGCATAACAGAACATACAAGACTTAATGCAAAAGCTTTCAACATGATCTACATAGCATAACAGCAAATGTAAATGCATTAGCAAAATTGGCACTCATCTTGAGAATCAGTGCCAGCTAGGCTCCTGACCCACCCTAGGGTACGTAGGGAGTGTCTTTCACGTCAACTGTCCACTGGCACCAACCACTGGTCAATCACTCCATCGTTTAGCACCATCCCTCGGCTCTGCCCTCTGTCTGCCGGCTCCGCCCACCGGTCACTCACCCCACCCAGCTCACCTCTGGCCACTCTCACCATCCACTAACTCCACCTGCTGCTCCTCTTCAATAATTTCAGCTCAGAGAGGGGGAGTTTCCTCTCTCTAGTAATCTCGGCTCAGAGAGTTTGCCTCTTTCTAGCAATATCAGCTCTTAAACATCAAGTAGCTGCAAACACCTACTGTCCTTAACATAACAAAGGGTGTCTCAAGGAAGCCCAGCCACAACTGTCATTTGACAGTGGGGGGGCAGGGGTGAGACAGGAATGCCACCAGCATCTTGCTCCAAAAGAACCTAATGCAAAACCCCACCCCTCTCACTCTTTTTCAGGCTGAAATAGCCAGTGGCTTTTCTTACAAGCCTTTTTTTAACTAAGGGTTGCTTTTATTCTTTAACTAACCCAGACAGATTTGGAACAAGCAGAGAATAGAATATCACAACAGACAACATTTCATATTTCTCTTCAGTAGAATTACGGATATTGACAGATTTTCGATCAGATTAACCAAATACCATTACCCACTATGCCCTGTACCCAGTATGCAAATACCTAATTGTGCTCTTTGTGTTCATGCTAATACAGGACCCATGCAGATTAGTTGCTCCCCTTCAGAAACTGTTAGGAACAGCTCCTAAGCCTGCTTACATGTATTTACAAAATGTGTTCTTATTGCAATTTATATCTGTTCCTAGGTGTAACTCATTTTGTGCCTTAGTCTGTCTGATTTTTTTCTTACACACTTGTGCTATTCCTTTGTACGTCTTCTTAGCAATTCATCTATGTTTCCACTTTTTGTAGAACTCCTTTTTAATTTTTTGGTCATTAAAGAGCTTCTAAAGGTGCCATTTTGACCTCTTACTGTTCTTCCTGTCTTTCTTTTTCATTGGGGTAGTTTATTGTTATGATTTTTCATATTGTCCCTTTGTGAAACAGGCAGTTGTCCTGAACTTTCTTTTCCCTTAGAACAATTTTTCTTCCATGGGACCTTACCTACTCAGTCTTTTTAAAAATCTGTTGTCACTCTGTGATTTTCAACTTCTGAACAGGTTTGTTATTACCTGTTTGTAAGAGTTTTGGCCATGTACAACCCGGTTAAAATGGTGGCAGCTGACAACTTTTTGTTCTTGCCAGAGTCCCAGACTTGGCCCATGGTTAATTGTCTTCCTGTAACTGGTTCAGTGGACACTTCTTTTCATATGAACAGATATTCTTAATTGTGCCTGTATAAGTAGTCTGACCAATTCACCTTTCTCCCAGTTCTGCAGTAAGATATCCCAGAGTTCACTGCCTCATGTACTGCCAGTGCTGCTCTGCGTGCCCCTCCTTCAGGAACTGTTTCATGTGCTAATGCATTATGGGATAGGTGCATACATCTTCCCAGCTGTGGTTACATCCTGACTTGTGTGACTTGCAGTCAGACCAGGAGCCCATGCTTTAAATGGGACAAAAGTGCACTTAAATAAGTAGGCAATCAATAATGTTATTTTGAACAGGAACAATTTTGTTTGAATTTGTAAATGAACCCCAAAAATTTGCTGTTGGGCTAAGAATCTGTCTGCTGGGTATTCCAGCTGGAAATAATTGCATTTCACAAAATTATAAACCTCAAATTAAGGTTTATAGTGGAAATACTGACAGGCCATTATCTGTATCATTGTACTCACAATGCTATAATTACACTCATTATGGTGCAGCTACAACTTTGTGGTTAAAATGATGGCTGAAGTATGGTATTTTTCCATGGGATATTTCTTCCTTAACAGATGTTTAACTTGAAATCTGGAGTATAGGCGGCAGTTTTCTTGGCATTGTTTTTCTGATACTTTCCTATGTAGGGCTGCTTATTTTTTAATTTTTTCATTTATTTTCTTTTTAAAAGCCTCAAGCTGGGTTCTGCTTCTGTGTCTCCAACTAAATGGAAAGGCACAATTAATTGCAGGTTCAAATAAATATATGTGGACCTCCTATGGTAATTTAATGTACATGCTGGCATTTGGGCCCACCAAATTATTTTCACAGTTATTATCAGCCACAAAAATTAGTGCTTCATTTTGAAAATTAGCTGACTAATGTTGTTATGCCAGAACTCTGGGTCTGACCAACGTGCACTCCCGCAATATTGGGGGCAGTTTGGAAATGCTTTGGGCTCTGGTGTAACACTCAGGGCTGTTCAAACCTATGTTGGCAAGTAACAATTCCTGCTGGGTGCTGGTTTCACCCCGCTCTGTGCCAGCCAGACATTCCCTCAGGCTGCAAGAATCCTTAGCTGACTTGTTAGAGCAGCTTTCTGATTCCTCGGCACTAAGGATGTGGCACAAAGGAAAAGGAGTCTGGCCCTATAATTGTACCAACCTGAAATGTGATACTAGCAGTCATTATTGTATTTGATTTGGCTAGGTTTTGGAGGGGGAGGATCAAGAAAGAAAATTAGAATATGAAAATGTTCAAAATTATGTAGGTAGCCCCATTATGAAAATAACTAAAGCAATTATTGGCTGAAATGGCTGAACCATATAAAATGTGGGTCAGAGTACAAGACCTAGTAGTTACTAGGCACTACAAGACCAGGGCCATCCCTGGGGGGTTGGGAGGGCCAAACAGCCTGCTCCCCCTCCCCACAGGGATGGGGTGAGCCAGTCCAAGGGCCAGGCTCTGCATTACCACCCCACCTGTGGGCTGGCTGCTCTGCCCTCAGGGGCAGGGCAGGCCATCCCAGAGGCTGGGCTCCACACATTTGCCCCACCCCAGGCAGGCTGTTCCACCCTGGCAGTCAAATGGGCCAACCCAGAGGCCAGGCTCCACGCTCCTGCCCATCGCTTGCCTTCAGGCAGTACACAAGACAAGAACATAAAGAAGGCCTAGAAAATTGTGGTTTGACAACCTGAAGGAGAACATGAAAGTTAGTGTCAGAATCACAAACAAACTTGACGAGAACAATTGGAGATAAAGAACAAGAGTTGCCAACACTAAATGATGGGATAAGGCAATGAAAAAGGAAAAGAAGAGAATCTTCCAAAAGGTCTGACTCTCTTGGAGCATGGGGTGAGAACGAGTCACCAGCATTCACCATTAATAGTGGTATGGGCAAGCCTCCAAATGTCCTAGTTGTAGTAAGTTTTAGTTCTGAAATTACATCAAAAACCTGAATGAGCGCTAGTCTACGCTCTTGGCAGCAGTCGACAGGAGATAAGCATCTCCCATCAACACTTACTTTGATGTGCCATGGTGTCTTCATGGCACTACATTGGCAGGAGATGCCCTCCCATCAACACAGCCTTACTCCTTTCAGGAAGATGAACTAATTGTGTCAGCCGGAGCGCTCATTTCCCATTGATCCTGCTGTATCACTTACTGCAGAACCCACAGTATAAATGTACCATGAGAAAAGAACTAGAGCATAGAAATGGCTACCAACTAGGAGCCCAGTCCTATTGTGACCCTTCTGCCAGGGCAAGATGGCAGGACAAGGGCCAGGTTCTATATCGAGGGATTTCCAAATAATGTAACACCACGAACTGGCTCAAGCCCCCACCCAGTCTTCTGGAAAATCATGCAGTATTCCCTGGTCACCCCAAAGGGGTAAGGCTTCCCCTCTCACAAGAACGAGATGAGTGTAGTATACAGAATTTTTAATAGTAATAAAAACAGAATGTAAAAGGCCCAATAACAGAAATCAGCGCTGATCTAGGAAATCAGTACAGCACAAGGTTCCCAACAACCCACACCACATAACAGAACATACAAGACTTAATGACAAAACCTTCACTGAGCTGGGGAATCAATGCTAATCAGGCTTCCAATGTGATTCTACATATCATAACAGCAAGTGTAAACTCACCAGCAAAATCAGCACTGATCTGGAGAACCAGTGCTAACTAGGCTCCCAATCAACCCTAGGATATGTAGGAAGTGTCTTTCACTCCAGCTGTCTGCTGGTGCCAACCACTGGTCACTCACTCCACCCACTAGTACCCTTCCTTAGCACTGCCCACCAGTCACCCACACTGCCCATTCTTACTATCCACCAGCTCCACTCACTAGTCACTCCATCTCCTCCTCTTCAGTGATTTCAGCTCAGAAAGAGAGGTTGCCTCTCTCAGTGATTTCAGCTCTTAAACTTCAAGTAGCTGCAGAAAGCTACTTCTATTAAAAGAACAAAGAAACACCTCAAAAGAAGCCCAGCCAGATTTATCTTCTGATGGGGGGGGGCAAGGGATGAGGCAAAAATACCTCAAGCATAGCTCCAGAAGTAGTTATACAAATTTCTTCCCTGTCTTAACTTTTTTTTTTCCCAGGCTGGCACAGGCAGTGGCCTCTCTTACAAGTCTCTTTTTAGCTAAGGGTAGATTTTACCCTTTAACTAACCCAGATCTGGAACGAGAGAGTAGCATATCACCAAAGACAGTATTTCATATTTCCCTTCAGTAGAATTCAGTAGATATTGACAGATTTGTGATCAGATCAACCCCAAATACCACTACCCATATTGCCCTGCACCCATAGTTTGATTATGCTAATCTATTCTTCGTGCTCATGCAAATACTAAACCCATGCAGATTAGTTGCTCCCCTTCAGAAGCGGTTAGGCACAGCTTCTAAGCCTGCCTTACACTATTAATCATTATTCACTTGAGTAGTGCTTATGTGAGTAGTCAGTTGGACTACCTGAGAGTAAATGCTACTCACTTAAGCAAGAGCTTTCAGGATTAGTTTCTAATAATCCATCTGTTCTGGTATCCTGGGTAGTGACCAGGCCAGATGCTGTACCAGAAAGCATATCCCTCTCATAACTGACACCAGAGAATTCATCCAAAATATGTTATGCACTTAAAATATTAATATATAGCTGGGATCTCTAAAATTTCTCTTACATCACAGGGATTTGCTAGCACATACGTCTGTGCTTATAGAGTTAGTTGTAGGATCAGAAGCTATGTTTGTCATGAGGATTTTGGGTCAACAGATCCCAGACTGTATGCAAATAATCCTTCCCAGATTCCACATGAGCCCCACTGGGAAAGAACATGTCCTGATGACTTCAGTTAGCGCCATGAGTTACCCAGCTGCTGCAGACAAAGCTCATATGTATGGTATATGCAAAAAATTAGACTGAAAGAATGTTAAGGTTGCAAAGTCAAACATGCAGAAGTTAGGAAATACCACATTTACGGCAACCCATGCAGGGGAGCACTCTGTGACTGAGCTTTGAAGTAACATTTCTAGCACTTAAAGGAGATAGACACTTTGACCCTTTTCTTGGGGTCACATAGTGACACCAGTGTCTCCTGTTCTCCCTCTTCTTGTCTGTCCCCCTCCTGGGATGACCAGCAGGGAAAAAAAAGTGTTTGCTGCCACCTTATGGGAAAAATAGGTTATTACCAGCTCAGAGGCACCCACAATGCATATCAGTAGAGCTGGGTAAATTTTTTTTTGTCAATTAGTGAATTTTATGAAGAACGTATTTTTCATGGAACTGAAACTATATGCAAATTTTGGCTCTATTTGGCAAATAGTCTCAAATGCAGAAAATGGTAAAATTTGAACAGTTGATTTCAACTTTTCATTTTGAAATAGAAATGTAACTAATTTTTAACAATTTAGTGTAAAAAATTAGTAGTTTTGCAAAGATACAAGTGAAATACAATATCAACCACAAAAGATAAAAATCCCAAATCTTAAAAAGGAAGAGAAATATTTGGTTCAGCCAAAACATTTTGTTTGATCCAAACTGGTTAGTTACTACTATTTTTGTTGAGAAAAAAGGTGGAAAAAATCTGGGTTTGAACCAAACCAAGATTTTTCAATTCAGTGCCCCAACTGATTGGTGTGTCTTCTGCAATGTACATTTATCATTAGTATCCATTCCTGATTTGGTGGTCAGTTGCTATAATGCCCAATGTCTTTGTTGTCTTATGATTGTATTGTCTGAAGTTCTTCCAAGTCCATGTGCAGAGCTAGTTAAACAGGCAGAACTACAGGATCTTACTGTGTGGATGAGACGATGGTATAGGGAGGAGGGTTTTAGGTTTATTTAAAAAATAAGCAATCTTTTGGGAAAAGAAGAACCTATAAAGGATGGACGGGCTACGCCTACACCAAAATAGAACCAGATTGCTGGCATGCAAAAGTAAAAAGGTTTTTAGAGGATTTTGAAACTAGAGTAGGGGAAAAATAGGGACAGATGTGGAACAGTAGGTGGTTTGGGCGGAGAAAAAAGGTACATCTGCACTGGACGATCAGTTAAGTTGACTTAACAAAGTCAACTTTAAGTCAACTTAAAGTCAGTGTGGTGAAGTTGAATTAGAGCATCCACGTTCAAAAGTTCTGCGGCCTGCCCATTTCTACACTAGCAGCTGCTAGCTCGACTTAATGCCTAAGTCGACCTTATTAAGTTTACACTGGCTTAAGTCAACTTAATAAGTTTGACTTCAGTGTTAAGTCAACCTTCCAAGGTGGAGTTATTCAGTTGGTTTAAGGAATCACTTAAGTTAACTTAATAAATTCCAAATGTGGCTGGAGCATTCCTTAGGTTGACTTAAAGAAGGTTAAGTCAACCTAAGGCTCCAGTGTAGATATACTCAAAAAGTGTTGTTTATAATGCAAGCATTTGAAAATTGACAAAATATACAAATGCCTATATGCAAATACTAGAAGCCTAAACACTAACCTCAGTTAACTAGCATAGTTGGCATTAAATGAGGATATTGACATACTAGGCATCACAGAAGCATGGGTAATGAGGGTAATCAATGAGATGCAATAGTATCAGGGTACAAAATGTATAGGAATGACCAAGTAGGTCACAGTGATCAGGGAATGGTACAATCTGTGAAGAAAAACATTGAGTCAACTCTAGTAAAAATCTTAAATGACTCAAACTGTGTCATAAAATCTCTGTGCATAAAAATTCCATGCTTGAACAACTGGCATATAGCAGCAAGAATATACAATTGACAATCTGACAAGGATTGTGACAGTGACTGTGAAATGCTAGGGAGATTAGCAAGTCAACAGTAAGAAAATCCAATAATAGTGGAGAACTTCAACTATCCCCAACTGATTGGGTTCAGAGAGAAAATTTCTAGATGCATTAAATGATTGCTTCTTACAAGTTTGTAACAGAACATGCAAGGGGAAAAGCAATTCTTGATTTTGTCCTAACACAAGTATATATCACTGAACTTCTCAGGAATAGAGACAAGGAGTCTGGTGGCATCTTTAAAGACTAACAAATTTATTTATCACAGGAGCTTTCATGGGAGAAAATCTCACTTTGCCAAACAATTTAAGATGGGGAGCAAAACAAATGTAGAGGAGTGTAATCACAGGATCAGGTCAGACTGTTGCAACAAATTAAAGCAGTTGTTTACATTCAAACAGTGCAGAACAGCAATAAGCAGCGAGATGGCGGGGGGGGGGCAAAATTACCTATTATAATGGGGAAAAAACCCCATAGTCTCTATTCAGCCCTAAGCTGATGGTGTCAAATCTGCATATCAATACCAATTCTGTGGTTTCTCTTTGGGTATGTCCACATGAGTTTTATTTCAAAACAACAGCTGTTGTTTTGAAATAAAACTTGTTAGGTCCAGATGACATTCTGTTATTTCGAAAGGACGGGACTCCATCCTTTCGAAATAAGGGCAGTTATTCAGAAACCGCTAAACCATGTCTGCAATCGAAATAACCCTTGTTTTGAAAGGGTTGTTTCAAAACAATGCTGTTAGGACACATTGTTTTGAAACAACCCCTGTTTCAAAACAGGGGTTTGAACTTCCTCCGAGGGTGCCAGGCACCCTGGGAGGAAGTCCCACCCCCCCTCAGCACCCTGGCCAGGGAGCTGATCAGCACCCTAGCCAGGGTGCTAGTGAGGCAGAGGGGGTACAGGAGAGTGGCGGGTTCCAGCTGCTCCCCCACTGACTTTCCCAGCTGCAGACTTGAGCCTGCAGCCAGGGGCACCCACAGCTCCCTTGGTGGGGTGGTGGGTGCAGGACCTGCTGGCCTCGCTGGAGCTACAGGGCTGCTCTAGCCCCAGCAGCGTAGCGGGAGTGGGACCCGCTCACCCCACTGCAGCCCTGGAGCTGCTGCAGCCCAGGTGGGGTGGTGGGGCATGAGATCCACTGGTCCCGCTGCAGTCCCAGAACTGTTGTAGCCCAGGCGGGGTGGCGGGAGCGGGACCCGCTTGCCCCGCAGCTGCCCCGAGCCCTCAACGCAGGGCAGAGCCAGGGGCCACAGTTTCTGCCTGCCTGGCAGCGGCCCTAAGCCCCGGTGGCAGGGCAGAGCCAGGGCTGCCTGGAGACCCATGGCTCCCCCGCCCACTTGCCCCACTGCGATGGCACCAGGGCAAGCGGGCAGTCAGAGGGGACCGCAGCTCCCCAATCTGCTTGCCCCACTGAGAGCCAGGCAGGGGATTGGGTGGCCAGGGGGCAATGTTGCTACACCTCTCAGGGTGCCCCTCTCTGGGAATAGGGCATGCTATTTCGATTGGAGGGGGCCTGCCTTATTTTGAGTTAATATTTTTAATTTGAAATAACTCATTTTGAAATAAGGTTTTTATTTCAAAATAAGTCATTTCGAAATGACTTATTTCAAAATAACAAGGAGTTGTGTGGCACTTGAAAACTAACAGATTTATTTTTTGCATGAGCTTTCATGGGAGAAGATCCCACTTCCTCAGGTGCTTCAAAGATGGGTGAACTTACAGAAAGAAATTTCAAAATAAAAGTTTGTGTGTGGACATAGCCTTTGAAGCTTTGATTTGTTATCCTTTTGTCTGAGTACAGTTATTAATAGATCATTGATGAAGTGATCAGGAAGACTGAATTGTTTCATACTGGGTGCTTGAATGTTGTTATTTCTGGTGTTAGATTTATATCCATTTATTCTTTTGTGAAGAGGCTATCTTGTTTGTCCAATATATAAGAAGGGAGGGTGTCATTTCATGATAGCATAAATCACATTGGTGGAGGAGCAGGTGAGTGAACCGTTGACGGAGTAGCTGGCTTGATTAGGTCCTATGATGGTGACTTGTGTGCAGATATGTGGGCAAAGTTGGCAGTGCGGCTTGTTGCAGGGGTATGTGCCTGCTTTAATGGTTCTGTTGTCAGCTCTGTAGTTGCTAGTGAGTATCTGTTTAAGATGGAGAGGGAGGCTGTCTGTAAGTGAGGAGAGATCTACCACCCTAGACCTGAGAATAGGTCCTTGATGATGTGCGGTAGAGGTCTGACTTTCGAGTTATAGGTGATGACCACTGGTGTTCTGTTCTTTACTTTCTTGGGTTTCTCCAGTAGTAGTTGATTCCTGGGTACTAATCTGGCTCTGTTAATCTGTTTCTTCACTACTCCAGGTGGGTACTGTAGGTTTAAGAATGCTTGATAAAGATCCTGAAGGTGTCTGTCTCTGTCTGAAGGATCAGAACAAATGCAATTATATCTTAGGTCTTGGCTGTAAACAATGGATCAAGTGGTGTGTCCTGTGTAGAAGCTTGAGAGATGAAGGTTAACTATGGTGGTCTGTAGGTTTTCGGTATGGGGGGTGTTTATGGCTATGTCTACACTGCCAAATTAGTCTGGACTAATGGCTAATTATATTTTAAAATAATAATTTTTAAAATCTCTTTTAAAAAACAGTAAAAGCCCCCCCCCCTCCCCCCATCACCGTGTCTAACCACCAGAGTAAAAGAGGTGGTTAGAGGGGAGAAAAGAAGAATGTTTTAAAAGTTGGAAGTCAAATTCTGTTGAGGTCAGAAAATAGAAAGGAACAGAAACTCTGGTAAGTCAAGTGTAAAAGTATAATTAGGCAAGGCAGGAAAAATATGAAGATCAGCTAGCTAAGGACACCAAAGTAACAGCAAAAAATAAATACTGGTAAGTATATAAGCAGCAGAAAGCCTGCCAAACAGTCAGTGGGGCCAGTTTACCCTGATTCCTGCCTCTTGATTTTGATCCAGCACGGTCTCTTATTAGTGGACTCTGACCTTGACTCTTGTTTATGGAAGCTGGCTTTGCAATTCCTCTAGTCTAACTCCAGCCCAGTGACTCCTGACCCTGGTGGACAGTCCACAGCCTAACTGTGACTGCTAAACTAGACCACCTGTGCCGCAATCCCTTATATTTATTGCCAAATTCCTCCATTTCTGGCAGTGAGTAACCCTTTTCATGTGTGAGAGCTAGCCAATTGTAAGAGTATCAGAGGAAAGATTAAAGGGAGATCTGGAATGAAGAATTAAGAGAATAGGAACAAGCTGTGGTTGCCATATGATAGGTGGTGATAGTAGTAATACCTATAATTAAGGTTTCCTGGTGCTTCCTATCATAAGGCCCTGCTTTCAATTCATTATAGCTTTGCCAAACTTTAGCCAGTCAGACTGATGTTTTTCTATGCAAGGTGCCTGCCCATATTTTGGAGCAGAGACTTGAAATCTGACAGTGGGATTGTCCTGGTATCATTGTAGTACCTTTTACTATTCTCATGGAAAAATTATGAGCCTTTGAAAAATCACAGTTCTCATATGATTAGAGTTTGTTTAGAGTTGAGCTGCTAAACTATCTGAGTCCATTGGAACTAAACACATTCCACTTTCTCATAGTTCCTAGTACTACCCAAACTGTATACGCATCATGCCCACAGAATGGCTTAGCATGCTGCATGATGGAAATACAGGACTAATCTGACCTTTCCCTGGAATGACTACTCCAAGCCACTGTGGTACTTGGTACCAGATGGGGTAGGGAGACTGTCTCTCCCAGCAAGTCAAACCCATAGCTGGACCAGGGCTGCTCACTCAGGTGTGATGACTCACCCTTCAGGCATGCTGCAAGAGCTTACCCCTGGCCAGGACTCAAGTCAGATGACCCTCAGAAATGTCACAAATTAGTCTGTGTAACACCATCACTTGGCTAGCAGTCCTGTTGCTACCTTACAGTGTTACAGACTCCCTAGACTTCCCATGTGACCTTGATCTTACCCCTAGACTTGACAGAGCCTTCTTCCAGCTCACTTCAGTCATGTCTATGCCCTGCACCTGACTCTGTTCCAGTCCTGCAGCTGCCTCCTGACTCCAGACCTGGGACTGACTGCAACCTGGTTTTGGCCTTTGGCCTGCATCTTGGTTCTGACTAGGATGCTGAGTTCACTTGCCCAGAGACCCTGACCCCAGTTCTGACCCATGGTCTGTTCCTGGAATACAGTTTGGCCTGGTCCCAACTCCATGGCTGGATTTGATCATCATTCTGTAACCCTTCTGCCATGGGGAGATGGCAGAACAAGGGCCGGGTTCTATATCTAGGGGTTTCCAAATAATGTTACAGCACCAAATGGCTCAAGCCCCCACCCAGTCTTCTGGGAAATCATGCACTATTCTCTGGGCACCCCGAAAGGGTAATACTTTCCCGCTCACAAGCATGAGTCTAAGTATAGTATACAGAAATTTAATAGTAATAAAAACAGAATGTAAAAGGCCCAATAACAAAAATCAGCACTGATCTGGAGAATCAGTGCAAAACAGGTTCCCAACATGATCCCACAGAGCATAATAGCACATGTGAACTCAATAGCAAAACCAACACTGATCTGGAGAATCACTGCAAAACAGGCTCCCAACAAACCCCACAGTATGTAGGGAGTGTCTTTCAGGTCAGCTGTCCACCGGCGCCAACCATTGGTCACTCACTCTGTCCACTAGCGCTGTCCACTGGCTCCACCTGCTGTCCACTGGCTCCACCCGTTGGTCACTCACGTAGACCAGCCTGCCACTGGCCACTATCACAGTCCACTGGCTCCACCTGCCGGTCACTCACGCCATCCAGTCCTCTGCTGGTCACTCACTCCCTCCGTTCCTCCTCTTCAAAGATTCAGCTCAGAGAGAGGACTTTCCTCTCTTAGTGATTTCAGCTCAGAGAGAGGGTTTGCCTCTCTCAGTGATTTCAGCTTTTGAACCTCAAGTAGTTGCAAACAGCTACTTCCATTAAAATAACAAAGAAAGGCTCATAAGAAGCCTAGCCAGATCTACCAAATGCCTCAAGCGTAGCTCTAGACTGAGCTATGCAACTCCCCACCCCTGTCTTGTCTTTTCCAGGCTGAAACAGGCAGTGGCCCCTGTTACAAATCTCTTTTTTGCTAAGGGTAGCTTTTACCCTTTAACTAACCAAAACAGATTTGGAACAATGAGAGAGTAGCATATCACAAAAGACAGGATTTCATATTTCCCTTCAGTAGAATTACAGATATTGACAGATTTGTGATCAGATCAACCTCAAATACCATTACCCGTATTGCCCTGCACCCCTAGGCTATGTCCACACATACGTTGTTATTTCGAAATAAGTTATTTTGAAATGAGTTATTTCAGAATAAAGTCCTTATTTTGAAATAAATTAATTTGAATTAAGAAAATGTTAATTCGAATTAAGGGAAAGCCTGCTATCTAAACGGCTGTTATTTTGAAATGGTTATTTCAAAATAATGCCATTTGGACATGTTGTTTAAAAACAATGGTGTTGTTTCAAAACAAGATGTCCAAATGGCATTATTTCAAAATAACCATTTTGAAATAACAGCCATTTTGAAATGAATGGGGTTTAAGCTGTTTTGAAATGACGGTTCTTATTTCGAAATGACAGAGCCTGTCATTTCGAAACAAGAAAATGTCATGTGGACATTCAGTTTTTTATTTCGAAACAACCAGTGTTGTTTTGAAATAAAAGACACGTGTGGACATACCCCTAGTGTATTTATGCTAATATGTTCTTTGTGCTCATGCAAATACGAAACCCATGCAGATTATTTGCCCCCTTCCAGAAGCTGTTAGGCACGGCTTCTAAGCCTGCCTTACAATTCTAAACACCAGACATGACCACCTGACAGTCCTGTGTTCTCAATGCCACTGCAGCTGGTGTCCAGCAATTGGAGAAGGCGGAAGCGGCCTGACTTAAAATCCAGAGGGGGTGAGGAATGGGAAGGAGCATGACAGAGGGGGTTCCAGGAACCAGAGAGTTGAGGAGGTGACACTAGCTGGAACATGGGAGGGGGAGAGAGGGAAGGTGGAGAGCAGAGTAGGAGGGTTGAATAGGAGAAGAAGGTAAACAATGTGAAAATTTCCAGAGTGGCAGCCACATTAATCTGTGTAAAGCATAAACAATGAGAGTCCTTTGGCACCTTAAAGACTAACAGATTTTTTGGGGCATAAGCTTTTGTGGATTCTAACCCACTTTGTCAGATTCATGAAGTGAAAACGACAGTTGAAAGGAATAAATACACATATTAGTCTGTGTACATCAAAAACAGTGAGAGTCTTGTGGCACCTGGCATGCATCTGACAAAGTGGGTTGGAGCCCAGCCCACAGAAGCTTATGACCAAAGAAATCTGTTAATCTTTAAGGTACCACAGGATTCTTGTTGTTTTTGCTGTACACAGACTAACACGGTTACCTCTCTGGAAATTTTCACCATGCAAGACACTGAATTTAGCTGTATGAAATGTAAATCTATAAACCTCCTGAAAAAAACTCACACAGATACAGAGAGAGATATCATCTTCCTCTCCAAATGCAAACAAATGGACATCATACCAAATCCACTGAAAGTTAAAAATCCATTACATATATTACAAAAAGTAATTGTCCCTGTTCACACATTCTTTCCCTTTAATCATTGTGTGAACAGGCCCTATTTGGCCTCTGAAAAGGCTTTGCTAACACTTGTCCTCCTCCATCCTGGCATGTGTGTGTATACCTTTCAACAGTAGTTTCCACTTCATGCATCTGACTAAGTGGTTTGGAGCCCATGAAAGCTTAAGAAATCTGTTCATTTTTAAGGTGCCACAGGACTCTTGTTGTTTTTGCTAAACAATGTGAGGATATATAGGCTTGAATGAGGGGTGAGAGAGAGGCAGAAAGGATTGAAAGATAAACTGAGATAGAAGGATCTATAACCACTAGAGAACACTCCCCTGGGGAACCTGGAATTGAGTCTAAATTTCCTGACTCTTTACATTTCTCTGCCATGAGCAAGTTATTGCAGAACCCACTGAAACAATACACTTCATCGCCTTCTGGTGCCTAGTTCATGCACTCAGCCTAGTAGCTTTCAGCTACCTACTTCATTAGTTCAAGTGGCAGAGGATGTGCTGTCAATCTAAAAGTCCAAACACTGGTGATGTCCTAAACTGAGGGTCAATATGATACTGCATGATGGAATTTCTCAATTTTCAGGCTGTACTTTTAAAATCAGGAATGACGTCCCAAAAAGTTTAATTAAAAGCAAAGTCAAGAATCCAGAAGTTGAGAAATGACAGATTTAACGTTTCCCATTCAACTTTAATTGAGCCACTTTGTGTGTAATATGGTCTTTAATTACATGATCACAATGAAAAGAGTGAACTATGCTCTGGGAATGAATCAGCACTGTATTGTGAAGAAGACTATTATTTGTAGGACCTTTAGCTCATTTGGTGCAGAAGTTGGAAAGTGTGCAGCGAGTGAGACAGAGGATTGCAGAAAGAAAGAATCAAAAGGGGTAGCCACATTAGTTTAGTTCAACAAAACAGACAAGAAATCCTGTGGCACTTTTAAAGACTAACAAACGTATTTATTGCATGAGCTTTCATGGGAGAAAATCCCACTTTGTCAAATGCTTGAAGATGGGGAACTTACAGAATGAGAGGAAAATAATACAGGAGAGTGTAAATCATAGGATTAGGTCAGACTGTTAGAGCAAATCAAAGCAGTTGTTAAGAATCAAAAAGTGGAGAACAGCATATAGGAGGAAGGTAGGCGAAAAGGAAATGGAGGGTTACTTACCAGTAAATGTCCTTCTTGAGATGGGCTGCTCACATACATTCAGGTATAGGTGTTTACGTGCCACAGTGCATGGATGCCCAGAAAGCTTCTGCCCTAGTCTGTCCCAATCCACACACATGCGCACTATATAGGTGGCCCTGCCCCTGCTCCCCCATCCCTTCTTTCCACTAACTCTTATAAGTGGGGACAGAGGGAGGGTATAGAATGTATGTGAGCAGCCCATCTCAAAGAAGGACATTTATTGGTATGTAACCCTCCATTCTTCTTCAAGTGCTGCTCACATCCATTCAGGTATAGGTGACTGCAAGCTGTACTGAGGATGGTGGGTGGATTTAAGGTTTCCCCGCTCTGAGGATAGCTCTGCCCAGGGCAGCAGTATCTCTTGCCTGCTGGACAATGGCATAGTGCAACGTGAAGGTGTGCACAGAGGACCAGGTTGCCGCTTTACAGATCTCTTGGATCGGGATCTGGGCCAGAAATGCTGCAGAGGACACTTGCACTCTGGTCGAGTGTACTCTGACCTTCCCCAGAAGAGGAGCGTAGGCTATTTTGTAGCAGTCCATAATACAGTCTGATATCCAGGACGAAATATGCTAAGTTGTAACTGGTTGTCATTTCATGCATTCCATGACTGCCATGAATAGTTGGGAAGTTATGCAGAAGGGTCTCATTCACTCTATGTAGGTTTTGAGAACCCTTTTCACATCAAGGGTGAGCCACTTTGGTTCTCCATGGGTGTGTTCACACAGGGCTTTTATTTTGAAACAACACTGGTTGTTTCAAAATAAAAGTCCCTATGTCCCAACAACATTTTCTTGTTTTGAAAGGAGGGAGCTCCTCATTTTGAAATAAGAGCCCTCCTTTTGAAACAGCTTAAACCCACTTTGCTGTTGAAAGGAGGCTTATTTCAAAACCAGTAGTTTCAAAATAAGCCGTTTGGACATGTTATTTTGAAACAACCCTTGTTTCGAAATAACAAGGACCTTCCTCCCAGGGTGCATAGCACCCGGGGGGGAAGGTCCCAACCCCCCGTCAGCACCCTGGCCAGGGATCAGCACCCTGGCCAGGGTGCTGTGTGAGGCACAGCGGGTCAGAGGGTGCCCCATCCAGCTTTTCCCCACTTCCCCTTGCTGGGAGCAGAAGTGGACGGGAGCCTCAGCCCCCTTCGCCCCCCATACCCCCAGCAACGGGAAGGGGGGTAAGCCGGCTGGGGCTGCCCCCAAGTCCGGGGCGACCCCCCCCCCCGGGCTTCCTCCGCCCCCCCCCCCCCGCCGCCCCTGGCAGCCTACCCGCACTGGGCAGAAGCTGCATGGGGGGGGCGGAGGAAGCACCCCCGTGCCTGGCAGGAGCCACGTGGGGGGGGTGAAGGAAGTGCCCCCATGCCTGGCAGGAGCTGCGCGGGGGGGGGCAGAGAAAACCCCCCTGCACCTGGCAGGGGCCGCGCAGGGGGGTGCAGCGGAAGCCCCCCTGGCCGAGGCTGGACCCGCAGGGGGGCATGGGGAGCCTCCCTGCCCCCTGCAGAGGTGGTGGGGGGCAGGGGGAGCCCCCCTTTGCCCTGGCCAGAGCCGCAAGGGGCAGGGGAATCCTGGCGGTGGGGCTTCCCTGGCCCAGCACAGGGCCTCCCTCCCCCTCCCCTCTCCTATTTCAAAATAACATGTCACACTGGACTTGCTATTTCGATTCCCTCCTTTTCCCTTATTTCGAAAACACTTTTTTGTTATTTCGAAACAAGCACTTGTGTGTGAACATAGCCCATAGCCTGGGGTCTGGGAAGAACACCAGAAGACAAATGTCCTGGGTTATGTGGAAGGAAGGTGGGGTGTGGCCGCAGCTGCACCTTGTCCTGAAAGAAGACTGTATATGGGGGTTCCAAGGAGAGAGCTCTCAACTCTGAAACCCATCTGGCTGAGGTGATTGCACCAGGAAAGCCACCTTCCATGACAGCATTAGGAGGGTACAAGAGCCAAAGGGGTTGCAGGGAGGTCTTGCGAGGCTCTCCAATACAAGGTTTAGGTCCCCCTGGGGAACTAGGGCTCTAGCCTGGGGAAGAAGTCTCTCCAGCCCCTTCAGGAAACTTGAAGCCATGGGATGGGAGAAAGGAGTTACTCCATCAAAGGTTTGATACAGAGCTGTGATAGCTGCCAGATGCACCTTGAGGGAGGAGAGCATGAGGCCTCCCTCCCTGAGGTCCAGGAGGTAGTCCAGTATGGTTTCAATCAGAGCTGATTCTGGGCACACCCCTCTGCTCTGGACCCAGCTGGAGAAGTGTTTCCACTTTGCACTGTAAGTGGTCCAAGTGGAAGGTCTTCTATTCTTGATGAGGACTTTCCAGACCCTCCCCGAATGTATCATCTCGTTCTGGCTTAACCATGCAACCTCCATGCTGTCACATGGAGGACCCCTGGGTTCAGGTGGCATATGAGCCCCAAGTTCTATGTTACCAGGTCCTCCCTCACCCCGAGAGGCGTGGGTGGCACTACTGACAGGTCTTGGAGGACGGTGTACCAGGGCTGGCAAGGCCAGGCCAGAGCTATCATGATCATGTTCACTCTGTCCTTTTTTACCTTTAAGACCCTTTGACTCAATGGTATGAGAGGGAATGCATATAGAAATGGACCCACCCCAGTCCATGAGGAAGGCATCCTTCCTTTGCGTTCCAAAGGGGCAGCTGTGTTCGTCTAGTAAAACAAAAAAAGCAAGAAGTCTTGTGGCACTTAAAGACTAACAGATTTATTTATTGCATGAGCTTTCATGGGAGAATATCCCACTTCGTCAGACGCTTTGAAGAGCGTCTGACGAAGTGGGATATTTTCCCATGAAAGCTCATGTGATAAATAAATCTGTTAGTCTTTAAGTGCCACAAGACTTCTTGCTTTTTTCGCTTTCCTTTGAGGGAGCAGAACTGGGAGCACTTGCGGTTTTCCCATTATGCAAACTGGTTTATCTGAGGGAGACCCCAAGTCCTGAACAGACTTTTTGCCATCTTCAGGTGCAGTGACTACTCATGACGCAGTTGGAATTTTCTGCTGAGTGAGTCTGCCTGGGTGTTTCTTGTCCCTGGTAGATAGGAGGCAATTGGAGTGAATGGTGGGTTACTCACCAGTAACCGTCCTTCGAGATGGGATGCTTGGATCCATTCAGTAATAGGTGTGTCCGTGCCAGAGTGCCAGATTGGTCAGAAAACTTTTGTCCTATCCTGTCAGGAGAGGGCAGGCAGCCACCGCCCCACATGACACCCAGTGGCTATATATATGGCGCCTCCCAACCCCTCCCTAGTTCCTTGGAGTCGCCAACTCCAGATGCAGGGATGGAGGGGAGTGACCTGAATGGATCCGAGCAGCTCATCTTGAAGAAGGATGGTTACTGGTGAGTAACGCACCGTTCTTCTTCGAGGGCTGCTCAGATGCATTCAGTAATAGGTGACTACTAGCCATGCTGATGGATAGCGGGTGGAGTTGGCTCTTCTGCCTTCAGCATAGCAAACACCCCAGATGGGAAGAAGCCCAGTGAACAAGATTCTGACAGGAACCAAGAGACCAGCTAGGCTCTTGGCCTGGTATTGGAGAACCGACAATGTGAGCCAACCCAAAGTGAGGGGTAGGTCCAGTCCCACCAGAGCAAGCATGTGTGGGCTGGGCAGACTAAGGTCACCTTAAATTGAGTTGAATAACGCAACACGATAACATGGAGGGATGTGTCTGCTTCCTCCACCTAAAGGGTATAGCTCAAGGTATAAAGGCCAGAAGATAAATGCCTTGGCCATAGGACAGTCCAGCATGAACTTGCAAGAAAAATGCTGGAGCCAAAAGGTTACAAGGCTAGCCATGATGACTGTGGCCTGCTCAGATAACAATAGAAGGGGTAGATATTATCCCTTGAACTGATTACATCAAGGCCCAAGCCGGAAGCCAAGGGGTCATAGGCCTAGCCCTGATGGCTGTGGCCTACGCAGATAGCCACAGAAGGGGTGAACCTTATCCCTTGAACTGGCCACAACCGGCCCTAAAGGTGCCTGGTTGAAGGAAGTAGGAGTTAAAGCACATAGCAGCACTAAAGAGTACGGACTACTGAGTTCAACTGAGAAGGGTCTGGCAGAAGACCCTTCATGCCAGTACAATGAAGGCCAAAAGCTGTAAGTGGTGTGATGAGTGGCACATGGCATGCTGGCCAAAGGTCCTCAAGTTAAGTACGTAAGCACTAACTTCCAGCCGTGTATAGTACAGGAACCCTGGGTTTCCGCTGGAAGGATACTTCAGATCACTGACACCTACAAGGAGACATGATGGCCTTAGACGGTGCTGTTGGCTTGGTACCAGTTAAGTACCTTGGTAAGTGTGAGGACTCACAGTAAGAGCCCACCTATTGGGCTTTATAATCCCTTCAGGATTCCAGCATCAGGAAGATTGCCCGGGGAACAGGGGATGTATGAAGAAGGAGAGAAGGGAAGGCGGGGAACAAATGCAAAGCCACCTCTTGGCCACTCAGTATAGGTGGCCATAGGGCTCATGGAGATCCAGTGTGAGGAATAAAATCTTGCGTGCCTAGGGCACCGCCAAGGAAGGATATCGTCGCAACTATACTGCACCTACATGTGCACCTGGGATAAGGACATGTTGAGGTTGGACTATCCCAAGATATGGGTTACCAGAGGAAGGAGAAGTCTCCTCCCGACCACCTAGGAAGTGAAGCCGCTCTCAGACCATCAACCGCGGTACTACAGAGGTACCCTGGGTTTATAGGAACCAAATGAGTTGGATTACCTCCATCCGGGGAATAACTGGGTGGCATTCCACATGGAGGATACAAGTCTCTGAGTTTCCAAGCACTACAGAAAACTGGATATTCTAACCTGTCTTCTTTTCTCTATCTCTATCTCTATCTCTATTTCTATCTCTATCTAGATAGATAGATAGATAGAGGTTTCCACCCCAAGTCCAACACCCAGAGACTGGACACCCAGAGACCAGCCGGAAAGAAGGCGGGCGGGGTTTGGTGAGTGTCAAAGCCACTGTCCTGCATGAAACCCAGAACATCCAGGAGTACATCAGTAAGATGGCACCCAAAGATGAGCTGCTGAGAGAATGCCTGAGGCAGCAGCAGACATGGGAGGAAGATCAAGCAGAAGAAGTGCCATGGCAAGACAAGACCCTGCATGGGATGTACCATCGACAGATAGCTGAGGTGGCTGACATTGGGAAATCCTACCAGTGGCTGAAAAGGGCTGGACCAAAAGACAGCACTGAGGCACTGATCATAGCAGCACAAGAACAGGCACTGAGCACCAGATCCATTGAAGCAGGGATCTACCACACTAGACAGGACCCAAGGTGCAGACTGTGCAGAGAGGCCTCAGAGACAGTCCAACACATAGTGGCAGGATGTAAGATGCAGGCAGGAACAGCATACACTGAACGGCACAACGAAGTAGCTGGCCTTGTGTACAGGAACATCTGCACAGTGTATGGGCTAGACCCTCCCAAGACCAGATGGGAGATCCCACAGAAGGTCGTGGACAATAACAGGGCCAAGATTCTGTGGGACTTCCAGATCCAGACAGACAGGCAGGTACTGGCCAATCAACCAGACATCGTGGTAATAGACAAGGACCAGAAGACAGCGGTGGTGATAGATGTAGCAGTGCCAAATGATAGCAACATCAGGAAGAAGGAGTATGAGAAGCTGGAGAAGTACCAGGGCCTGAAAGAGGAACTAGAGAGGATGTGGAAAGTGAAGGCCAACGTGGTCCCAGTGGTGGCAGGAGCACTCGGGGCTGTGACTCCTAAGCTGGGAGAGTGGCTCCAATAGATCCCAGGAACAACATCAGAGCTCTCTGTCCTGAAGTGTGCAGTGCTAGGAACAGCTAAGATACTACACAGAACCTTCAAACTCCCAGGCCTCTCGTAGAGGACCCGAGGTTGAGGAAGACACATACCACCCATAGGGGTGAGAGGGGAATTTTTTTTTTTTTATTAATCCCTCAAGAAGGTGAAGGAAGCAACAGTCTTGGTAATGTCATTACCAGCATCACACGGAGATGACCCAACTGTTTTGAGCCTCGGATCCCCAAACAGGCAAAACAAGTTGCCATATGGCCAGGGAGCAGTGCCCCCACCCAAGATACAACCAGTTGAAAGCAAGGTGGGCTAGGGTGGGACAAGTACAAGCATCCTGGTAGGGGAGCCTCCATGTCCGGAGCGTGGCATTGTGCATGGAGTTGTTAACAGACTGGTGCCGCAAAAGTGGAACGTTAGCGGGGGAGGCCCACGATAATTTTTTCCCACTGCTGTTCCCCTGTCTTGGGGAAGAGGCATTGCCTTCTTGCGCCCAAGTGCCCCGATTTGGTATAACCCATGTCACGTGTAGTAGGTTGCTGCTTCAGGGGTGAAGGAGAGGAGATATGAAGAGGGTTTCACCACTGCTTTCATAGTAGGGTGGGCCTAAGATGAGGACTCCCGGGACAGGGCGTCCTGATAATAACCGAGAGTGCCCGGGGGGGGAGGGGGGGAGGCTGTTACAAAGCCTCAGCTTTCATCATGTAGACAAAGAGATAGGGAGGCAGGATTTGGACCGCTCAGCCTTGGCCTTCCCTGGAGCATAGGGTCCCCTATGATATGTGAATCGCGTTCCCACCTGACGGTTAGGATGGTGGAAGGTCTCTTCTACCGTAGAGGTGTCTGAGGACCCAGTAGGGCTGGCCTAACCAGCATGCCGACTGGTATGTTAGAAAGGGGAAGATGTCCCAGGTGTCTCTCCCCAACCCAGGAACGAGAATGGGTCCTACCTGATGTAGGACAGTTGGGTAAGCGGGGAAAGTTCTGCATATCCTGATGAGCACCCGTGTCTGTGCATATCTGAGCCTCTGCAGCTGTGGCTGGGACTACCACAAGACACACTTCTCGGTCCTGGCAAGGCCTGTCTTGCCGCTTATGAGCTCTGGTCGATGGTCGAGGGGTACCTGAAGAAGGGGTGGGGGGGCTTTGTTCCCTTTCTGCAATAAGGGCCCAAAGATGGCAACTGCCAAGGACGTCTAGGTGTAGGGCCTCGGTGTAGATGTATCGATGGTTAGAGGGGCTTGGGATATGCGGCCCGCATCCCTCCAAGACTAGAGGGCAGGGCCAAGGGCTGGCTCGCCCCTGTTCACAATGTGGAGACCGGACTGGTCCCAATAAGTTCCCCATTCCCCCCTAAAGAAAGGAGAAGGGGTATCAGCTGCCCACTCCGATGGTGCACTGAAGTCCTGTCGTATCCCAGATGTTATGGGAATGGGATGGCAGTCAATTGGGAAGGTACCTTCCTTACAGGTGAAAGGGAAAGGGGTTCCGAAACACCCTAGAAGTGGGGTGACGGCGGTGGAGGGGGGAGGGTTTTGGACTCTATCCCCACGGTCATATATAGGAGAGTATGGGAAGGGAGGAGGGCGGTCGTCACCCCAGAGGGTTTATGTGGGGGGAAAGGGCCCCAATGGGAGGAGACCAAAGTATTTGACCTCTCCCCTAGGATCCTGCACGGTGCCCACCACCATTAGGGTTTCAGGAGGAAACAAGACGTCCCCTCCAAAGGGCAGGTCAAGGACCACCTGCTGTGCAGTGGGGGGCACCCTAGCTTACCTAAACCAGGCTACTTGGTGGATAGTCACGGCAGAGGCCATAGTGCAGGCAGCTGTATCCACCGCATCTCAGGCCAAGAGAAGGATATCCTGGGAGATTAATCTACCCTCCTCTAGAAATGCATCATACTCCTCTTTGGCCTCAGGTGGGAGCAGGCATTGGAATTTTTGACCGACTCCCACACGTCCAGCAAATACCTGCTGGTTAGGGCCTGATTATTTGCCACCCTGAGTTGGAAGGCTGAGGAGGAGTAGACCTTACAGCCCAGGAGATCTAATTCCCTGGCTTCCCTAGAAGCCGGGAGGGGGTTGTTAGAAGGCTCATGCAGGGCTAGCGCCATCTGCACCATGTCCCTTGGAAGGACTGGGTGATTGGCAAGGGAAGGGAAGTCTGACTCGGGAACCTGATACTTAAGGCTCACTGTGTCTGAGACTGGGGCAGTAGAGCTTGGACTGCCACCAGGAGGATGTTAGGTCCTAGATGTTCGGGTGGAGCGGAACTGTCAGCGGCTCTGCTGAGGCAAAGGCCAGCCCAAACAGGGTGTCCGTAGGGGGACGGGAGGGCTGCACCTCCATCCCTAGATGGGCTGTAGCATGGCATAACAAATTAAAGTATGCCGACAGGTTGCTAGTATAGAAGCCCGGTGCCGGAGACAGGGCAGTACCAGGTGTTCGGTGCAGGGGAGAAGGGGTCTTCCGGGGGTACCATTCTTGTGGGCAAAAATGGAAAAGCGACGGTGCTGAGGTGTAGCACCGAGGTCGCTTAGAGCCCCTCAGTGGGCCCTCCTCTGAGCTTGAAGCGGGGGAAGGACTTTGAGATTCCATGGGCGGTACCAGTGATGGTAAAGTAATGTGTTGCAGTGGGGACAGCTCTACAGTACCAGGACCCAATGGAGTAGAAGATCAAGGACTATATGGTGAGAGGGAGCGATGATGCCCACGATGGACCCAGGCCTTGGAAATAAAGGCCGGCTTGCCCTTTCTAACTGGGGTTGGGGAAGGTGGTGTGGACCCTTCCCCGAGCGGCCTTCCCTGCCTCTGGAATTGATGGTACCAAGAGCGACTCTGAGTGGGCCTGAGGCAAGTCCCTGCCCAGACAAGGGGGGCTGCCTGGTTGAAAGAGCTCTCGCCCCGTTGGTACCGGACTGTACTGAGCCTGCGGTGCCAGAGGTGACTGTGGCCAGTGCTGGGATGAGCTCAGCACTGGCAACGCCAGGCTGTAGTGGGCCTGCGGCGCCAGAGATGTAGGTGATCAGCGCTGGGGTGAGCCAGGCACTGGCAGCACTGGACTGTGCTGGGTTTGCGGTGCCAGGGGCGACCTCAAGCAGTGATGAGGCACCAGGTTGGCACCGAGGTGCCGGAGTCAGCACCGAGGTTGTCTGGCAACGGCCACTGGTGGCATGGTGCCATGTTGGCTCCAGTGACAAGCTAGGTCTCGGCACTGGGCGGGAACCCCAAGCCTCGGGTGGAGAGTGCCGAGCCTGTTCAGAGGCAAGGGCACAGCGCCTTTGTTCCCTTTCCTTAAAAGTCCGAGGTTTGAAGGACAGACACAGGGAACAGGCTGAGACCAGCTGGTCTTTGCCTAGGCACCTGAGGCACTTCCCGTGGGGATCATCCCGAGGGAAGGCCTTGCTGCACTCGGAGCAGGGTTTGAACCCTGGCATGTTAGGCAATAGTCTGCGATGTTCCCGCCCGAAGATGGAAGACTCCTGCGGTGGATCTATGTCCACGAAGAAGTGCTCCCAGTCGGACGAAAAACTCATAGGAGGAGGACAGGCTGCTTGCGTTCACAAGAAGCAGATGTTCCGGATCCAACGCGCAAGGTAGAAGAAATGAAACTGGGGAGGGGTCAGGAGGCGGCCATATATATAGCCACTGGGTGGCATGGGCGGGGGGGTGGCTGCCTGCCCTCTCCTGACAGGCTAGCACAAAAGTTTTCCGACCAATCCAGCACTCTGGCACAGACACACCTATTATTGAATGCATCGGAGCAGCGCTCGAAGAAGAACTTATATTTCAGGGCTAAGCTCCACAGTTGGGACACTTCCTCGCACAGGGAGGGCAAGCACATCCCACCCACCGACAGTTGGAATAAAACATTGCCGTACTGTTGGCTGTCATTATGTGGACTGTTTCTCCCCCTATGTTGTCCAAGAAGGCCTTGCATGCCAGAGGTATGGCCTTCAGCTCTTTGATGTTTACATGAAGGAGGGCATCCTCCCTTGACCACGTCCCTTGGATGCACAACCCTCCCATAGTGTGGGCTCCCCAGCCCTGATCTGAGGCATCAGTAACCAAGGTCACTGAGGGGCTCTGGACCTCGAAGGGGACCTCTTCACACACGAACTCCAGGTCCTGCCACAGCTTCAGCTTGCCCAGCACCACCCTCAGGACTGTGACCGCCTTGCTCAGGGAGTGCTGGTGTGGCTGGAAAACCTTTGCCATGTAGATGGGCTGTCCTTATGTTGTGGATGCTGCCATGTGGCCTGGCAGCTGGAAGCAGCACCTTGTGATAGTTGTGGGGGTGTGCTGTAGGTCTGAAATGATGCAAGACATGGACTGAAATCTCAGTTAGGGAAGGGATGCTTCACCCTTATCAAGTCCAAATCGGCTCCTATAAGTTCTATTTTCCTTGATAGGGGGAGCTTTAACTTTTCCAAGTTCAGTAGCAGGCCCAGTTTGTTGCACAGGTTCAGATCATGCCAGACCTGTTGTCTAGACCTTCTCCTTAGGAGCCAATTGTCTAGCTTGGGGCATATTCTTATCCCCTGCCTCCTCAGGTGGGCTGCAATGGCTGCTATGCATTTGATGAAAACCCTTGGGGCTAATGAGAGGCCAAAAAGGAGGGCTGTGAACTGGAAGTATGTGTCACTTACTATGAAGCATAGAATCTTTCTGTGCCCCTTTGTTACAGGGACATGGAAGTAAGTGTCTTTGAGGTTGAGGGCTGCAAACCAGTCCCCTAGGTCTAGGGATGGAATTATCTGAGACAGAGATACCATTTGGAATTTTATTCTCCTTAAGTGTTTGTTTAAGGCTCTGAGGTCCAGGATGGGGGTAAGCCACCATTTGCTCATGGGACCAGGAAGTAGCAGGAGTAGAAACCCCTTTCCTTCTCCCCTGGGGGCACTTCTTCTATGGCCCCTAAAGACAGTAGCCTCTGGCACTCCTGCTCCAGTAGGGTTTCGTGGGAGGGGTCCCCACTGTAGCAGCAAGGGGTGGTTTTCAGTTTTGAGGTCTGGATCTGAACTGGATGGAGTAGCCCAGGGAGATTGTGTCCAGGATCTATTGGTCTGATATAATTTTGGCGCATTGATAGTAAAATGGGCACGGTCTTTTCCAAAAAGGCAGGGTCTGGTCGTCCCCTCGTGTAAGAGGTCAAAATCTCTACCACTGGTTAGAGAGGTGGGAACTGTTATTTTCCTGCCAGGCTGTCTGGGAGGAACCTTGGGGCTGAGGGTTTCTACCTCCTCTGCTCCTGTTGTGATCTGCATTGCCAAAGTGGCATTTAGATGGTGGGAAGTTGCATTGACAGGAGGCTTGCTGGTTTACCACGTCTATGCCCAGTGAGCTTGGGACCAGGCGATTAAAGAGGAAACTGAACCAGTCCACAGGAATGTGGTATTTCCTCTCAGCCACTTGGAAACCACCAGAATGAAGGATAGAGTCTGCCACCTTGCCTTGGCGATCTTGAAGACCTGTCATGTAAGGGAACTCCAATCCTGGCTGGAGCTGCACATCCCCTACATCGAATAGGGGGTCAAAATCTTCTCTGACAACCTCTACCGGTCAAGGTCGAGGTTGGTGGCCCTGTATTTGACAAGGTCTTGATTGGCTTGAGGGTCTGCCCCAAGTGACAAGGACCTCTGATATGCTGTTTCATTGGGTGATGATGAGGACAGAACCCGAGAGCTATTGTGGCAGGAGCCCTATGGGCCGGGTCCATGATCAGAGTCCTCATTAGAGCCTTGGGGTGATGATGGTCTCAACAATACCAGAGTTGTGGGGGCTCTTTGGGGAGAATCCCCAGAACCCCAGCTCAACCACTGGGATGACTAGTCCTTAAAAGACCTCGATACTGAGGTCTGCATCGAGGCTGACCAGTGCCAAGCTGATCAGTCCGTGGAGGCTGCACTGCACGGGAGCATCCCTTCTTCCTCGCCAGTGTTGAAGAAGCCTCATAAGATGGTAACAGTGCCGAGAGAGCTGGTGCCATATCACCGTGCACGCATCCCCTCTGCCAAGGCGTCAAGGGGGGGTGCTTCCTCTTCCTTTTCGCCACTGGTTTCAGGACCCGCTGGCTCTGGTGCTGGAGACTTGGGGAGCATCAGCGGCAATGCCAAGTGTCAGAGTCATCCAATGAGCTGGATCCAGACCTGGTGCACCATGACTTTTGTGATGGGGGTTTAGATGGCTCCCAGGAAGATGTCTCTGGGGAGAAGCAGAGGGAGTCCCCATCATCTCCCAGCTCCGACTCTGATAGGAGGTGGGTTGCAACCTTCCCTGGAGGAGCAGCATGCGGTGAGCCCATTGACGAGGGCTGCAATGGCAAGGGGCTATGTTGTGCACCCTCGACTTGTTGTTTATGGGGGGATCGTGCAGCTGGACTCAGTGCCAAGCCCTGTCTGCTCCGGTGTCAGGGGAAATCAGCCTGGACCAAGGGAATGGACTTGCAGTTCAAGCCCAACTAGGCTTTTGATAATAGAGCTGGTTTCCTCCTGGATGCCGCCCATTTTTTTGGTACCAGGGTCAGCAGCTGGAGAAGGGCCCATGTTACCGCGTAGGCGTCCACCAATGAGGAGATTCTTAGTGACTCCATGTGATCCCCTGGGGTGGTTTGTGCCAGGGATTACGAGGTGTGCCGGTTGTGTGGCTTTGCCTTCAGGCAGGTCCCCGGTCTGGACTCAGACCCCAAGTGGGGCTTCTTCGGTCTGGACTTAGAGCCCGAGCAGGGCTTCTTCAGCTTCTCTGATGGAAAGCAGCACTGAGGAGGGGCTGGGGCCAAGTGTGCCCATGGCTCTGCCTGGGTCGGTGCTGAGGAGGATGTGCTGAGCACTGAGGGTCGAAGGGCCTCCTCAAGGGCCATGGAGAGGAGACGCCGCTCCCATTCTTTCTGGGTTCTTGGCTCAAAGGACCAACAAACTGAGCACTTGTCAGTGTTGTGTGTCTCTCCCAGACACTTGAGGCATTTCTCATGTGGGTCACTAATAGGGAAGGCCTTACTGCAACCAGCACATGGCTTCAAACCCAGCACAGCTGGAACGGTGCTGGGCGTGTCAATTTTGCATGACTGAGCTGGTTGGTTGTCTGCGCATTGAGTTCTCAACTGGGGTATATCTACAAATAGGTTCTCCTAGTCAAGCATTCACAAGAATAATTGTATGAAGGCTGTAATGAAGACAGGTGCTTGCATTAGCAAGAGCAGGCAGTTCCAGGACCATTGCTGAAGGCGGAAAGAAGCAACTGAGGGGGGGAGGGGCAGGGCCACCTGTATAGCCCACATTTGCACAGACAGAGGGGGCATTGGCCTCTGACCCTATCAGGACAGGCTAGGGCAAAAGCTGTCCAGTCATCCGTACGCTGCAGCATGTAGAAACCCGTACCTGAATTGATGTGAGCAGTGCTTGAAGAAGAAGCAAAATTACCTGTTGTAATGGGGAAAAACCAGAGTCTCTATTCAGCCCTAAGCTGATGGTCTCAAATCTGCATATAAATTCCAGTTTTGCAGGTTTTCTTTGAAGCTTTGATTTGTTACCATTTGCCTGAGTATGGCTATTAACAGATGATTGATAGAGTGATCAGGAAGAATGAAGTGTTTCCCTATTGTTTTTTTAATGTTGTTATTTCGGACGTCGAATTTGGATCCTGTCCTGGGCTATGTCCACACATACATCATTATTTCAAAATTAGTTATTTCGAAATGAGTTATTTTGAAATAAAGTCCTTATTTTGAAATAAGTTAATTAGAATTAAGAAAATGTTAATTCGAATTAAGGGAAAGCCTGCTTTTGAAATAGCCGTTGTTTCGAAATGTTTATTTCGAAACAAGGCCGTTCGGACATGTTGTTTTGAAACAGTTGTTTCAAAACAATGGTGTTCTTTCAAAACAACGTGCCCGAACACTGTTGTTTCGAAACAACCATTTTGAAACAACAGCTATTTCAATTAGATGTGAGGTTTAACAGTTTCAAAATAATGATGCATTGTGTGGACATGCCGCTTCTTATTTTGAAACAACCTCTGTTGTTTCGAAATAAGAAGCCTATGTGGACACACCCCTGGAGAACTGGATGAATAGATTCAAGAGCCAGAAGGGACCGTTGTGATCATCTAGGTTAGGTCTAGACTAGGTGTGGCCAAACTGCCGCTCAGCAGCCACATGCAGCTCTTCAAAGAAAAAGTGCGCCTTGGAGAAGAGCATGGTGGGGAGAAGCATGGCATGGTCGGCGATGGTGTGGAGAAGCGAAGAATGGTCAGACAGTGGGAAAGCAGTGGCACGGTCAGAGACAGTGGGGAAGCGGTGGCATGGTCGGGGCCTTGGGGATGATCAGAGAAGCGCAGCATTGTTGGAGAGGGAGGAGAGAAGTGGTAGCATGGTCAAGAGGGCAGGGAAAAGCCAAGTTTTTACTGTATAGGTAGGCCTAGTTTTCATGGAAACCTGAAGTAATTATTAGAATCGGACATTAGGATCAATATGTGCTGACTTTTTATAATAAAATTAAACCGTGCAATGAATTTTAAAATTAGTAATTTTGGAGTAGGTGAAATATGGCTATGTGCCTCAGTGTGGCTCTCGAAGGTTTCATAATCAACTTGTGTGGTTCTTGAGTTCCATAAGTTTGGCCACCCCTGATGGTGGCAAATTTGCTGCTGTCAGTTCAGGCTTCTGGGAGCAGATCATGGCAAGTATCAACTTGTCGCGCTGCTCCTGGAAGCCAACCCTGGAAGCAATGTTCCCTCTAACAGCCACCGGCAGCTGAGCAACTCCTGTTGCTCGCTTCACGGGGCCCCCCACTCCCCCGCAGGCCCGATCCTGGTGCCCCCTCCGCAGGCCCTATCCTGGCGGCTCCCCCCCCGTTTCCCTGCTCACCTTGCATGGCCCTCACAGCTCCTGGGCCGGAGAAGCACTAACGGAGCGTGCTCAGATATTCTGGGCATGCTCCGTTAGAGCTTCTCTGGGCAGGAGTTTTCAAAACTCCCAGCCGCAGAGGAGCTCTATGCAGGGACTCTGGCTGCTGGCCATGCATGGCCGGCAGCCTTCCCTGCGCAGGGGGGCTGTGGCTGGCTGTGCGGCTGCACAGCCATGCAGCTTAGACGGAACATTGCCTGGAAGTCCTGGGGTCAGGGGGTGTAGGGGAAAGCTAGACTGTAAGTGTGTTGTCAACTTTCCCCAATGCGTAACAGCAGCTAAGAAAGTCACCACCATTTACTCAAGGAATTGTACGATCCTCGCGTAAACAGCAAGTCGACTGCTGCCAAAAAAGCCCTGAGTGTAGACTAGAGCTTAGTCTGACCTCTCATTTACACAGGACACAGATCTAATAACTGCTGTTTGAATTCACCAGAGCACAGGGATATCTCTGGGCATGGACCCATGGGGCCTGTGCCCCAAATGTGCTGGAGAGTGCCCTGAGTCGCAGGCACACAGCTCTATGGGTTCTTTTCCCATTATAAAAGGTAATTTGACTTCAGGCTTCCCATGGTTTGAACCTAACAACTGCTCTGATTTGCACTTACTGTATGACCTGATCCTATGTTTTACACCCCCTTGGATTTGTTTTCATTCCATTCTGTAAGTTCACCCATCTTCAAAGCATCTGAGGAAGTGGGATTTTCTCCCACGAAAGCTCATGTGAAAAATAAATCTGTTAGTCTTAAAGTGCCACATGACTCCTTGGTGGTTGTTTTTTTTTTTTTTTTTTGCTGGACTAGACTAACACGGCTGTCCCTTTGGAAACTGACACAGCTCTAGCATGCCTGGTAACTCATGTAGGCCCTGCCAGGGTGGAACCCTTTTAAATCTCCTACCCTGCAGCATGCCCAGGCACATGGCCCAAGCTGGGAGAACAGGTGGGAAATTTAAATCACCCAGGCAGGGCATTCTGGTGGCAGCCTCTTCTTGAGCTCCAGGAGGACCAGCACACAGCAACAGAGTGAGTACTGTCGGTATGCCTGGGCCACACTGGGCAGTATTCTCCCCAGGACTTAAAATTGGGGGGGGGGGTATACGAGGAGGTGTTGGGGGTGTCGGGGGTGCTTACTAAATTGGTATTATAGTGTTACTAGCTGATAGCTGGGGGGGTGTTGGGAAATTCAGAGGGGGTGTAGGGGTGATGTTAGGGAAATTCCTGGCACAGGGCAATGGAGAAGAAAATGTTGGTCAGGGAAGTGTGCACCTGTGCCGCAGATGCCAGACAAGGAAGCCTTGGACCAGGGCTGACCAGGTCAGCAAGGTCCTTGGGGAGAGCAGGTGCTGGGCAATGCAGCTTGGTGGGATGATGGTGATGCTGGGCAAAGAGGGGCTACTGGGAAAGAGGGAGGGATTGTGCCAGGCAAAGTGGAGTTAATGGGGAGATGCTGGGTGAGAGGAGGTTACTGGGTGGGCAATAGCAGAAGGTTGCGGGATCTGGAGGCGGGGCCCAGAAACTTTTTCATACGTAGCAATACCACAGCCAAAGTGTTTCTTTTTGAAAAACATCCCAACTTGATTTTAAAATGGCCATCAATGGAGACTGCCACTACACTTGGCTTATTGTTTCAATGTTTAATAAACATCACTGTTAAAAATTTCCATCTTATTTCCAGCCTGAATGTGTCTATTCTCAACTTCCAGGCATGGGATCAAGCTATTCTTCTGTCTTGGTTGAAGACTTCGTTATTAAATATTGGTCCCCCATGTAGGTATTTATAAGCTGTCACCCCTTAACCTCTCTATGAGCTCTTTGAGAGGAGAGGTATTTAGTTTATCTCTATAAGGGCATTTCAGTAGCAAGGGCTACGCTTCTATCCTGCACTAAATGTTCTGTATTGTACTCTGACTGTCTGCTATTTCAAGGTGAGCTTTTAGCCTGCAGTTACAGGGTCCACACAGCCACTGTTGGTTTACATCCCAATTTGCTGAGCACTAACTCTCAGTGTAGACAATCCTTTAATAATTTCTTGGGCTCTTCTCTGAACCCTTTCCAATTTATCAGCATCCTTCTTGAACTGGTAACACCATGATAAAAGTTACTACCTCACCCACCTTATCTTTCTTAAAACAAACTTAGGCAGTCAATGGGAGGACGGTGGGGATGGGGGGTGAAGAAAGGGATGTGTGAATTGCAGTACATAAATCTACAACTTGGGTATTGACATCTTTTTTGGGTTCTGCGCCTCTGTTCTTACCTCCCCTATTTGTAAGATGGGTACTACTCCCACCTCTTCTGAACTCTGTCAAGTTCATTACTGCTTGTGGACCACTCAGATACTGGAGCGAAAAGCAACCCTCCAAGGCAGGGGTCTCAAATTCAAATAATCATGAGGGGTGCACGAGGACTAGTACAGGGCTGCATGAGGTCTAGTATGTTAGCCTGAAGGCCGCACCACTGAAATCTTTTCATACAATGATATTGCAAATATCAGTAACAACAGTGTCATTGTGGGTTGCAGGAAATAGCTTTAGGGGCCGCCTGCAGCCCATGGGCCATGTGTTTGAGAACCCTGCTCCAAGGCCAGGAGGCCATTAATAACCTTGGGTTCAGGGGCAGATTTTGGATGGTGTGTTTTGAATGAGACCTCCTTGAATGAAGAGGATGAAAAGAAATAAAAGAAATAGTGAATGTAATGGGGGCAGGTCCAGTGGGAAAAACAGCATATGGGCATGGATACAGGCTGGCTCATAAAGCCTTGGCAGAGGCGGCAACCCAGAGTGAGATGGAGTGTGTGTAAAATGTCACACAGAGCACTCCTCACCTCAGGCTAAACACTGTTGTAGTACAGGGCAGAGCAGTATTCTTCCCAAGACTTGAAATTGGGGAGGTGTAGGAGGAGGTACATGGGGGTGTGGAGGTGCTCACTAAATTGGTATAACACTGTTACTAGCTGACAACTGGGGGGTGTTGGGAAATTGGGGGATGTTGGGGTGCTCACTACATTGGTATAACACTGCTAGTAGCTGACAACTGGGGGGCGTTGGGAAATTGGGGGGATGTTGGGGTGCTCACTAAATTGGTATAACACTGTTACTAGTTGACAACTGGGGGTGTT
>ML681979.1:11444814-11520750 GCA_007922195.1 Podocnemis expansa
AGTACTGACAGTTGAAAATTTTAAACTTTATAATCTTACACAGGCAATTGCTTTTTAAAACAGATCTTGACCTTCAGTTGTGCAATTTGTTGTCTTTTCTAGAGCTGCGATCATGGCTGTTGACTGGATTGGTTTTGGTTATGCAGCAGTGGTGGCTCTTGGTGGTGTCATAGGATATGTTCGCAAAGGTAAATACTGAGGGAAGGGATAAGATATGAATAAAGCAGGATTGATTTGCTACTGCCTGACACCTTGTGAAGTCATTTACACCAGTGGTTTTCAAAGTTTTTTTTTTTTTTTTTTTTTTCTTGGAACCCAGGTGAAAAAATTGTTCATGCCTGTGACCCAACAATTACATCTTTGAGCAATTTATTCCAGTCTGTCAGTCAGGACCATAACTAGGGCAGGGCAATGGGCCAAAGCCAAGGGAGCCCAATTTTAGAGGGAGCTGAGGCCTCTCCACCCTGCCCTTCAGCACTGGAAAGCAGAGCGGGGCCGGCTGGTCTGAGGCTGGGCTGTGAGCTCCCGCCGTGATCCATTGCCAAGGGAGGTGGGAGCCAGCACATAGGCCAGCTCTCCCAGTCTCACCCCACCCCTGGGCCAACCACTCCGCCCCCGGCAGCGGGGGGGATGGCAGGGCTGACTGCTGCATGAGCGGTATGGGCTGTGGTGTGCTCCAGAGCTGTACCACATGCAGCAGTCTGCCCTGCCTTCTCCTGGGGCCGAAGAGCCAGGCTGCAGCTGGCCTCTGGCCCCAGCCACCCCCCACTGATGGGAGGCCCAGGCGCTGCCAGCCAACTTCGGTCCAACGCCAGGGAAGGGCACCTTTGGGGCTGCTTGCCTCAGGCACCAAAATGCCTGGGTCTGGCGCTGCTTTCAGCCGCAGCAGCTGAGGGGGTCCGCAACCCAGTACCTGTGGGTCTGTGACCAAGTTCTGGGTCTCAACCCGTAGTTTGAAAACCACTGATTTACACCAAGGCAAAATGGGGGTAAACTGCTCCTAAACCAGAATGATGGCATTTTAAACCCACTTCCTACAAGTGTGAAAGGTTACCTGAGTCAGATCCTGAGTAGGACAGAATCATTTCTCATTAAAGAACTGTGGCTTCTACTGTCCTGATTAATAGATCTTAAATCAGAGGAGGCCATTAGATTATTTAGTTTGATCTTTTGTGTAACTCAGACCAAAGAATGTTACCCAGTGTAAAATGTATCCCTTGTGTAAAATGCATCAAGGCTTGATTTGAAGCCATTAAGAGATGGAAAATCCACCTCTTCCTTTGTCCAATGGTTGGTCACCCTCACTATTAATCTTAAATTGTACCTTCTTTCCAACTGGAATTTTTTTGTCTTTAACTTGTTCTGCTTTTCTCCACTAGATATAGATATGTAGTAGCTGGTATTTTCTCTCTATTGCAGTGTGTAGTCACCTTCATCATGTTAAATCTTGATTATCTTTTTGATATGCTAAATACATTGGCTCCTTAAGTCTCTGACTGAACATCTGTATAAGGGCTGGTCTACACCTAAGACTTAGCTTGACCTAGCTACATGAGTTTTTGACACCCCCAAGAAACGTATTTGAGCCAACTAAATCTTCAGTATAGACGGTGCTAGGTCCGGTCTCAAACTCAAACCACCACTAGGGCCACATGAGGTCTAGTACATTAGCATGAGGACCGCACCACGGTAACCTTTTCATACAATGATATTGGAAATATCGGTAACAATAGTGTTGTTGCAGGCCACAGGAAATAGCTTTAGGGGCCACATGCAGCACATGGGCCACATGTTTGAGATCCCTGCGCTACATCAAGGGTAGAATTCTTTTGTTGTCCTAGCTATTGCGTCTGAAAGAGGTGGATTTACTACAGTGATGGAAGAACTCTCTTTTGTCTACACTACAGTGGCAGAGCTCCAGCTGTGCCACTGTAGTGTTTCTAGTGTAAAGACACCCTGAAACAGAACTCAGCAGAGAGCACCTAATTATTCTGTTACGTAGACCTACTCATTGTAATGTGACACAGCAGAAATGATTTTCTTCTGGACTAATTTGTATCCAAAATGTGTAAAAATTCTTGTTCATCCTAGATTTTGGTTGTAGCTGCAAAATATATGTTAAATTACCTAAGAAGTATTCTGTTGTCTATTTTTTGCCATATGTTCTTATGTTTTCATTTTCATGTTTGTTTTAATATTTTGTTGCAGGAAGTATAGTCTCTTTGGCTGCTGGTCTCTTCTTTGGTTTGATGTCTGGTTATGGAGCATATTGTGTAACACATGACCCCAGAGATGTCAAGGTATCATTGTGTAAGTATTCTACATTACAAAAAGAAAGGACTTTTGGAAACTAATAGAAATAGTTTTAAAATGAACTTTTACATAGATTAAAAACCTGTTTAAAATAAATGTTCTGTTTAATTTTTTTGCATTTTATGATACCTTTGTCTGCCTCACGGTTTAGTTAGCTAGATACTTTGATTCGGCTTAGTCTGTTAAAGTTGGAAGCTTTATATATGTACAAAATACAAGTAGTAGGATATACCAGAGACTAGATATTTGAGGCAAAACCTGTTATTGTACCAAATTCTGTTGGTGGAAGGTACAAGCTTTCAGGCTTCAGAGATTTTCTTTGGGTCTGGGAAAGGCAACCAGAGTGCTAAGCTAAATACAGTTTTGACAGATTGTTGAATATAATGCTTCTACATGCTCTGGTGTGCTGTGAGAACTGCCCAAGTGTGCCATGAAATTTTGTACAATGGCATTGGAAATCTACCTTGAACAATATTCTATCCAAACATAACTACAGCTCATAAAACTTGTGAAAATTAATCATCAAATTAAAAGCAAGGTATCGGTCTTCGATTTTAAAACGTGAACATTCTAAAGGGCAAAAATTGAGAGAGCTTTTTCTGGTGGATTTGAAACTTTAGTGCCTTTGATCCTTCTTTAGCTTGTTGCATGTACTAGGTTGCAAGCCTCTTTAGTAAGACTGTAACTGTAGTAAATGTGATGTTTCTGAGCAATCATTCATCTGAAAAAAATGGGTGTGCCATGGAATTGTTTGTCTCACTGAAGTGTGCCACGTTACTGAAAAGCTTGGGAACCACTGCTCTCCAGGAAAAGGGGTCTCAACCCCTTAAGGGTTGCAACACACCTGGGAGCATTTCCAGTTGTTCACAACACACCAAACCACCCTCCTCCAGTGACAGCCCTCTGTCTCTTCCCCCTACCCCCTGGTGGCACCCCCAGCAGCTTGTGACCCCTGAGTCTGTTTCTCCACATTAGCTGTTCTCACCATGGCCCTGGCTCTGGCCCCAGCTCTCACTACAGGTGATCTTAGTCTGGGAGTGTTTTAGAGAGAGGTTAATGATTGCTGACAGTTGAAGTTGTGGCAGTAATCTGTGAAGGAGTTTAGGTCATTTTTGTTGGGGATGAAGATTTCATTAGCATATCTCAGGTATACTGTTGGTTTTGTGATGCATTTTTCCAGAAATTCTTCCTCGAGGTGGTCCATGAATATGTTGTCATATCGGGGGGGCCATCCTAGTATCCATGGCTGGCGCCATGCATCTCTGAATAGTGTGCATTTTCTCTAAATATTGGATACAGGCAGCAATGATGAGGGATGTTAATGTGTAAGAAGGTGACATCCATGGTGGAAAGAATAGTGTTCTGGAGGATGTTAACATTGCAGTTTCTGGAGAAAAAGAGACTGGTTTTATAGCTCATTACAACTATTTGTAATACACCTCGGTCTCCTCTTAACCTTTAGTTGCACACTTTTTTGGGTATTCTTCTGCAGCATTTGTGAACAATCTGTGTCAACTGTATTTAGCTTAGACTATCTGGTTACCTTTTCCGACCGGTGGGTCAGATAAAAAAATATTACTTTGCCTGTCTTGTCTCTCACATGTCCTGGAACAACAAGGCTCCAACAATACTGCAGATAGGTAATAAAATAGAGTTTATTGTGTCTAACATAGAATAAATATTCTCCTTACATATATTTAAACACTTCTACTGTTAGGTTTTTTTTAATTTTGTTTTTGACTGCTTACAAAGTAAGAACTCGAGCATTCAAAAACCTGCATGCATGTTTAACTTCATGGCTGGCAGTAGCCCTAATGGATTTGGACCTCAGTAAGACAACGTGGTGTGATAAAATTAAGCATATGGAGAAACATTTACAGGATCTGGGCCTAAAAAATGATGGTTTATCCATTTCCTGCTCTGACTGTACCAAGAGATCCCATAATAAATGGTAATGCTTTTCTAGGAAACCAGAATTGTACCACTCTTACTTCTTACAGGTATAGGAAATTATACAAACAAAAGCAAGTTTCCATCTTCAGGGTTTCATAAATGAGCTGTATATGTTGTCCTGCCAATGTTCCCTCTAAGCTGTGTGGATGGGTGGATGCACAGCCCCAACCGCTCAGCCACAAAGGGAACAATGCTGGCCACACACGCTCGGCAGCCACAGCCTCTACCTGACTGGAAGACACAGTCTTCCAGCTGGCATAGAGCTTCCCCGAACCTGGCAGCTTTTAAAACTCCTGTCCTTTGCATGCTCTGACTGAGCATGCTCAGGGCGGGAGGAGCAGCCCCTGACCTGGCCGCTCCACTCCAGTGGTCAGGTGAGGGGGGACAGGGTGGGGGTTGGAGGCAGTCAGGCAGCTGGTGGGGAAAGGGCACGGGGCCAGGTCAGGTGTGGGGGGTGACTGGGAGAGCAAGCGGGTGGGTTAGGGTGAGAGGAAGGGATCAGGCTGGCTGGGGTGGGAAGTTAGCCTGACAAATTGCTGCGCAGTGGACACCATAACTCATTCAGCTGCATTAACAGCTTAGAGGGAACATTGGTCCTGACTTCTCTGAACTCTTGAATTCGGATTTCTGGGACTGGAGCAGCTTTTGAATTTACGCTTCAGTTTTCAGAAGTACTCCATTGTTTATGAGTGCCCAATTTGAGACACTTGAAACCTGATATCTTGAAAAACAAACAAGGAGTCCTGCAGCACTTTTAAAGACTAGGTGCTGAATATCTATGGCTCCCATGGGCTTCAACACCCATGAAAATTGGACCCAAGGTGTCTTGGCATTCTTCAGTAATCCTGGCATTAGTGCCAGCAACAAGGATACTGATCATTAGAGCCATTCCGGAATGGGCATACTTTTTATTTTAACTGTGAATTGCTAAGTGTATTCGGTACTATAGAGCAGTGGTTCTCAAACTTTTTTTCTTCTTGGGACCCAGTTGAAAAAAATAATTTATGCCTATGACCCAACAATTACATCTTTGAGCAATGCATTCCAGTCTTTCAGTGGGAGCAGCATGGTGTACTGTGACCCAGTACCTGAGGGTCTGCAGCTCAGTACTAGGTCCTGATCTGAAGTTTGAAAACCACTGAGGTAAGGGAGCCTCATGTGGTAGAGCAGTCTTGTTTTTGCCCAGGCAGCTGCCTGAGATCAGTTTATGGGAGCATAAAATAAAAGCAATGATTAGAAATCACTTTTGCTTCATTGCTCAATGAGTGCATGCTTAGGAAGTAGAATTTTATGAGCTGTTTAGCTTTCAGTTCTTATCTTAGGATTGTGGCTTGAACCTGCAGAACAAGCTTATGCTCCCTTCCCCACCAAATGGAACTAACTCCTGTCTGCTGAAAGTTAACTTTTGTGCATAGGGCTGGGTTGTGGGTTCTGGAAAGGGGTTCTTGGAGTTGCCCTATGAGAAAAAAAGGATGCGCTTGAGGTCACTGCCAGACTCCAGCTGAAGAGGAAGTAGAGCTTTGCTGCGTGTGCTGAGATCCATGCTCTTGCCCACTCTTAAATATTATTTCAAATGACAATTCATCTCCCCCATCCCACCCCTCCATGTAGCTGTACATATATTCTGGTTACTGTTTCCATTCATATAGCACTCTAGAATCACTGACGTATCAAAAACCCTGTGACAGGTAGTGAAGGATTGATTGGTATTTCCACCTTTCAGATGGGGAAAGAGTAGCAGGATCAGTATGTGACTTTCTCTGCAGCTTTAATCATGTCAGTGTTGGGATTAGAGCCCATAATATGCTGAATCAGAGAGCCTATCACATTATTCAGCTCCCTCATTGCTTTTGGACAATGCCACATTGCACTAACATCAGAGGAACCAGCTGGGGTGGAGTTTTTGACTCCCTTGATGCCATTTGGCTTGAAGCCTGTCACCGTCTCCCATCCTCCTCCTCCCCCCACATCAGGAAATATGTGGCGATGCTGTTGGTGACATCAATAGCCAGGTTCTTTAGGGAAAATAAGGGACAAGCAGCTGCTTATATTGGGGGGGGGGTGGTAATTGAAAGCAGAGATTAGCCTTGGCATTTTTAGGTTCTTGAAATTCAGGAAAGGAGGTATAATAGTCTCTAAGGAGGTGATTAGTGAAGTGGTGTGCAGTGTGTCCCTTACAGCTGAGAAAATCAAGGTACTGCATTTTGAGAGCTTTTTGAGCCTGTAGATTAAAATAATGATATTTAGTTGTGTCATCTTTGAAAGTCTCAAAATATATTACAAAGAGCTACGCATCATTATCGCCATTTTACAAATGGTAAGTTGGGTCACGGTGATTTCCCCAAGGCTAGTAACTTATCTATGAGTAGAACCTACTGTAGGTCTCCTGAATCCTAGTCTGAGGTGCTAGCCATTAGGCCACATATTGCAAGTTACAGTGCTACATCGACTGACAGGAGACAGTGAGATTATATACTTGGTCATACTTTGTTAAATAACCATGGTCTGGAAAATTCCACTAATCAGTAGCCTTGGGGAGAACAGTAAATATGGTGTTCTGTCTGTTACAGTTTCAGCTTTTATTCTGACAATTACAATGGGATTGAGGTTCAAGAGGTCCAAGAAACTAATCCCAGGTGGACTAATAGCTGGTCTAAGGTAGGTGTGTGTGTGTGTGTCTGTTCAGTTCCTTCTTTAGTGATTTCAACCTGTTTAGTTTCAATCTAAATAGTTTCCAGTTGACATCCAGTCCAAGTCAAAAGTAATTGAAGTTGTTACCATCCAATGAATGTTCGATAGGCTAAATGAAATGAGCATGATGTTCTAAATCCAATGGATAGCTGTCCAGAAAAACCACACATCTGATAGTAATTGGTGGTCTCAGAAAAGAGGATACTATCAGATATCAGTGCATATTGGTGATGGCCTTAGAAAGTACTTGAGATATTTTATGTGCTAAAGATTACATGGATGCTTATATTTGGGCTCAAGTTCATACTCAGTGACCTAAATAAAAATGGCCTGGCTTGTCAGGAATTCTGAGTGAATTTCACTAGGGGCCATGAGACATGCAGGTGCCCTGCACATTTGAAAATGAGTATTTTTAGTTTTCTTGAATTTGGTAGCTAGGCTTGAATATTTTGGACAGTATTATTGTAAATTATGTGAGCGAACTGTTTAATTCCTCTGATGCTGTTCTTTATTTTGACATGTAAAGTATTTTTACCAAATTTATTCCATAACTTAGTTTCATAGTAATTCCAAACTTATTCTGTGACTCCATTTCTCAAAGCATATCTTGGTTTGCAAGTAACTTATTTTTCTAATTGTTCAGACTGAAAATGAACCTGCCAATTAATTTTAGTTTACATTTTACATCATCATTGGTGGTGCCTGAGGTAGAATAAAATTTATCCTCCTTTCTTTGCGCTTTAGTGTCTGCGCTAAGGTAACAAAGGTGCGCCTCAACCAAACTCAACAAAGCTCTCATAGTAGAGCCTTCAGTGTTGAGCTGTAAATTTTAAAGCCCCAAATAAACATTATAATTGAGTCTACCCCTCTGAATAACACAAGCCATGAAATTTCACCCTGTAATTCCTGCCACAAACCCTTAACTTCTGGTAGAGCTGAAGCATTTTCTAGTGCTGCAAATGGTAGAATGTATTCAGATTGATACTCAGGTCCTAGGTTAAATTTGCAGGGCAGACACTTAAAAACATCTTTTTGACTTGTAAAAATAAATTTTATATGGCATCACTGAAAGAATAAATATGGAACCTTGGTGTCCCTCTTCTTATGATAACTGCATTTCATGCATACAGGCTTAAGTAAAACTGTCCCATTAGATTAATATTTATGAGGTTCAATAAGGACAAGTGTAAAATCCTGCATTTGGGATGGAAAAACCCTATGCACTGCTACAGGCTGGGGAACATTCAGTTAAGTATCAGCAGTGTAGAAAAGGACCTGGGGGTCATGGTGGATGGGAAGCTAGATATGAGTCAGCAGTGTGCTCTTGCTGCCAAAAAAGGCCAGTGGCATACTGGGCTGCATCAAAAGAAGTATTACCAGCAGATCAAGGGATGTGATCATTCCCCCTATTCTGTACTGGTAAGGCCACATCTAGAATACTGTGTTCAGTTTTGGGCTCCCCACTACAAAAAGGACAGGGACATGCTAGAGAGAGTTCAGAGGAGGGCAACCAAAATGATTAAAGGGCTGGAGCATAAGCCCTATGAGGAAAGACTGAAAGCATTAGGCTTATTTAGTCTGCAGAAGAGAAGACTGAGGGGGGATTTGATAGCAACCTTCAACTACTTGAAGGGATGCTCCAAGGAAGATGGAGCTCGACTGTTCTCGGTAGTAACGGAGGACAGAACGAGGAGCAATGGTCTCAAGTTGCGGTTAGGGAGGTCGAGGCTGAATATTAGAAAAAACTTTTTTACTAGGCAAGTGGTGAAGCATTGGAATGAGCTGCCTAAGGAGGTGGTGGAGTCTCCATCTTTGGAGGTGTTTAAGGCCCGGCTGGACAAAACCATGACTGGGATGGTTTAGTGGGAGTGGTCCTGCCTCTGGCAGGGGGTTGGACTAGATGACCTATGAGGTCCCTTCCAGCCCTATGTTTCTATGATTCTATGCAATGTTATTAATGCCTAATGCTGAACTCTGTGTGGCTAAGCCAGCTCACCACTAAAACTGAACATGCTGAGCCAAATTCTGCTCTGAGTTCACTGGAGCTACCCAGAGTGCAAGTCAAGACTTAGTGTTACAAAATGGAACCATTGCTGGCAACAAGTAGCAGCATTGGCAAGTGAACCAGTGCACCTGTAAGTATAGATAAGGAGAGACCATGCTGACTGCTATTTAAGCTAACTATTGTAAACAACTGTTCCATTTCAAAGTGCAGGCAGTCAAAATTCTGTCTTAAATCCATGTACGGAAAAAAGTACTTAATTAAATCTTGTAGGCATTTGGTGTTGCATTGTGCCTTTTACTGTACTTAATAAAACAATATGAAGGCTCTTTCGGTTAAAACATGAACTTTATGTCTGGCATGAGCACTTGGTCTGGAAATCATTAATATGTGTGAAGGAATTCTGGTAACTTTGATTAACCTTCTGGAACACATTGGAAAAGCAAGTCAGTATTATTATTTTTTTTTTTTTCTTCTCTCAAAAATCTCTCCCTCATGTGGATCAAAATTTGGTAGACTGGTGTCTTGGTAGACTGGTGTCTGATCCCATATACCAGATTTATATTCATGTAACTCCATTTAAACAAATATAGGTGATAGGTGAGCCAGGTCCAAAAGGTCTAGATGGTTGTACACTCTAGAACCCATAAGTTTTGATTCGCACTAGTGTTACACTGGTGTAATTTCATTCACATTTTCCATGCTATGTGGGCATAAAACTGGTAAATGCAATGGAGGACCACGTCCTATAAGTATTTTAAAAGGTTCTAAGTTACAGGCTTCTGATTTTCTCATCCAGTACTCAATAATGCATTAATGAATGACCGTTTTGCTATTTAATTGTTTATACCCAAACTTTACTGTGTTTTCTGCTTCTGTTCTGTGTTTTGATGCAGCCTTTTGCTGATTTTGAGACTGATTATTCTGCTGCTGTAAAGAGCCAACAGCAACTAAGAACTAAAGTATGAGTATTATTTTCCTTCAACAAGCAAAGAAGCTCTTTGTACTTGAAAGATGGCTGGGATTTTGCTTTCTTTTTTTATAAAAGTATAACATATATACACCTGAAATTTAATTACTCATAGTTCTTTGGTATGTTAAAAGCTTTTTTAATTAAACAAAAAGGTTTCTTTACATTTTCTTTCTTGTACCATTGTTTTCATTTAAGCAACTTATTGTGTTTCAGTTTTTTTTCCAGAGGTGCTAAGGACATAGCACCACTATAGAAGTCAGTGGATGTTAGAAATGTTCTTCACCTTTGAAAGTCAAGATACGTGGATGTGTTGCCAGACTAAAAAGGTGTATTATAATAAATGATAATCTTGTAAGCTTCTAGCACTGAGTAATCAACAGAAGCTCCACATACCATACAAACTAAAATCTAGTCAATACTGATCATGTAATGTAGAGTCTGTTACGACAATCACTAACAGATGAGAGTATAGGCTTGTGTTCCGCATTGCAGTAGAACATATTTTGTTTCTAAACATGTAAATCTTTCCTTCTGCTGGCTAGAGAATGTACAAATTGTTACTAGTAATTAAATAAAAGATGGAACATTTTAAAGCTATTTCTCTTTTAATCTTCAGTGTGGACTAACAGACTCCAGAGACCATTGTTTTTAGTGTCAGCTGTAGATGGAAGAGTTTTGACTGGTAGACATGTACACCTTTCTTGTTAAGGGTCCAGTTGTGTAGGATGCTCTCAACTCCTACTGAAGTGAACAGAAGTTGGAGAATGCTGAGTATCTTGTAGGACTGGATCCTAAAATCTCACCTGACCCTCAGACTTAAGTGGAATTGCATAGGGATTCACCTCTTTAAAATAACCCTCCACAACCAGGATGTGGATAATTCAGAAACTAACTAGTTGGCTGGTGGCACAGGGCTTTTGCTCTCCCTGGAACTTCAAGGGATGATTGACTGGCTTCATCCTAGCTGTTCATAGGGAACTTTGTTACTTGCTTGTTGAACATTTAAGGAGATGAGCAATAACCCTCTGCCTCTCTCTCCCTAGACACAGAAAGGGGTTTCTGGGAAGGGAAGGAAGGCAAAATTCCTGTTCCTCAAAAACACTGGCTGAGAAGATCTTATAGTTAAGGCTCCTGTGATTTTAATTTAGCATGGTTAGAACCACTAGATGAACAGTGTTTGGGTATTACTTGTTTCCACACAGGACTCAAGAGCTGTGAATCCTCTCCTGGAATTAGGTTCCTCAGCCAGGTCAGCTATTTCTCCAAAAAACACCAGACAATCCAGCCTCCATCCCATTAGAGCTAGTGGGTCTCTGACATCTATGTTTTCAAATCCCTGCTTTGCCTTGGAGCAAAGACTTAAAGTTCAGTCTCCAACTTCCTTGAGGAATGCACTCACCACTAGGGTAGAGTGTCAGTCTCTTTCTTTCAGACCTAGTGAATATTTATGCATACAAAATAAATCAGGTTCAATAGGGAGATTGTGACCAACCCCTTAATACACAGGAGCTAGGGCATGAACCTAGGATACAGGAGAATGGTGTTCTTTCACATCCCAGGGCAGTGACCTCTCACCTCGAAGTAAATTCCCAGCCAGGTTGCTTACAGGTATGTTTTGGGTGCGTGTTCTGAAAATAAAGGTAAGGAAGATGTTATCTGAGAAGCCCACTAGGGTCTTTGATGTGAGGTAGGGACAAACTGCTTGGTGCTGTCTGGACTTAGTGCATCTTCCCAGCAGTGGGCATCTAGGGGATTTTGCCAGCAGAAACTTGGGGCCCTAGGGAGTTTAGGCACCTCCAGGGTTAGGCAACAGCTTTTGGGAGAGAGGAGGGGAGGTCTGAATATCTTAACTTTCTCTGTAGGTCTAACCCACAGTCAATGTGAAAAATCACATATCAGCAAAATTAGCCCTTGGAGTAGCAAGATGATCTTGCAAAAACAAAACAGTCAGCTTTTTCATTTTATTTACGTGGTGAACTTACCAGCACTTCATGTCTCCGCAGAGGAAACACTGTAGCAGAGTAATCTGTCAGATCCAACCCTTTTGAAAAGGCAAACAGCAAAGAAATAAAACCAGCCTCTTTACTTTCCCTGTACTCATTAGCGGTCTAAGGGTAAGGCTGAGGACTCTCTAGGCTTGTCTTGGCTGCTTTCAACACCAGTTGATGCATCCATCAGTGATGCTTGTCAGGCACAGGGAAATCTGGTGGTGGCAAATTTCGTAGGGTGACACCTTGGCTGCTTTCTAGTGACAGGTCTCAGGACGAGCAGTGCACCTGCCTCAGGTTCACTTTCTATGGTTCCCAGAAATACACCAAACAGTCATTTCTTTGTGCTGCTTCCTGTCCATTTCTTCCTCTTTTTGGGGAGGCCTGCAGAGCTTTCTGCAGGCTTTTCCAGGGCAACTCTCCATCTGTCTCTGCCCTGTGTTCAAACTCCTCTCAGCTGCCCCTTCCCAATTTCCTCCCTGTCTAGAACCCACATGTCCTCTTAAGCCTAACTGGAGGTCAAATGACCTTCCCTCTTCAAAAGCTAGTGTCAATCTTGGCAGCCAGTACATTTTTCTCCAACCACCACCTCTTCAACTTGGCTAGCAGTGAAGAATTGAGTTCATTGGTAGGATAGCAAAGAGTGACTTCCTCTCCTCACCCATCTTGCTAAACATCTAATGGCAAGGTGAGCAGACCAGGATGCTGTGCAGTATGTCTGGCTATTCCTCCATCATGCTTCTTCCCTTTCAACTTGCCTCATGATGGTTTGGGAAGTAAAAGGAATGTCAAAAGACAATCAGAGAGAGCTGCCAGCTCCCTTAGGTACTCATTCACATAATATACTGAATTAATTGGGGGGGGGGGCAATGAACAGAACATTTCAAATGGGAGTTTAACTGAAATTCTGAAAGTTGCCAGAGATTTAAATGGCTTGTCACTTCTGCTTATAAAATCATAGAATATTAGTGCTGGAAAAGACCTCATGAGGTCATCTAGTCCAACTCCCTGCTAAAAGCAGAACTACTCCCTCTAAATCAGGGGTCTCAAACTCAAATCACCACGAGGGCCGCATGAGGGCTAGTATGTTAACCCAAGGACTGCACCACTGAAACCTTTTCACTACAACGATGTTGCAAATATCGGTAATGATAGTGGTGTTGCAGGCTGCTGGAAATAGTTTTAGGGGCCACATGTGGCCCACAGGCTGTATGTTTGAGACCCCTGCTTTAAATCATCCCAGCCACGTCTTGAAAGTATCCAAAGATGGAAATTCCACCACCTCCCTAAGTAACCATTCCAGTGTTTCACCACCCTCCTAATGAGAGAGTTTTTCTGAATATCAAGCCTGGCCCTCCCCAGCTGCAACTTGTAAACCATTGCTTCTTTTTCTGTCCACTGTCACCGAGAATAGCTTGGCTCCCTCCTCTTTGGAGCATCTCTTCAAGTAGTTGGAGGTAGTTATCAAATCTCTCCCCCCCCCCAGTCTTCTTTTCTGCAGACTAAATAAGCCAAGTTCCTTCAGTCTCTCCTTGTAAGTCATGTGCCCCAACTCCCTAATCATTTGTGTTGCCCTCCACTGGACCCTCATTTGTCCACATCCTTGCTGTAGTGCAGAGCCCAAAACTGGACACAGTAGTCCAGGTGCAGCCTCACCAGCGCTGAATAGAGAGGCATAATCACATCCCTTGAACTGCTAGCAATGCTCTTACTGATGCAGCCAAATATGCTGTTGGCCTTTTTGGCAACAAGGGCACATTGTTCCCTCATATCCAGCTTCCCATCCACCATAACCCCAGGTCCTTTTCTACAGTACTGCTGCTTAGCCGATCAAACCCCAGCCTGTAGCAGTATACGGGATTTTTCAATCCTAAATGCAGGACTTTGCACTTGTCCTTGTTGAACCTTATGAGATTTTGCTTGGCCCCAAGCTCCAGTTTGTCTAGGTCTTCCTGAATCCTATTCCTACCTTCCAGTGTATCTACCATTCCCTGCAGCTTGGTGTCATGCAGAAACTTACTGAATGTGCAACAGATTCCATCATCCAGATCATTAATGAAGATGTTGAACAAAACTAGCCCCAGGTCTGACCCCTGGGGCACAACTCGTTACTGGTTGCAACTAGACATTGAGCCATTTATTCCCTACCTGCTGAGCTCAATGATCTAGCCAGCTTTCTATCCACCCTATGGTCCATTCATCCAAACCATACTTTCTTAACTTGCTGACAAGGATGCTGTTGGAAACTGTATCAAAAGCTTTGCTAAAGTCAAGGTATATCATATTGATGGCTGATTGGTCTTTAGTTCCTTGGATCCTTTTTCCCTTTCTGGAAGTTAGATACTATATGTCCCAATTAATACCAATTATTGTAGATTTCTGAGCTCTTACATAGGCATATTGTCTTGTGTTTTGTAGGATACTACTTACCCAGTGAGTTATGCAGCCAAAAGGGTTCAGAATCTGTATGAAAGGCTTTCAAGGACATAGGTGACTGCTAAAATGGGAGCTGCAGTAAGATCATAATAGCTATGAAATACTAATGGAGGTATTAGTGTGATCCAGTGAACAGAAAAGGGAGTCAGAGTCTGAAGTTCTGTTCCTAGATATAAGCTCAAACAACTCTTCTGTGCCTCAATTTCTGCATTTGAAAAATGGAAATGATAATGCACACCCACCTTCCTAAAGCACTTCAGGAGCTTCAACTGAATGAGTATTATAAATAAATGAATTCAAACAGAAGTAATGAGTGTTTTATTTCAAGTAAATGTATCCTCCAGTAACATTATGTAAAAGCTTATCCTTGTCTACAGTACACTGCAGTCTAGTTATAGGCATTGCAGCAACATTTTTAAACTGTTGTGCTTTTGCATGCTAGCATTTAACATGTGTTGCTAAAAACTTTCAAAACTCAGTTTCACAGATTAAAGCCGGAAGAGCCTATTATCATCTAATCTGATTTTCTATATAGCTCAGGCCATAAAATGTTTGTGAAGTTTACAGCTATATTAGGTAGTTAATATACTGTAGACAGAGTGATTTTTAGTAATTGCATAGTGATTAGATGTTGAATATTTTCTTCACCTTTGCAATTAACTTGTCATCTGCTGGTGGTTTCCTTTGGCTACCAGGCTGCAAGAATTTCTTAATGGTGGGGATGTTGCTTATTCTTCCTTTAAAAGCCTAAAATAAGTAGCAGTAAAATGTCTTTAAGGGCAAAGAAAGGACATCATAGATTAAAATGCACAATGTATTTTGCAAAAAACACCCAACACAAAACAACTGATAGCATTTGTGGCTAGCTTTCCAGAAGAGATCAGTAGCAGAGCTGGCAGGAAGGGGACAGCTCCTTTTTGTGGCAACTTTCAAGGTTTCAAAATATGTTTTGGGCCAGATTCTACCCCTGCAAAGGTAGTCATACCAATGAAATTGTGTTAATGTCTTGTTTTCAATTTGGAGAACAATAGGAACATCTGTATAATTGCACAGGGATTTGAGCACTACCCTAGGAACTAGAAGACCCAAGTTCAAGTCCTTGCTTAGCCTGAAGCAATGTGAGCTGGCACAAGAAGCAATGCTATGAATTGGCCATATCAGAGACTTAAACATGGGTCTTCCACGGGAGTGCATGAGGGATTATATCCCTCTAAAACACAGTTACATTCTTCATCAGAATTCAAGTATCTCTTATAAGCCTTTTGGTGTCAATGCAGTTTCTTTTTGCTGAAACTCTTCTGAACAGCCCTGTTCTTTTCACAGCATCTCACACAGACTATGTCTACACTAGGGGGCTACCTTAAGTTGACTTCACAAAGTTGACTTAGGGGTATGTCTGCACTAGTAGACATACCCTGGGCCAGGCTCGGGACCTGCTCCCTGCCCCCCTGCCAGGGTGTGATCCAGCTCCGGGGCCCCGATCTGGCCCTGGGGGCCCAATTCAGCTCCTGACACCCATGGCAAGGGGCTGGGAGCCCAATCTGGCTCCCAGCCCCTTGCCTGGGGTAGCGGGGTCTTAGGAGCAGGCTCCTGCCGCCCAAGGCAAAGGGCTGGGAGCCCAATCTGGCTTAAGTCAACTTAATAAAATCCTGAGTTGGCCGTGGAGTTACTTAGGTCGACTTAAGGGAGTTTAAGTCAACCAAAGGCTCCAGCGTAGACATACCCATTGAAAAGAATGAGAAATCAAGGTTTGCAGTAGCTTGCAGGGCTTAAACATCAAGGCTATGTCCACACGCAAAGTTTTATTTTGAAATAAGTAATTTCCAAATGACTTATTTTGAAATAAAAACCTTATTTCAAAATGACTTATTTTGAATTTAAAAAAATTAATTCGAAATAAAGCAGGACCCTTCAATCGAAATAGCATGCCCTGTGTGCGGACATGCTATTTTGATTCCTGGAGAGGGGCACCCTGGGAGTTGTGGCAACACGGCCCCCTGGCAGGGCCATTTTGCCACCCAATCCCTTGCCTGGCTCTCACCTGGACAGCCAGGCAGGGGAAAAAGCACCCAGGGGGTGGGGGTTGGCAGGTCCCCCAGCCAGCTGGCTGGGCAAGGGGGCTTACCAGCAGCCGGGGGGGCTGCAGCTCCCTGCTCACTTGCCCCACTGTGGTGGTGCCGGGGCAAGCAGGAGTCAGGGGGTACTGCAGCTCCCCCTCCCCCTGCTGGAGCCCCGGGGCCGCTGCAGCCACCCCACCTGGGCTGCAGCGGCCCCGGGGCTGCGGCAGGGTGAGCAGGTCCCACACCCGCCAGCCTGCCTGGGCTGCAGCAGCCCTGGGGTACCTGCCACCCCACCGGGGGAGTGGTGGGTCCCCTTGGCTGCGGGCTCAAGCCTGCAGCTCAGAAAGCCAGCAGAGGAGCAGCTGGGACCCGCCACCCTCCTGCACCCCCTGCCGCCTCACCCAGCACCCTGGCCAGGGTGCTGATCAGCTCCCTGGCCAGGGTGCTGAGGGGGAGTGGGAATTCTTCCCAGGGTGCCATGCACCCTGGGAGGATGGTCAAACCCCTGATTCGAAACAGGCGTTGTTTTGAAATAACCGCGTTGTTTTGAAACAACACTTCCGAAACAAGGGTTATTTTGATTTCAGATGAGGTTTGGCGGTTTCGAAATAACTGCCCTTATTTCGAAAGGAAGGAGTCCCATCCTTTCGAAATAACAAAACGTTGTCTGGATCTAACAAGTTTTAGTTCAAAACAATGGCTGTTGTTTTGATATAAAACTCTCGTGTGGACATACCCCAATACTCTACATTGGGCAACAGTCTGAATATATGTTCCTTTGTGAGATCAAGTGATTCATTTACCTGTAACTGAGGGAATGAGGAGAGTATATCAGACTTGCACTCTTCTGCCATTAAAATGGCTTCAAGCAGATGGACATCAGCCCAGCTAAACTGGCCGCCAACAAGAAACTCTTGGCCATGGTCTTTTAAAACCTATGGAATATGAGAAAACAGAGAAGTTTTAGGGGTACAAATGGGAAATAGTTTACTTTGGTTAGCTATGTATTTGTCAGGGCAAGCCCAAGCAAGAGGTTGGAGATGAGAAACAAATGATTGTGGGCAATCAGAATGCAAAGCCATTTAATTCAAATTGGGTCTATGATTCATTGTATGACCTCCTATCCAGGACAGCTGTAAGACTTCAGTCTCACCAGATGGAGGATCACAGCAGAAATGCAGACAGGAGAAGAGGGTAATTTGTGGAAGTGGTTAAGAAATGATGTGTCCCAGCTTTAATTAAAAAAGGAGGCCTCTTGAATAGGTTACATTGCAAAATGCACAGCACACTAAGTGTGGTTCTTGGTTAATAAATGTGGTTCTCTGTTAATAGGCTGCATTTTTGTGTTCCTCATTTTGGCTGTGGGTCATACACTCATGAAATCACATTATGTTTCCTAACAGCAGGGATGTTACAGCTGTGAGTGTGGTTTATTTGCTAGCTACAGTCAAGTGTCACACTGCTCATTGTAATTTCATTATTTGCAGGAGTTTGTGAACAGTCTAGCTCTCTCTCCCTCATCTGGTCTAAGCACAGTGTCCTTTCTTACATCCTTCCTTTCCTCCTTTCAAGACTGAATGATTATATAGCAGCTGGATATAACACTTAGGCAGATTGTTAACAGCAGACAGCTCAGGAGAAGCCAGACTCATCTTCAAAGCCATTAAAGAGCATTATTTGGGCTAGCACGTATTATGAGTTCCTGAAGTCCCACTCCATTTCTCTCCCTCTTTTGCTTTGTAGGCATCTCTGCTTTTGCCAAATATCCAGAGAAACATGCTTCTGCCTCAGAAAACTCCAAGAGAGTAATTAGTCCTAGAGGAAACAAATCTTGACAGAAAGCAGCAGCCGAGAGAGTCTGCACCGGTTGTAGAGACTGGGGGTGAAGCAGCAACCTCCTCTGGGCCCTTAGAACCAATAGTTTAAGGCTGTTTAGGAAGCAAAGGTGCACAGCCAGAAAGAGAAGTTTGGTGATCAAGTGCACAAAGCATCCAGACTAAGCAAATCCCCTGGATTGTGAAGCTAGAATCCATCAGAACCAAGTCTAACAGCCTTTCCAAAGACCTATCACTGTGCTAGCCAACTGCTGCATGCTAATGTGAATAACTGAGTGCTGGTAGTCAATCTACACTATATAAATAAGCAAACGTAACTATGAAAGCATGTGTCTTGAACAGGTCATGACCCTTATAGGTACAAGACCAAGTACAATGGAAACACATCTAATGTTTTTGGCTCTCTTAAGTCATCCTAGAAGAAACTAAGATACAGAATCTTTACAAGTTTATAGCAGGAACATGCAACTGTTTCCCCCTCAACATAGATCCTGTGGGATATCAACACAGAACATACGAACGTTGATTAAACTAGTTACTCTGGATTAATTTAAAAGTAGCCATCGAAAGATTAAATAACAATGCATCACCAGCTGGAAATCAAATTAGAGCAGAACTACTTACAGCATGTGGAGACTTCAGTATGAAAATCCTGCTGTGCCTCTTACATATACTATGGGAGAAGGAACATACCCCAAAAGAGGGATTATATTATAATCACACTACCCACAAATGGAGATCTGAGTGATGGCAACAACCGGCATGGATTGAGTGCTTTCTGTCCCAGAGAAAGTATTCTGTGCAATTACTCAAATTGCCTTAGAGGAGCCATAGATAGCAAACTTCAAGCTAATTTTAACCTAAATCAATGTTGTGTAAACCAAATCTTTATACTCTGGGACACTGAAAAGCAAAGCAATGAATGGCAACTGCCAGTGCTCCTGATGTGGTGGATTCCCAAAAAAACTTGATAGTGTAGCCAGAGAATCCCCATTGCAAATAACATAAACCTATGGAGTCTCCAAAAAATCATTCATATTATTAAAAATTTGCATCAAAACATTCCATGTGCAGCAATGATAAACCAGGAGCTAACAGAAACTGGTTTCATGTTTACAATGCTATCAAACAAGGTAATAGTGTTGCTCCTCTTGTCTGGGGTTGCTAATGACTTTAAGTGACAGAGCGTCAGCATGGAAATGGACATTGCATGGATAGATGGCAATCTAGGACATTTAGACTTTGTAGATGACATCTGTCTTCTAAATAAGAAAATTAAAGATCTACAGTCAAAGACAGATGGTCTTGCAAATTCAGCCAAGCGAAAAGGTCTTATTGATAAATCACAGATGGAAGTTATGAAAATTAATTTACCTGTACTTGAAAACTGTTAGTACATTTAGTTATCTAGATAGCATGACTTTGAAAGCAACACCCTAAACGTCACTGCATTACCATGATCTAAACTACTCTAGAAGAGTTGGATTCTGCCATTTTTTGCTACTCTCTGAGTGCTCCGGTATGTAGAGGAGTCCTGCAGAAATAAGAAGCCCATCCAATGCAAACTGCACAGTTTTCAGTGCAAATGTCTGCATAACATAATCAAAGTAAAATGGACTGATGGGATAAGTGATGCAGAAGTCCTGGAATGGGCAAGATTACCTATAACAATACAAGAAGAGCTGGACATATCTGGAACATCTTTTGAGAATGCCCAATAAAAGAGTTTCCAAACAAGCATTTCTTCGGCAACCTCAGGGCAACACAGAAATGGGCTGGTCCATAATGGTTAAAGAGGCATTATCATATCTCAGTTTAAGAAATTTGGAAGAATGAACCAAGGACAGAGACTGGCACTGTTTGACTTCTGCCAGATGGAGAAAACTGATGATGGTGGTGATGACTGAACTTCTTGCATGTTGCAAAAACTCATATTGCTTGTGCAAATCTGAGGTTCCGCTGAGGAGACATGTGGAGCTGCGGAACTGTGGTTTTGCATTCTTACTGACAAATCCATTCCTGGCATTTCTGCTTCATATGTGACACTTCCTGTGTAATTCTCTTCCAGGCAGCTCTCCACAAACTGCTGCTGTGTGTGTATTTTGTACAGTGCCCAAAGATTTTTAGAAATGGCTGCATATATTTTTACAGTTCAGAAGTAGTAAATAAAATAGGAGATAGAACTCAATTTACCACATACTGCAAAATGCACTCAAATGAAAGTCCTCATTCCTCCCAGGGTGACTTCAATGGGAAATTTAATACCTAGGACAAAGGAGCCCTCAATCCTCACAGGAGCCAGTAGGGGCTATTACAAATAAATAACGGTTTTGCCTCAGTAAGGATTGTAGGATTAGTTATTAATACTACTGAATCATAACTATATTTAATTCAGAACAATAGGAATGGGTGAACGTCTTGGACAAATATACTCTAACATGCATGCTGTCAGGACTGCATCACACTGCATATGTCACCATGGTGCTGTGTTACCATGATCTAAACTACTTTAGAAGAGTGGATTCTGTCATTCTTGCTCACAGTGAATATCATCCCACTCTGTGAATGGTCCTACTGAGGTCATGAAGATGCTCAGTGGCAGAATCAGCACTAAGCTGCCCAATGGCCCCATTTTTCACAACAGTCTATGAAGTTTCCACTATGAGGTCCTGGAGTCTTACAATGTCACCTACCTGAGGCTGGTGACAAGTTCCAAGGGGTAGCTGTGTTAGTCTAATTCAGCAAAGTAAACAAGGAGTCCTGTGGCACTTTTAAAGATTAATAAATATATTTATTGCACAAACTTTCATGGACAAAACTCCCACTTTGTTAGACACTTGAACTGGGATTTTTTCCCATGAAAGTTTATGTAATAAATAAATTTGTTAATTATTCAAAGTGCCACCAGACTCCTTGTTTGTTACCCTGAGATTTCCAGTTCTGAAACGGAAATTTCAGCAAACAGCATAATAGAAACTATTCTACTCTGTGATCTGGAATGTCTGAAGTGTTGCAACACCATCACTTACCTTTTCATAAACTGGAAAGTATCTGGTTGTGGCTCGCTCGATGATTAAGGCAAAATTCTTCTCTCTTGCCTCGGGTGGTTGAAAAGGGAGATACATGATCATTCCCATCAGATCTGTTGTTCCTTCCACATACATATCAATCCTGAAACAAATGTTTTTATTTTCCAAGTTAGAAAACTCCCTTCATTTCTGACTTTTTTTTTCCAGTCAGCATTGCTATTTTATTGCTGTACAGTGCCTGGAGGACTCAGGAGGCTATCTCAATCACTGCACTACAACAAAATTGATATAACCTCTACTTACAGTATTAATAACACGTTAGACTAGAGGTTCTCAGTCTTTTTCATAGCATGGCTCTCATACTAACAGAGACTGTCCCTGTGGCAGAACAGCAATAGCTTACATGAAGAATAATATTAAGAAGTATTAATAGTTGTGCTATTCAAAAGCTGTTTACGTCTTGAAATTAAAAAAAAAAATCAGGAAAAATGTTCTCCCTGTTTTTCAACCAACTACACTGCTGCTCAAAAAGCTTTTTGAATTTTGACAGAAAATGGAAATTTTGGGAGAGATTTTTCACCTCTTGTTTTAACTCTTTCAACCAGCTCCAGTTTCAAAAAGCTTGAGATTATTTTAGCCGATGGAAACAAAAAGGCACTGGCACACTATAGTCAGCAACAGCTCTACAAAGCATTTTGGAGACAACACTAACACTGAACAGGTAGCAAATCATGGAACTTAGATTTACTTGACTGACCCTATTATAATCAAGGATAGAATATGGTCTTCAGAATAATTAATTGCTTGGCAATGATGCTGAAAGAGTCAGAGCTGAAACTGAGATCTTAGGGCTGGAGAGAATGAGGGGAGAGGTTTTCTTTGTAAAATGAGCACATTTATTTGGCTGTAATTGAGACCACAAACATGGCACTCCGTAAAAAAGATTACCACAGAGACTTTTCAGGAGAAAGCATGCTTCATATATTCATTTAACAGTGATGTTTTCACTGTGACTTCATTAGGATGGGTGGATAAGGAAAATTGCATTACTCATGCATTAAACAATAATACAGTGTTGTAACACTAGAATTCTTGTATATGATGAACTCCTTAGCTAAGTTATAGGGCATCAGAAAATTGTTTTGCTTTAGGAGACTGCTGTTTGTACATTTGCACCATAGACTACACTATGGTAATTTTTAAAGTGAACAGAAGTTTCTGGCTGAAACTGGCTGTTTTTAAGTTGGGCCAATAAGGACAAAACCACACCAGGCTGCCTCCAAAGATTAAGTTCTCTGAATCACTGTCATTAAACAGGAAAGAAATCAAAGTAAGCACTAAGGCAGTGCTTCCCAACCAGAGTGCTGTAGCACATAGGTGTGCCCTCAGGCCTGAGCAGGTGTGCCATGGAATTTTTTGCAAAATTACCCAGAGTTCTGGATTGTTCCATGACTATTCATGAATTAATCTGGAGACTATAGAGTGATGTGCCTCAAAGTAATTAAAGGTATCAAGGTGTGCCACGGCAGAGAAGCAGTTAGGAACCACTTCATGAAGGTATATGAGGCCTTTATTACTACACCAGTAAGGATTGGTAGTTGTCTCATCAACTTAACATGCTTCTTATTTCTATGTAACTGAATGATCTCTTTGGAGGGCCTTAACACTATCATCAATTTGTTCACTAACAGTCATGGTGAGTAGATATTTAATAACGAGCTCTTCATTCTAGCATAGACAGTACACAGGGCCATCCCTGGGTTGGTGGGGGGGGGTCAGAGCCACCACCCTGGGCCCTGTGGTTCAGTGGACCCCACACCTCCATCCCACTGCCCATTCAGCCAGATGCTGTCCTTCCTGCACTGCTTCTCCATAGTGTTCAGTGCCTGCCCCCCATCCCTGGCGACCAGCTGGTCTGTCCCAGGAGATGGGGCAGCCTGCTCCCAGGCCCTACAGAGCCTTAGCCACATGCTGGCCCGCCCCGCCACCCCTCCCCTGGGATGGATCGGTAGGTCTCTGGGGGCAGGATGGACACCGAACACTGCAGAAGAGCAGTACAGGGCGCACAGGCTCTGGCCCCAGGGTACCCCCTTCCCTGCAGTGTTGAATAGGGTCCCCTCCAGCACTGGGGACCCACAGCCACCCCATGGCCATTCTGGCCTGGTGGGGGATGTCCACCCACAGGCTGATTGGTACTGGGCCCTGCCCTCCCAGGGACGGTCCTGAAGGTATCATATGATCCAAGGGCTCAAATTTGAAGCTGGACAAATTCTTAATGGAAATAAGGTGTAAATGGTTTAATGGTGAGAAAAACTAACCACTGGAACAATATTCCAAGTTTATGGTGGATTCTCCATCGCTGGCACTTTTAAAATCAAAACTGGGTATTTTCCTAAAGGAGATGCTCTAGAAATTATTTTGGGGAGGTTCTGTGGCCTGTGATATACAAGAGGTCAGAAAAGATCACAGTAGTCTCTTCGGCTATGTCTACACCTAAAATCTTAGTTCGGACTTGGTTAGTCTGAACTAAATAGTTTGAAAGTTAGTTCAAACTAACCACATTTTTTCAGTCTGAACTAACTTTTAGTTCGAACTAGCTGTGCTTTTTTAGTTCGAACTAACTTTTAAGTTCAAACTAAAAAAGTGCGGCTAGTTCAAACTAACTGCTAATTAAAACACTAATACTAACTGCTAACTAAAAACGCGCTTAGTTTGAACTAACCGCTAATTCAAACTTATGTAGTTCAAACTAGCGTGTCTTATTGTGCTAGTTTGAACTCAATATGCAAATTAGTTCGAACTAACCAGCTGAACTAACTAGTTCAAACTAAGTTTTGCTTAGTTTGAGCTAAAAAAATTTTTTAGTTCGAACTAAGCAAAACATAGTGTAGATAGGGTTCAAATTAGTTCGAATTAAGGCTCCTCAATTCAAACTAATTTGCTAGGGTAGACATAGCCTTCTGGCCTTGGAATGCAGGCATGTCGCTGCCCAGGGGAGGGACCTGGGAGACGAGCCCAGGCCCCACCCTGGGCCCACAGGCCATGCCCCTGGGCCAGGGACAGGGCTGGAAGCAGCCGCAGGCGGCTGGGCCCCGAATCCTCGGCCGGGGACGGGGCCAGGGCCAGGAGCGGCCTCCGCAGCTGCGGGCGGCTGAGCCCTGGATCCCCAGCTGGGGACGGGGCTGCTGCAGCTGTGGGCTGCTGGGCCGCGGATCTCTGGCCCAACTGGGCTGCAGACCCGGGGCGGGGGGTGCCAGACCCGGGGCACCGGCGCTGGGATTTGGGGCACACGCCCCATGGGCCCAGCACCAGTGATGCCCTTGTTGGAATGTATGAATCTACCAGTCAGATAAGGACCACAATTCTGGGTACGATGCATCAGTGTTCTGAAAGATTTATAATTTAATATACATTCAAAAGACATGGCGTAGGCCTAAATTTTGAAGCAGCATTATTCTCTATCTGTGTCAGGTAAATGTTAAAATAAAGATCATGTATATTAATAAGGGTTGTGCTGTTACAGTACAGTGCTCTCTCCTTCAGGTCCTTCCCATAGAGGTTATATTTCCCTGCTATGTAGCTGAGAATGGCTCTGGTCTGCACCATCTTCATCCCATCGATTTCCACCATGGGCACTTGTTGAAACAGCAAGGCTCCATCTTTGGAAAGGAAAAGAAGTTAAGACACTCAGCCTTCACAAACTGTTATATCATTGCATGGCTCTCAAATAAAAAGGCTTTATACTTCATAAGGACATTTCCAGTTGTATTTGAGAGATCGTAAGCTTCTAGTGCAAAACTGAAGGAATATGCAATACTCCTCAGATGCAGGCCGCATCGTATTAGAGAAGTTGTCTTATGGACAAAATTCCCCCTCCATTAAGAAACCAGATTAAACTGAACAGAAGAAAGCCATTGTTAAATAAGACTATGTAGACACAAACTTGTACCAGTTTAAAAAACTCACCTTTCAGTTAACCTGGTGCAAGTTTGTGTCCTGATCAGGTTATTGACTCACCCTTGCATAACTTTTCCAAGTCTTCCTTTGTTTCCATAAACTCTTCTTCAAACTGGAAAACATAAGAATAAAGGGGGTCGATTGTTATATTTGAAGGATCATGAATGAACTATTAGCGAATATTTGCCTTTGGGTATTTTATTTAAAAAGCAGCTGATACCACATGGAAGATGTTGAGAAACTACAAGATACAATGCTGCACTTATGTTTGTTGCCTCGATTTAAAAACAAAATAAAAAACATTTGAATGAGAAGAGACTTTTGTTCCTACATAACTTGTTCTCTGTCAGCTTATCCCCCTCAGTAATGTACATCACTGTTATGTCACAAAGAAGATTTTCAATTCAAGTGTAGAGAAAGCCAAAGAGGAAAATGAGTCCCTAGGAAATGAAGACAATGTTTCCAAGTAAAAATTCAGCATAGAAAATTAAGGCCTACTGGGGACAGCTTGCTTGACTTCAGGAGAGCTGTGCTATTTTGTAGAAGTATGAGGATCTGGCCCAAAGCATATAAAATTATCACTAAACAAAATGTTTTTCAAAGTTATTCCTGTGTGACTGGATCTTTAAAGCTGGAGTAAATGACAGACAGTTGCAAATATCAAAATTTAAAAAAAAAATGGAGAAATTCCTGATTTTGAGTAGCAGCAGCAACAATCCAAGGCCTCTAATTTTTTCTGAACAAAATGACAGCTAAATTGGAAACAGAAACCCTTTTATGAGGCAGATTATGATCAAATGATTTTTGTATTTTAAATATAATGACTGGGAGTATTTCACCAAAGAGAAGTCAAAGCTCTGAAACCACAGAAAGGGATGGGAATTGGCATCATTGTTTGAGGGCTAACAACAGCAGCATTTCTGTTCAGAAACATCTCATTATTATGAAAATTACATATATACAGTCTAGGATATCATGTCAGTTTCCCTAAAATCCTTATTGAATACAGTTAGGACTGTAAATAATACACTGGACAATTAACATGCAGAATTTATATCCAGTCTCTTGTGATTCTTGTATGCTTTTGTGTAATCACGTATGTCAGAAGATGGCGCTAATAACTATTAATTGGTCGTATTTTCAAAATAAACAGTAATAAACTTCAACCATTGATTAATTTGATCACTTTAAAAGTAGTACGAACCTCAACCCCAGCTACTGCTAACAGCCATCGGATAGATTCCATTCTCCCTCTTCCATTAGTGTAATGCAATATGGGTTTTCCAGCCATGTTTTCAGACTTCTCGTTGACTGAAAAATACAGCAAAGGAAATTTTTAAAGAAGCATTCAAAATACCCTAATTTCAAGGGGGATTTTGAATGTTATCTGCCAGCACAGTAAATATTGCTGAGTGTCTTGTGATGGAGATGCATATGAGGAAAAGAGGTAATCATGACCCAAAAACCTGGGGTTGAGTTAAACAAGTCTTCCATGGGCTCAGAGGCAAAACAATGCCCGTGTCTGTTCACTGAATGGGAGAATGAACTATTTTATAGGAATTCACTGAGTTAATGATGAACTGACATTGTCTTATTGATCTGCTTTTCTTTAAATTATGATTTATTAAGAATTAAGGCAGAAATGACAGTTTTTTATTCAACTATGATATTGGGTAGTGCAATAACTGGTTATGTCACCACCTGCCCTATACACCTCGGTGTCTAAAATGCTACGCTAGTGTCGTTCACAGCCTCTAAACCAACAGCTAGCACACAAACAGGCAGTCCCCTGATGTCTGTATACTCTGCAGCTCTGGTTCAGTGCCCCAGCCCCTGCAACCTGCCTACAACACAACAGCCCCATAGGTTATGATACCAAGTGATACTCTACATGTAAAGCATGGCAGCAGCACAGATGTATTGATACAGCAGCACATTTGGTGAGTAACAGAAGCTATGTCAGTGGCGGGAGAAGCTCTCTTGCTGACACAGCAGGGGCGTCGCTGGCACCGGGCACACGGGGCACATGCCCTGAATCCCAGCGCCAGTGCCCCAGGTCTGGCGGGGCCCCGCTTCTCCAGGTCTCTGGCTTGATCAGGCTGGAGATCCAGTGCCCAGCTGTCCATGGCTGCGGCAGCCCTGTCCCTGGCTGGGGATCCGGGGCCCAGCCGCCCACGGCCACGGAGACCACTCCTGGTCCCATCCCCTGCAGGGGATCCAGGGCCCAGCCGCCCATTGCCACGGAGGCCACTCCTGGCCCCATCCCCAGCCAGGGATCCAGGGTCTAACCGCCCGTGGCAGTGGCGGCCCCATCCCCAGCCGGGGATCTAGGGCTCAGCCGCCCGCAGCCATGGAGGCCACTCCTGCCCCCCCCCCCCGAGTTCCGGGGCTCAGCCTCTCGCGGCTGCTCCCAACCCCACCCGGGCCAGGGGCGTGGCCTGTGATCTGGGGCGTGGCTTCCTGACTGGGGGCGTGGCCTGGGCCAGTGCCCTGGGTCTTTCCCCAGGGCAGCAACCCCTGTGACACAGTGCTGTGCACCTGAGTGCTTGTGTGGGTGAAACTTGTCACTCAGTGTGGGAGAATATTCACAATAAAGGGTTACAAATAAACCAAAGTAGAAGTACAGCTTCTAAAACTAAAACTTAATTTCAGCCAGTTACTATCTTTGCCTAAGCAGTTTTCTTCCTATTATCCACTTCCTGTGTCAACTACCTTCTTGAACTATCTTTCTGTGATCTAAAGAGCTCTGGCCTCATTAGTGCCTCAAGCAATGAGTAATTTAGGGATTCTTGCCAAGTTCCAAAGGGGCAGCCCTGTTAGTCTTGTTCCCCTATCTTCAACCCATCTGACTACGTGGGATTTTCTCCCACGAAAGCTCATGCAATAAATAAATTCATTAGTCTTTAAGTGCCATAGGACTCCTTGTTTGTTTCATCTGTTTACAATCTCCAGGCCATAATACATAATTTCACATACAGATTTGTTACAAACACTTCACGGTGGCATTAGTGACCAGTCTATTATTAGATTTCAACTAATATTACCTGTCACCTTTTAAATAAATATCATGCAGCGCTGTGTGATGGCTAATGAGTACGTCAAGCATGACAAGAGTTGCTGACACAGTAGTGAACCACAAATGGTCCTCTGTGTCATAGCCACTCACTAGTGGACAATTCTGTCGACTGAGGGAGAACTGTAGAGCAGTGGTTCCCAACCTTTTACAGGCTGGGGACCGCTTTCTAACAAAAAAAATCTTTGGGTCCCCCTGGCTGGTTATGTAATCTGGCCTGTGCAGGCAGTATCTGGCCCACACCACTCTAGTGGCACCACTGGGACAGCCAGTGAGCAGTGCTGCTGCCATGATGGCCCGCGCGGCTGGGCAGCCAACCTGTGCCAGCTATGGCCCCCTGCCCTTCCCCCTTCCAGGGAGCCACTGCGGCCCCATCCCCCTGCCAGGATCCAGCCACAGGAGGGGAAAGGCATCGGAGCCGTAGCTGGATTCTGGCCTCAGTAGGGAGAGGGTCCACAGACCCCCTGCAACATGGCCACACACGTTGGGAACCACTGCTGCAGAGCTTAAGCATCTCCAAAATCATTTAACTATACTGAAAAAAATAACTTTCTTCACTGCCTTTACCATTCATGTTGGCAAGAGCAGATCAATAGGATGCATTTGGACAAACGAATTAATTCTTCAGATTCCAGCCAATGGCCAATCCGTTCATGGGATCTAGGTTAAGGAGTCTTCTCACCCACCCAACCATAGGTCAGTACCTAATCCAACAGTGTTTAAATGTGGCCTTAGAACTTGGCTGTGGCCCTTTTGGCCTTGCTCTGTAACTGTGCATCTACTTTACCAATCAGTTGTACATCTTCAGCTAAAGCAAAGACAGCTACATGCTTGGTCCCAACCATTTCTGTAAGCAACAACTGACAAAATACTCAGGACGCCTATGCAGGGATGGCTTCTCACACACCCTCTGCTTCCCATTCCTCTCACCTTCCGTCAGCCATCTCATACACAGCAAGGGGCAGCACAACGTAGTTTTGGGTTCTGTTAACAGTGCTCATGTGACACTACCCTTTTGCAGTCTGCTGAGTCACACTTGCCTCATCACCTCTCCAAGGACCCAAAGCAAGCGCTTTGGAAGGATGAATACACTGACATTTTTTCATCCCTTCAATGTAAAATTCTAAGTGCTAGGACTGCTGTCATGCCTTTAGGAATTAAGGGCTCAAGGCATCCAAATGTCCTAAAAGTGCTAATACCTTCCACATTCCGGCTAGTTTAATTTGTGCATATCAGTCACAACACACGGTATATGGACATTGAATGCAAGGCCCATTCCACTTTCCAGAGCAATGGCTAGGTTATAATACAGATTTACATCCTATGGCTCCCTCAGAACCAACTAAACAGGGTCTAAAGAACAATCAGCTTCATCTCAATTGGATTTTTGAGGCTAGTTCACTGCCTGCACAGCCAGCATAGATTGTACCTATCAGCAAACAACAGATGGGCTGTCTTGACCTTTCTAAAGGTCACTGGCATCCAAAGTAGGTACATCTAATACTGTAAGTGAGGAAATCAATACGAATTCAGCACACACTGAAATGGGGAAAAATATTATTTGTAAAGCTCTTGGGTGGAACCCTTGAGGATGAGTGGAGGCAGAGGAAAAATTCAAGAGGTCGTCCACAATGTAAATGAATTAGTCCATTGTTGTAAGGTTTAATTATTAATGGAACAGATTTTGCAAGTTTTCAGTCTTTTATCAGGGGCCAAAGGTTAATTCTGTGGCAGAGAATCAGAAACACACCAGTGAAATGGAGCCCATAAACAAAAGAGCACCTTCCAGTTGAGTGATAGGTCTTTTGCATCACTGATTGTCCCTACCGAAGTCTCCCAGCTGAGTGTTTTTCTCAACAAGTCCCCAAGGAACTACCACTGCAATCACTGGAAGTTTTGCCTCAATAAAAATGACAGGATTTGACCTTGCTTCCCTCCCAGCTACTCTTATTTTGCTCTTTTCTTTCTGCTGTGTTTTCCTGGCCAAGCCTCTTCCTTCCTGTTTTCTAACTGCCCCCTTCCCCTCTCCTCTTCTGTTGGCCCTCTAGCCTAGCCCCTTATTGTTTCATTCTCATGGTGTACTCTAAGGCATCGGTTTTCAAAGTTATCATCAAGACTCAGTACTGGGTCACAGAGCCCCTGATGCTGCCACCAAAAGACTGGAAAGCATCGCTCTAACAGGTCCCAAGAGAAAAGGTTTGAAAACCACTGCTCTACAGCCCTCCATCTCCTCTTTCGCGTCCACCTTGCTCCTGCACATGCAAGGCTTCAATGAGCAGCAAAGAGAGAGCAATCTGCACTGTCTTTTGAACGCAGCACCACCTTGCCTCCATCTGCTGAAATATGAGCAGCAAAACACAATTAACAGATAGAGCAGTTCCTAAAGCTTGTTAATTTCATTCCCCTCCCTCAGGAGTAGTGAAGGGGAAAGTCAAATTAACACTCAGATACACAAGAGCATGTTAATCTCAGTTGGCTGCTCCACTCAGAACCACTGGGGACTGAAACAGGGTGGGGCAAGAAATTTGAGCTGAAAAAGAAGTGTCTACTCTATAGGTATACCAACCTAAACTGCCCAATCCAGTTTTCTGCAGGGGTGAATCAGTCTGAAATGAATCTATTTGGGCAGAGGCTCTGTCAAGGCACCTTAGGAACACACTACTGAGAATTATAGAAATTGTGATCCAGCCTGAACATCTGATTGTGGCTTATAACAGCAAGCCAGTTAAGTGATTTTGTGGCTACATTTTGTGATGGATACACATTTTTAAAATAATGATTAAAGTAAGAGTAGCTAAATCATTAAGCTGCCTCTCACTTGATAATAAGGTAGTAAATATAATATTTAATATTTTTAAAATATCACATTTCCTATACATTCCAATGAGTTAGGTTTTCTGTTTCAATCTACATTGCCAGACTCAAGGTCCCAGCACAAAGTCTAATTGTTTTCAATATAATTTAGACATACTTTTCTGTGTAACCTGATCAAGGTCCTGATTGTGGGCAGACCTCATGTGCACATAGAGACCATTGCATAACTATAGTCCTATCTTTCTAATCAGAGAGTGTTCCAAGTAGCTTTTATGTTTTGATGGAGTGTTCCTTTAACCAGGGGCGTCGCTAGGGCGGGGAAAGACCCGGGGCATGGGCCCAGCCCCGCCCCCGGAGGGCAGGCCCTGCCCCCAGCCAAAAGGCCACACACCCCTGGCCCGGGATAGGGCCAGGGGGAGGCCGCACTGCCGCTGCCAGCTAGCCCATACTGCGGTGAGGCGCTGCGCGGCGCAGCCTAGCCTGGCCCGGCGCGGCCGGAAGCGGCTGCTGGAGGCCGGGCCAGCGGCCGCAGCCCTGGATCCCCGGCCAGGGACGGGGCTGCTGCAGCCGCAGCCAGGCCCCAGATCCCCAACAGGGGATGGGGCCGCTGCAGCTGCGGGCTGCTGGCCAGGTCCTGGATCCCCAGCAGGGGACAGGGCCACCGCGGGCGGCCAGCCGAGCCCCAGATCCCCAGCCTGGCCGCCAGTGGCTGCGGCAACCTTGTCCACGGCCAGGGATCCGGGACCCGGCCGGCAGCCCGCGGTTACAGCGGCCCCGTCCCCGGCTGGGGAGCCAGGGCTGCGGCCGCGGGCCCGGCCTCCAGTGGCCGCTTCCAGCTGCACTGGGCCAGGCTAGGCTGAGCCGCGCCGCACGGCAGCGCAGGCTAGCTGGCGGTGCCGGCGCGGCCTCCCCCTGGCCCTATCTCAGGCCAGGGGGTGGGGCCTGCCAGGCGGACAGATAGGCCCCGGATCCCTGGCTGGAGACGTGGCTGCGGACCGCCAGGGATCAGGCCCCGAATCCCCGGCCCGATTGGGCCAGAGAACCGGGGCACCGGCGTTGGGACCCAGGGCACGTGCCCCGGGTGCCCAACACTAGCAACGCCACTGTCTTTAACAAAGCCTGACCAGAGCTAGTTGCTGAGTGATCGCACCAGTAACCACTTCCCACACTAAGCCAATTCTGACTCAGCCTAGCAGAGATGTGTGAACCAGTTACTGGGCACCAGTGTGAGGAATTGGCTTCTGCTGGGGCTTCGACCGAGAGGGTTTGGATCCAGAAACAGCAGCTCTGCCACACCATGTTTTAATAGGATTAGGGGTAGATTATCCCTAGAGGTTTAAAACTAATTACAAGTGGTGATGAAACCCTGATATTTGTCTTCTAATATGCCTAAGAGCTGGAGCCATACTCCTCTCCAGGCCAAGCTTTACAGCTCCATGCCCCAATGCTGCAAGGGGCAGAGCCCTATAAAACTAGTGAGAGTTGTGCATGCTCAGCTCCATGCAGCCAGGCACTCGTTCAGTTCCAACTGCCAAACAAAAGCTAGCTTTTTATCCATATAAACCCAGCCTTTTGCTTTCATGGCCACCACAGTGCAATTCAGCAATGCACAAGCGACCCTTTCACTTCCATGGAGAGTAGAGTCCCTGTTAGGTCAAACACCCAAAGACAGAATTGAATTAAACTAGTGCCATTGCAGACAGTCCCAGACATAGCTGCAGAGAACTCAACATTCAACAACTCAAACAGTGTTCCAGTTCATGTTATAAGGCCTGTAGCATGGGGCACAGGATACTTGCTGGTGAATTCTCTGTGCCTTTTAAGTCTTTAAACCATGATTTGAAGACTTCATTAACTGTCATAGGTTACAGCAGTGGCTCCCAACCAGTGTGCCGGGGCATACTGGTGCACTGTGGCAACACCCAAAGTGTGCAGCAAGCATCCCGGACAGCTGGAGTTAAAGTTCCCTCCCTGCTCAGCCCAGCCATGTGGGCTGGGAAAAAGCAGGGGTTAAAGTAACGGGAAAAGCACTGGAACACAGTTCTGGTGCCCCCTATTTTTAGGCAGGCAGCCTTCCGGCCCCCCTAGAAATAGAGGAAGGCACCGGACCGCAAAGTTCCAGGGGGCCCCTTAAAAATAGCAGGAGCAGCCTTAGGCCCAGCCAGCAGAATGGGGCAGGAGGCTGGAGCTTGTGAATCTCCCCCTGCAGGGTGGAGCAGCTTGTGTCAGCCAGCCTGCAAACAGCCCAGGTAAGGGCTTTGGGGGGAGGAGGGCTGCTGGGGGTTGTGTGGAGCAGGTGTGTGTATTTAGCAGAGGTGGGTGGGAGTGGATGTGTAGCAGAGGGTGTGTAGCTAGGGGTGTGGGGTGGCTGCAGGGGTGTAGCCGGGGGCTGGAGGGCTAATTCTGGCCCCTCAGTGATGGGAGGGTCCATCACAGGCAGCAGGGGGCTGGGGTAGGGGAGGACAGGACTCACTGGGTGGGGGGGAGCAGCAGTGGGGTGAGGATTTGCCCTGGGTGGCAGGGAGCCACTGTGGAGAAGGGGGCAGTGGTTGCTGCACTGTGCTCCCCTGCCCTACCTTCCCACTCCCCAGGTCCCCCCCCTCCGCCCTCCCACAAAGCCACTCCTGTTCTCCCTTCCTCTCTTGCCACCCTTGTCCTGTCCCCCACATGGCTGCCCTTGCCCTCTTTTGCCACCCCTCCCCTGCTCTGCTCCCCACACTCACTCCTGCCACTGTACAAGACTCCTGACCTCCCGTTTTGCCACCCTTGCTCTGCTACCCCTACCACCCTACATAGCAGTATTTTCAAAACACTGTGCCATGGTTCATGAATATTCGTAAGTAATTTAAGTTCATTTGAATATTCGTGAATTTTTAAATAGTGGTGTGCCTCGAAAAATTTGAAGGTATCAAGGTGTGCCACGGCAGAGAAAAGGTTGGGAACCACTGGGTTAGAGGTTTTTTCAGGGCCGCCCCCAAAGGTGTGCAGGGCCTGGGGCCAATTGGCCTGTTGGGGGAGCACGGGCTGGGCCGGCCCAGCCCAGAGGCTGGTCCCACACTCCCACCCCTCCCCTGAGCCTGAAAGGCATAGTAGGGGTTTTGTTAGCTTAGCTAGGGCACCATGGCGTAAGCATTGACACTGTGGCCCCTTGCATTGGTGGCAGGCCTGCCATTCTTGTCAGTTTTACACCTCCGGCAGAACAGCTACTGAGAGCCCAGGCAGGTGGTTCCCATGCCCAGGTGAGAAGCCCGGGCTGCTGCAAACCCAGACAGCTGCATTTTGGCTCCTGACTGTGAGCCACAGTGAAAGAAGCCTTGAGCAGCTAAATCCTAGCTCCCGGCTGTAAGCCAGGATGGGAGAAGCTGTGGGAGTTTCTCCGTCAGTTCCCACCAAGAGCCAAGCAGCCTTCTCAAAGCCACGGCTTAGCTATGAACTGGGGGGCAAGAGACTGGTGCAGCTGGACACCACTCCCCAGGGGTGAGACGAATCAGGCTGCCTCTCCCTGGAAATGGAAAGGGGGAAGCCCTGACAGCTTTCCCCAGTAGGGAACCAGTATAGCAGATGTTCAGGGCTGGTTCCTAGTGGGGAATGGAAAGGGAAAACGGCCTGGTGGGAGCAAATCTGTGAGGTTGCTGGCATGTAGCCGAGAAACCAGGCTCTCAGCTCACTGCCCTGCCTCTCTTAGGTCAGTGAACTGTTCCTGGTGAGGACGCCCTCCACTGAACCCAGGAGGATCGTGTGTGGAGGTCAGTCACCGCAATAATTATTCTGAGGGCTTTAAGGTGACGTAGGTTATACTTAGTTTTTGAGTGTAGAAAAGAGCTAACTCCCCTAGCCTCTGAGGATCTGGAGTCACATCCTTAGTGTTAAATACACATACATGCTTATCAACCAAGTTAAAAACACATGGAATGGGCATTTATGGTTTGACTTCAGTGAGAGCCGTGGGTGCTCAGCATCTCAAGGATCAGGCCCTTAATTGGGGGTCAGAGTGTTAAAGCTTATGAACAGAAAGCCAACTAAACCTCTTCTGTGAGCTCAAACAGGAGGACAGGTGGCCAATTATGCTATGAGCCCAGACTTGTTCAAGGGAAAAAGTTACGTAATGGGACAACAGGGCTGGAATTACATTACTGAACTCTGCAACTATAACTGGGGGTTACACAACACCCGTGTGCTTTGCAAGTTATGTAACATGACAAGGCTCTTCAATTAATAGCCAGAAGAACGAAGACAACAGTCAATCCAGAAACAAACCTTTTCAATGGACTCTCCCAATTTGGAACAAATATTCAAAATTATCAGTGTCCTATTTTGACATTTTCCAAACAAAATGGCATGTGTTTCAGTTTGAAAAAACATTTTGCTTAGGCATTTAAGTTTACCTTAAATTCCAACCAAACAAATCTCCGTCAAAACATTTCATTTGACCATGAAAATCTGGGAGGTCAACTTTGCCACCATTTGGGACTGGAAAAGGTTTTGAATTCTCAAAAATCCATATAGGTAAAACCCCTAAAGTCGCCCTTACACTCCCCCCTCAAATTTCCCAACAGCCTCCCAGTTGTTAGTAACAGTGATATACCAAAGTAGGGAGCACCCCAACACTCCCATTACACCTCTCCCAACAACCGCCCTTTAATTTTGAGTCCTGGGGAAGCTGCTGGGTAGGGATGCCAGTTTCTGGAGGGTGTATGCCTGGAGTCTCATCACTTGGCCACATAATCTTTAAAAATTAATCTATAATTCCTGGAAGGCTGGCACCCCTACCCATACCAGAGGAAAGGCATTTCCTGCCCAGTGAAAAAACAACAAGGAGTTGTGTGGCACTTTAAGACTAACAGATTTATTTTTTGCATGAGCTTTCGTGGGAGAAAATCCCACTTCCTCAGATGCTTCGAAGATGGGTGAACTTCTTTGAAGTATCTGAGGAAGTGGGATCTTCTCCCATGAAAGCTCATGCAAAAAATAAATCTGTTAGTCTTAAAGTGCCACACAACTCCTTGCTGTTTTTTCACTAGACTAGACTAACATGGCTATCCCTTTTAAAATTTCTTGCCCAGCCAGCCTGCTGGAACCCAGCTCACCCCTGCTGGCCCTGCAGGGTTAGGGTTACAAGCTGCCAAAGCCTGGAAAGGAGATGTCATGAGGTCCCTTCCAGCCCTATGATTTGATTGATTGATTGAGAGGGAAGCACAAAAAGGAGGACAGTGGAGGCCACATGGAGAAAATGTAATTAATGTAATATTCTTCCATTTTTAGGGGATGGGGGCATGCTTCCCCCTAAAAATAGGGTGTTCTGTGGCATTCCACCACCCTTGAACCCCTGTAAGTAAAAAGCCAGACAAAATCATTTATTTTTAAAACGCCTGCCAGCGTGACAGAGGAGGTAAAAGCAAACAGCGGGACGCCTCCTCCTTTTGCCTGACATCTGATAACCCTATGCAGGGTCGATTGCAACGACCCCGTCACCGAGCTGCAAGCTGCAATCCCCAGCTGCACGCCCAGCGCGTGGGGCGGGGCCGGCCTGCAGCTGCCAACCTGCCTGCGTACCTCGGGCGGCGAGGGAGCAAGTTGCAAGTGAGTGGAAACTTCCTGCAAACAACCCAGCGCGCCCACCGCCCTGGCTCAGCGCAGCGCGCGGGAGCCCGCCAGCCGTCCGCTCCGCGCCCTAGAACCCGCGCGCGCCCGGGGCCCACGTGGCGCTGCAGCCAAGGGGGGGGGGGCGGCACCGCCTGCCTCTGCCACTCGCAGCACTGACCTCGCCTCGCGCACCGTCACACAGCAAATGTGGCTGCTGCCTGCTTCAGCCCCGGACATCAGCGCAGCTCCACCTCCTGAGGGGGAGTCGCCTTCCCCTCCCCTGTGGAGGAGAGCCCCATCCCCGCTAGGATCAGTTTACTCCGGCTCCTCTAGCCATCTCCATGGCTCCCTCCCAGCGCTGGCACACTGCCCCATGAGCTGGCTTTACTGCGGCCCCGCTTCTCTTTGCACCAGGCTGGGCTTTGTCGCCAGCCATTTGGTTGCCAGGGCTGGGGTTAGCAGACACCAAAGCATAGAAGGGAGGACAGTGAAGTGCAAAAAGGAGGACGGCGGGAAGACGCGTGGAGAAAATAGTCTTAACAGAGCCGTAATGGCCTTTTTTTGCTGCCTGGGGCACGCTCTGATCCGAACACACCCATGGCAATTAGTGGCGCTTACAGCCGGCACCACAAAAGCTACCCCTTTAATAGAGCAGCTCCATTGAGTCGCTCTGCGGCGCCCAGGGCCCTGCTGTAGTTACGGCTCTGAGTGTTGATGTGGTATTCTTCCAGTTTTAGGAGGCCCTGATATGCTTCCCCCTAAAAATAGGGTGTTGTGGGCCATTGCAGCGTATTTTAGCCCCTCTAAGTAAAAAGCCAGGCGAAATCATGTATTTTTAAAATGCCTGCCGGCTAGAGGACGTGAAGGTGAAAAGGAGGGCATGGCTTCCTTTTGCCTGACATCTGGTAACCCTAGCCATGGCTGAGCTCCTTTTTGTGCTGCAGTCCTCCTTCCCAGCCTCCTGAAAAACAGAGCTGGGCCTGGTCATGAGGCATCACAGCAAGTTCTGCAAAACCTTAGGCAGCTGTAGAGAGAACAAGTTCCAGAGGGGCAGCCCTGTTAGTCTGTGTCAGCAAAACAAACAAGGAGTCATGTGGCACCTTAAGGACTAATACATTTATTGGGGAATAAGCTTTTGCGGGTTAGAACCCACTTCCTTAGGAAGTGAGGTCTAATTTGCCAAAATTTATGCCCAAATAAATGTATTAGTTTTTAACATGCCACATGATGCCTCATATGTTCTGTAGAGGGAACAAGTGCACCTGTACCTCTAGAGAAGGCACACCAAACACTGTGGTGGCCTGGCTTGTATCCTGCAGTTGTCAGGTTTAGGTTCCTAACACAGCTCTGTACTGTGGTGTATATATGAGTGTTCATCACACACCTTCAGTCAGGGCTGGATTAAGACATGCTGAAGCCCTAAACTATGTCAAGATTCAGAGGCCCCATACTATAAAGAGAAAAAAGTGTATTTTGCTATAACAGAAAGGGGAAGGAAAAAATAAATGATCAACCATTATATTTGTATATATACATAGCTAAAGATGCAATGAAAAACAACTAAAACATAAATCTTGCAAAAAGCCTTATTTGTATTATCAAATACCTTATGATAAATCTTAGTTATCTCTGACATATTTAGAGGCCACTCATAATGTGAGTTCCTAAACCGTTGCTTACTTGGCTTGTGCCTAAATGAGGCACTGCCTTCAATCTGGGGTTAAACGTCACCCTTCAATGAGAGAGACCAACACGGTAAAATGGCTATATCAACTGTATATACAGCAAGGGATGCAGAGTCTGGGTTTGGTTCTTGTTCCCCAAACCCAAGTGAGATTCAGATCCGGGATTCCAGTAGCAAGAATCACGGAGATGCAAATAGCAGGTAAAACATGTTTTATTAACTAACAGATTACTTAGCTAACACCCAGACAAAGTGATACACCCAGAGTTAAAAACAAAGTAATAATGACCAGCTTACAACCCAATCAGCAATCAGGGACCCCTTTGCGACTGTGGGCTTCAGCAGGGAGAGTGTTTTGTCCGAGGCGCCTCTGCACAAGATCCTAGGGTGAAGTCCAGTGCAGTCAGGGAAATGGGCTGCTGTTAGCCTATTACTCACAGGGAGGGGTGATCAGAAGGGCCGTAACTACGGTGGGGCCGATGGGGCTTTGCCCCAGGTGCCCTGGAGCAGCTCAAGAGAACCGCTCTATTAAAGGGTGTGTTAAGTGGCACAGGCCCCAAGCACCGCTAATGGCAAGGGGTGAGTTCTGATCAGAACGTGCCCTGGACGCCAGATCACTGCGTTATGGCTCTGGTGATCAGGGCCTTCCCTGGTCACAGAGACTGCTGTTGATGGGTGTTAATCACTACTATCAGAAATCTAGCAGCTACTTAAAGACTGTAACTTTTACAGATTATTACTTAAGCACTTTGTTTACTATATAGTCTGGCAAAGTGGAAAGGTGTCTAGGGGGCCTCCATTGCCCGCTATTGTTATACCGTCAGAAAATCATCCGTTTGCCCTACAGTTCTGGACATTAACAAACAGAACCAGAATCCTAAACTCACCAGGCAGCCCATGCATAGGACAAATTCTGGGTACAGAAAATCCCTCAGTCTGCTCCCAGTAATAATCATGCTGCTTTCTCCTGGATCAGGCAGACACGCACCTCAACTGCTTCACAACCTGTACCATTATCTGGTGCTAGTTTTGACATTTTTACCTTCCTGCCTCTGTCCCCCTCTCTTACCCCCAGTTAAGCTCCACATTGCCACCTTGCATATCTCAGGCTGCTACCAAGCCTATCAAACTGTATTCACCTCTGCTGGTGGGTGCTCTGTGTGGTGTGCTGATGCAACAGCGGGAAAGCTAGGTGTTGCAACTTGCAGGGACTGGTGCTGGACGCTTGGGAGCAGCTTTTCAACAAATTCTAGAAAAAGATGGCTGTGCTACTGCTGCCCAAGCTGAGTCAGGGGTGGAGAGCCGGGGATTTAGGCACACTTATCAGCCTTTAAAGGGGAGCTGTCTGATAACACTATCTAGAAAAACCCAGTTTCCAAGAAGACGACATTGGCTGTTAAGGGGAAATCATGTCACTCAGGTGGGGCTCGGGGGGAGGGGGGGGCTAAAGCCCCTCCAATGCCACTTGGCTTTCGCTATAGTTACACATTACTGTGCCACAGCACAGTGGTAAATGTGTTGCAGAGAGCAAGCAGCTGCCCACCAGAGCTGGAGTGTGGCAGCAGCAGCTACCCAGTTGGCGTGCTGGATTTGGTAGTGGGTACATTGGATTCAATGGCAGAAAGGCTGGTGTGTCCTCTAGGGTCACGCATGCCCCCACACATATTGTGACCAACCAATAGTTGAGAACTGCTGATCCAGAGTCAACCTCCCTCATGATTCAGGAGCGGGTGGATAGCAGAACACAAGAGATTTACTTAATGCATTACTCTCTCAGGGAGCTAAGGAGGGCCCACATGCTCACTGCTCATTATAATTTCCAGCGCGGTCACTGTATTAGTCTATTTCAGCAAAACAAACAAGGAGTCCTATGGAACTTTAAAGAAAGAGGGCGGCCCCAGCGGCCCCCTGCCCCTACCCCCAGCTCAAGGGTCTGTGGCACAGCTGTTACTGAAAATTCCTCGTCCAGGTAGTTCACCTGGGCAGGTATTGGGTCTCTGGGGTCCGTGCCCACAAATAGGTATCTTGCCATCCTGTCACCCCTTTCCCGTTTAAAAGGGTCACCATGCCAGAGGCCGACACTCAGTGTAACCACTCCAACTGTTTATTGATGGGGAATAGAAGGGATAAGATAAAAGGGGTCCCAACTTGGATATAACACAGGTAAGTACAACTGATAAGTATAGCAGGTGAGACTTAACAACTCTTCACAAGACAAACTCTGGTTCTCTAACCACCCCAGCCCCCGGATCCCAAGGATCCCTTTAACCCCTGTAACGAATTAGCCACGCAGCCACTCTGGCTGAAAATCCTTCCCCTATTAGTACCCTTGGGCACCTCACTCTCCCCTATTTACAGTCTTTTCTTCGGCTTAGGTTGCCGCTGGTCCAACACCCTTGTAGTCAGTCCCTCGTTGTCCTTGGTCCCTTATTCCCAACTCAGCTCATCTATTTCAAGGGTCCTGCGCCTCAGGGTCCTTTGATCGAAAGTCTCTCGCCCCTATAACAGAGTCCAACAAGCAGGGCAGCTTCTTCAGTAAGTCCTGGCCACTGCTCTCTTCGGGGACTTCCACGCTGCAGGTCCTCTTCAGCCTACCGCCTGAGTGCTGGTATTCAAGTCTCCGATCCCAGAGGATCCAAGGCTTGAACAAATTCTGGTTTCAGTCCCTCAGGGAGGCTTCAAATAGCCAGGTAGGTCCAAAGCAAATCTCCCAGCGCCGTATGATCAGGTCCGGAGTCGTCATCCCCCCCCCGCTTTGGCTGGAAACTCCCTTAAATATATGGTCCCTGGCCAATCAGAGGGGCTCGTGGCGCGGCCCCTCTTTTGCGCCCTTTCAGTCCCGAGGCCTGATGGAAGGTTCGAGAGTGTTCTAGTTCAGCTCAGGCCAGGCCAAGTGCTGTCTCTAGGCAGATTCCTCTGCTTGGCCGCCTGTCAGAGTCCTTTAGTGGCTACTTTAGTGTGACCTTTATTCACAGTCCAAGGTACACTTAACTTGCACAACTTTACTAACTAAACCATCTATTGCTGGGGAGGTCCCAGACAACATTTTTAACGGCAGACATAAACATTCTGAGGGAAAACTTCCCCTATAAACATGAACTTGTTTTATCACAGATAACTTTTACTAATCAAATCATTTAATATTACATAACAGGATGATTCTTCGTAGGTACGTTATACAGGTAGGCATAATCATTATAAAGTCACACTTTCAGTGGTCACTTATAAAATTTTCTCCATCATTCCCCTCCTTGATGCTCCCACAACCGAAGTTTTGTGGGGGCATCACTGATGCTGTGCGAATCTTCATAGCCAACATGTTAGGGCAATGAGGTAGATGGTAATACATGCCTGTATTAATAAAATAATTACAATGGGTTCCATGACTGCTTGCCACCATGGTCTACTACAGTATTTATTTACACTGGCCAAGCCAGCGACCTCGGTAATTTGGTCTTGCGTGTGTTTCACAGTCAGGAGCATATTTGCTCTCTTTTCTGATATTTCGTGGAGGTGCTGTTCCATTTTGGAGTTATTAACTAAAGCCTTCAACACATCGATATTCACGCCCAATGGCACAGGGGCTAAATGGTCAACAGTATTTAATTCTATATTAAAAGATTTGCTATTGTGTGCCAATGATCTGAAAGTCTGGTTGCAAACTTGAATTTGTTCGGCCTGGCACACACATGTGTTTTCTGCCGGGCTATGCTGAAATGTGAAAAGGTGGTTTACCACGAACTCCTGACACGAGCTGCGGATACACAGGCATCCATCCTTTGCCTCTACTATGGAGGTATTTCCTGTTCCAACCTTTTCCAAATGATAGTGGCACATGCCTTCCACTGAGTTTAAACATATACCTGAATGCTCGGGCAAAGGTGAGTAACACACCTCACCCATCTCCTTTTCTATATTACATCCCTCTAGGGATAGAGTCACCCATTGTTCCGCTATGTAATGAGCCCACCTCGGGATACGGACAGGGACCAGAAGGGAGTCATTCAGCATCACTCCCAGTGCAATTATGGGGTATATATTAAGGATATCAGCCTTCTCAATGGTTATCACCATTGCTCGTATTTGGTTATTCGTGGCGTTATACATAAAGTTAAGTAATTGCCACCAGCTCTGGTGTTCTACTTCAAAGGCATTAGCTGTTTTAATTATAATTAATTTTTGGATTTCCAGAGGGATCTGTCCCCCTAATCCTTCTCGCAGAATTCCCTGGGTCATAGTTAGAAGCCAGGTTTGCACCTGAGTGCATGCAATGGCCACTGACATGTCTTGCTGGAGCTGCCGGATTGCTTCTACTAAACCTGAATGGAGGGTGCTAGATGTTTTCCAGACCTTTGCCAGTGCCTCAATGGTCTCCAAATTTCCCTTGGATTCCCCCACTAGAAGATCTGTCATTGTGACTGTCAATTTGGAAACTCTGTCCTGTAACGAGGTCACCCTATGTTTCAAAGCTGATTGACTAAAAGCATTGTACATGCTCACTCCCAGACCTAAGCCTCCTAGGATTCCTGTCAGAATCCCTCCCTTTTGATGCACGCGATCTAGTCTATCCATTATTACCAAGCGGCCCTATGTATGCCACGCTTGGGCCAGGGTCTTAACAAAGTCTTGGCACCTAAGATCTACGTCTGCCGAATTGATATGCAAATTAACAGTGATTTCTTTTAATGCCTATATCGGGTTCATGATTATCTCCTTCTTTTCCATTTCATTAGTAACCACTGGGCCTACCTTGAACATGGGCGGAGGAGTTAAAACCTGCACATTTTTAGTGGTTTTCGCATGAAAATGACCCGCGATCCACCAGGTGCCAGCATCTTGGAGGGATAACCTCGTAAGATTGATGGACCCCTCACACCATGTTTGAATACTGATTTCCTCATCACGACAAAACTTATTTTCTTGGATAACCTGAATTGGTACATTAACCATTTTTTTCCTTGCAAGCTAAGTCCCATACAATGGCAATAGTGGGGGTAACTAAGATAACCTCTGTTCTTCGAATTTTCTCACTAGTACCGTGAGATACATATATGTGCATGTCTTGGCCCTGTTGCACCGGAGAGGGAATCTCTGCAAGTAAAAAGGTACATACGGCTCTGGGCACGTTGAAAAGTAATTTGCAGTGCAGCAGTACTCCTACAATTGAACCTCTGGTGACTTCCCATGTACAGCTATGGTGGATCTTACGTATATATGCCATAACGTCACCGTTTTCGTTTTTGATGACATAGTTTGGGCTGGTGCCCAGAATGTCATAGAAGAACATTTTGATCTCGCCCAGCACCTCTTGCCACTCTAAATAGCATAGAAACTTCGAAATATGAGTATGGATATCAATCCACCCTCTTTTTACCACCTCTGGCTTGAGCCTTCCCTTTTCCTTTCTGATAGGGACGTTCTTCTGATAACCCCCCATTGACCAACATCTCATGTAATCCCCGTTCTTCAGGGTCATACTTAATATACTATCATATACACACATTAATACAATTATAATCACAACAGTTTTGATGTTGGAGATTCGTAAGGGAATGCCCATGGTTCCTGAAATAAAGATAAATCATATGTAGTTAATTGCTTCCCCTCCAAGGCTTTAACTGTGCACAGTGAAACCACTTCCGATACGGTTTCCCCTTTTTATTCATCAGTTCCACCTGATACACTGTGGGTCCTATCTTATTTACAATGGGAACAGGTCCCATCCATCTTGGACTTAAGGAATGGTGGGTTTCAGAGAAATACTGGTACATGACTTTGCTGCCAGTATCCCATTCCACCATAGTCCATTTGTCCGTTTATCTCTGATCCATCCCTTTAATATTGCATTTTAGGTGGACAGCCACCAAATGTTGGGTTTCCTGTATATTTTCCATAAGGGTTATTAGGAATTCCTCAGTCTTCCTGGGTACTTCTACCTTGTCAGGGGGAAGTCCTCCTTGGATCCACCAGTGTTCAGGGAGACACATTTTCCACCCCGTAAATATTTCGTGCGGGGTATACCCATGCGAGCCCACTGTGGGTCTTACGGCCATTAGGATCAGGGGGAGTTTTTCGTCCCAATTCCTTCCTGATGTGTCTACCACTTTTCTGAGTGCTGTTTTCAAAGTACGGTTAGACCGTTCTACTAGCCCCGAAGCCTGTGGGTGTCCTGCAATATGCCACAGTTGTTTGACACCCAGGGCAGAGCATACCGTTGTTATTATCTCGCCCACGAAGTGGGGTCCTTGGTCACTATCTATTGAGTCCTGTAAACCATATCAGCTAAAAACCTCGTTTAGAAGGACCGTAGCCGTGGTTAAAGCAGTATTGTTTACTGTCGGGACAGCCTCGATCCATTTGCTGAAGCTGTCAATGATCACCAAAACATACTGCTTCCCTCGCTTGGTCTGGGGAAGTGGCCCGATGTAATCTATTTGGAGGCCCTTCCAGGGACCCACAATTGGCTGATGCTATAATGGTCCCATTATTATTTGATGATCCGCATTATTTGAGGCACACTCCAGGCAGTTGTGTATGTACCTCTCAATGTCTCCGGGAAGCCCTGGCCACCAAGCTACCTCCATAATCCTTCCCATAGTCTTTTCCTTATTGAAATGCCCTTGCATGTGAGCTAGCCTTATCATTTCAGTCCTTAAGCATTCCGGTAGAACTATTCTTGGGACCTCGGAATCCACGCCCACCTTTGTAGCCCAAATCAACCCTTGTTGGTCCCTTTGGATTATCCAGCCATAATGTTCTTTCAGGGAAAGCAGGGCTGCAATTCCTTGATCCCTGTTCTGCAGGGTTTTGATATCGGGCATGACTGAAGGGGTTTTATCCAAAGTTTGCATCATGCCAATAGGTATGCTAATGTTTTCAGACTGTGTCCATAACCTTCCAGATCCCAATCTAGCTGCCTGCTTTGCTAACCCATCTACTCGGTTGTTTAGGTCTGCCCACAATCCCTTGTTTCGTGTATGGGCCTTGACTTTTCCCAGGTAAGTAGCCCCTAGTCTTCTTTTCCCTATATCCCATGCATGCCACAGTTATGCTGCATGAGCTATTCTTTTCCCATCACTACGTGTCATGCCTCTCTTTACCCAGACTGGCATCCAATCTGTGAAAGCTCGCAACACCCAGTCTGAGTCGGTAAGTATTAATATGTTATTTCCTTCAGGGGCCTGACATAAGACTGATAAAATCGCCACTATTTCCATGGCCTGTGCTGACGGGGGCTGCACCATACCTTGTAATACGGTACCACTGGGGTGGTGGATCGCTGCATACCCTGCTACGGGAGTCCCCTCTATGTAATATGCGCTCCCGTCTACTGCCCAAATTTCTGTACCTTGCAGGTTTTCAGTGGGATTGGTAATCAATTGAAATGGGGATCGTTCCAGACGGTCAAATTCTGTGGGCAGGGGGCATTCATGAGTCTCTCCCTGACATACTAGGGCGTATGGTGCCAATTCATGTGGGCGAGAGACTTCAGCCTGTATTTCCCGATTTATCAATGCTAGCATCCTGTTTGCGATCCTAGGGCTTGATACCTTGCCCTCGTTAACTCGACCTGATAATACATACTTCGTGGGCATATGCGGGGATTTTACAATAATCGGGGAAGGTCCTGTCAGGTACTCCCAATGGGAGAGGGCCCATACTAACGCCAGCACCTCCCTCTCACAGGGATTGAAGGCTTTTTCCACCTCGGTCAGGATTCTAGATCCGTAAGCGATTATCCTTTCACCTGACCCCGAGTCCTGCAAGAGTATGGCTCTCAAACTTTCAGGAGTGGTGACTAAACTTACAATAAATGGGAACCCCTCCTTGGGAAATGCCAATGCTGGTGCTTGCATTAATGCCTCCTTCAAACTTTTAAAGGCTTGCTTTTCTTGGCTTTCCCACTTCCAGATACTTTCCTTTCTTAGTAACCCGTACAAAGGCCGTGCTAATGATGCGTAATTTTCAATGAACTCTCTACAGAACCCTGTAAGGGCTAAGAAGGATCTTAATGCTGTTTGATCTTTGGGTTTAGGGAGGTTAGCAATTACTTTTACTCTTTCTATGTCCAGACTACGTCCATCTTTGTCCAAGTTTACTCCCAATGCATTACTTGAGGGCGTACTAATTGGGCCTTCTTGGGGTTTATTAGGAATCCTGCCTCCGCTATTCTTGCTAGCACCTGGTCTAGCAATTCTAGACTTTACTCTCGGGTTGTAGTTGCTAACAGTATGTCATCTACATATGAAAATATTTGATTTTTCCCATCCATGGTTCTCCACAATTTCGTCATGGCATGGTGGCAAATCCTGGGTGAATTATGTAACCCTTGTGGCAGTCTGGTAAAAGCCCACTGTCTATCCCCAAAAGTGAACGCTAATTTATGTTGGTCTCGTGCATCCACCGGGATACTAAAGAAAGTGTTTGATAAGTCCAGCACCAAATACCATCTCGCTCCGTTCTGGATGGTCGCCATCACGTTTTTATAATTGGCCACTACAGGGGCTAATCATAGGATCACCTTGTTCAACTCTCGAAAATCCCCGGTGAGCCTCTACGAAACTCCATCTGCTTTTCTAACTGGCCATATGGGGGAGTTACATCCACTTTCTATGGGCCGTATGACTCCTTGTGATCTCAAAGCCTCTTTGCTTTCCTCCAAGGATGCCTCTGCTTGGGCAGGATATCTATATTGTTTTATTGGTTTGGGGTCTGGTCCTAATATCCTGACTACTTCTGCTATTTTGCCACATTGTAATTTGTTGGTGGCTAGAGCAGCCTGGTGCTTTTTCATAATTTCTGCCACCTCCAGAGGCCATTCAGGACATTCTAGTAATTCAGGAGCTTTTAAAGCCCCTGTGCGGTGACTGTTAGGTACCACTTGGACTCCCAACTGCCCCTCCTGGGCAGGTCCCATCCAACGTAGCACTTTATTGGGCAAATCTATTAGTACTTCCAATCTTTTGAGTATATCTATGCCTAACAGTCCTGTGCCTCCCAGTGCTGCAATCCCCAACTGGGCCCGGCAACTCCTGGTTCCAACACTCAAAAGGATGTCCTCGATGAATGGGATTTTACTACTTTTTCCACCAAAGCCCTCTAAATTTTTCCAACCTTGAATAGGGATTGTTTTAACTTACCTACCCCCACTATCTGAGTCTATTATAGATACTGCCGCCCCAGTATCAATAAGCCCTGTTTGCATGATCTCTCCGAACCCTCCCTTCAATTTGATCTCGGTGGTCGGTCTCCCCCAGGGGTCAAATATAATTTTGGCGACTTCCTCATCTGGGGGAGTAAGGGGGGCTTGGCCCCTTCACTACTGATCGCTCGGGGCAACCGAAGGGTTTTTCTCATGAGCGGCCAGCCGAGCCATGAGCTCCACCGTAGATACGTTGTGCAGACCCATAGGGTCCTCGAATCTCATTAACTTTTTCCAAACTAATTTTCTGAGGAGCTGATTATCGGCCTCCTCACTGAATCTTTTGGGGGCTTGAGTGTCTTCTTGGATTTTCCTCCTCTCCCGGTCCCTAACTCTATCTCTTGAAGGAGGGCTAAGGCCCGATTGATTATTTACGGGTTTTACCGTCCTAATAGTTCTCTGGGGTCTATCTCAGAGGGATCACTCTGGGACAGAGGTCCTTCCCCTCTTGTCATAATCCTTACTTTCACAGGGAAAGGCCGCTCTGTGGAGGATGTAGGCCTCCTTAATTTTATCTTTAAGTTGCTGCACGGATAAGTTCTCGCAGTCCACACCCCCTAATGCAACTCTCAATGTAGAAAGGAGCCCTTTTACCAATTCCTTCCGAATCTCGACAGTGTTGGTAGGTTTAAACCCGGATAATAGCTATAGCAGTCGTTTACGGCTGAAATACCTCTCTGGCCATTCATCTGCCCTTTGTCTCTCGGTATAAAATTTTCCCAGCACATGATCTTCTGGATAATAAAATTGATAGAAGCCTTCATATAGTTCGTCAGCATCATTTACATTGGCCACTTGAATGTCATTGGGGTGCGAACTGAATTCCTCCCCATCCATACATTCTTGGGTGAGAGCCACTATATCTTCCAAAGTGGTTCCCTTAATCTCTCCTGCTTGTGATAACCAGTCCAACAGGGTCTTCTCATTAAGAGGCCCTAAGACCTTCCCCAAAGCACGTGCTTGTTCTGGAGTATAGACCCTGAACTCCTTCCGTGTTTCTAAGCCTTCTCGGTCTCCCTTTTGTACCGTGGTCTCTATGACGGGCATCATAGGGGCTGCTATAGGGCATGGTCTAAGCACTGTGCTGACCCTTCCCTCATTTTCGGAGGAGGAGCTCCCTTCCTTAAGTTTAGGGGAGTTGATTATGGTTCTCTCGCCTTTAGGAGAGGGATTCCCTTTTCCTAACTTGAGCCGGGTGGCCTTAGCAGCTTTGTCCCCCCTCGGCGGACCGCTCTTACTTTTCCTTGAGTTGTTGGAGCTCGATACCTCCTCACACGAGCTTCCTGTGGCTGAAAAGGGATTGCCTGGAAGCCAATTTGATAGCGAGGACTCAGAGCTCGTGCTAGACCATTTCTTAAAATGTTGGTCTAGCCCTCTATAACTAAGCAGTTTGTTTTTCATCTTTTCCATTTTCCTTAGGCACTTTGAATGGGCCACTCCCTCCTTTCTCCTGTCTTATCTCCTTGATCATACAGGAGACCGCAGCGTTTGACTCCCCTACTTCCTTTTCCTGTCGTCTAGCATTCCTCCTAGCCGCGTCTAAATCTTTTGATAATTTGGACACCTTTAACTCTAATTTATTAATGTATGCAGTTTTATTGGTTTTTTCCACACGGAGGTGTCTTTCCGTGTGGGCCCAGTCCTGTTCTGCCTCCTTTTGCAAGGTTTTTCAGGTGGTCAATTCTTTGTCTCGGGCTTTAGTGTCACTCTTAAGGGACGTCACCTGCTTCTCTAGATCTTTCACCACCCGCGAAAGTTCCTCAGCTACTATAAAGAGACCGTGCCACATAGCCCTCTTTTTGGTTTTGTGCAACAGATGGGGCTTGGAGCTCACAAAGGTCTCCCATTGGGAACAAAGCTCGTCGAAAGCCCTAGCCCCTGTGAAGAGTCCAGGCTTCCATGGATTCTTCCCTTTGGATAATTTTTCCAGGGACATTACCATGGTCTCTTTTTGTACCACCTTGGTCCACCCTTCTTTCCCAAATTTCCAGGCGCTAGCCATTATTGTTCAGCATCTGGGGGGGTGACCTTCCACGGTATATAGGGCGATGTGGGGGAGAGACTCCTGGCTGGCTCGCCACTAAATGTTACTGAAAATTCCTCGTCCAGGTAGTTCACCTGGGCAGGTATTTAGTCTCCGGGGTCCGTGCCCACAAACAGGTATCTTGTCATCCATGAAAGCTCATGCAAAAAATAAATCTTTTAGTCTTAAAGTGCCACACAACTCCTTCTTGTTTTTTCACTGAAAATCCTTCCCCTATTAGTACCCTTGGGCACCTCACTCTCCCCTATTTACAGTCTTTTCTTCGGCTTAGGATGCTGCTGGTCCAACACCCTTGTAGTCGATCCCTCGTTGTCCTTGGTCCCTTATTCCCAACTCAGCTCGTCTATTTCAAGGCTCCTGCGCCTCAGGGTCCTTTGATCGAAAGTCTCTCGTCCCTTTAACAGAGTCCAACAAGCAGGGCAGCTTCTTCAGTAAGTCCTGGCCACTGCTCTCTTCAGGGACTTCCATGCTGCAGGTCCTCTTCAGCCTACCACCTGAGGGCTGGTATTCAAGTCTCCGATCCCGGAGGATCCAAGGCTTGAACAAACTCCGGTTTCAATCCCTCAGGGAGGCTTCAAATAGCCAGGTAGGTCCAAAGCAAATCTCCCAGCGCCATATGATCAGGTCCGGAGTACCCCCCCCCCTTGGCTGGAAACTCCCTTAAATATATGGTCCCTGGCCAATCAGAGGGGCTCATGGCGTGACCCCTCTTTTGCTCCCTTTCAGTCCCGAGGCCTGATGGAAGGTTCGAGAGTGTTCTAGTTCAGCTCAGGCCAGGCCAAGTGCTGTCTCTAGGCAGATTCCTCTGCTTGGCCACCTGCCAGAGTCCTTTAGTGGCTACTTTAGTGTGACCTTTATTCACAGTCCAAGGTACACTTAACTTGCGCAACTTTACTAACTAAACCATCTATTGCTGGGGAGGTCTCATACAACATTTTAATGGCAGACATAAACATTCTGAGGGAAAACTTCCCCTATAAACATGAACTTGTTTTATCACAGATAACTTTTACTAATCAAATCATTTAATATTACATAACAGGATGATTCTTCGTAGGTACGTTATACAGGTAGGCATAATCATTATAAAGTCACACTTTCAGTGGTCACTTATAAAATTTTCTCCATCACAGTTGCACAGCTGTCTCTGGACCTTGGGGTGGGAGCAGTCCTGGTGCCCTGAAGCTGGGCAGCCTGGACTAGCTGGGACTGCTCTAATTCGGCTCTGATGCCGGGGCTGACCTGCAGTCTGGCACCCCCGGACTGCATGGCAGCAGTTAAACGATGCATGCAGCTCCGGAGCCGCAGGTTGCCAACTCCCATCTTAACCGCTGATGAGAGGACAAGAAGCAATGGGCTTAAATCATGGTAAAAGAGGTTTAGGTTGGACATTAGGAAAAAATTCTAAGTGCCAGGACGATTAACAACTGGAGTAATTTGCCTAGGTAGGTTGTAGAATCTTCAGCGTTGGAGGCATTTTAGAGTAGGTTAGGTAAACACCTGTCAGGGATAGCTTAAGAGGGTGCTTGGTCATTCCATGAGTGGAGGGAATTGAACTAGATGATGTCTCATGGTCCCTTCCAGTTTCTATGATTCTGTGAAAAAAAACTTTCAAAACAGAATTGGAATTCATATACAAATTAGGTACCTTCACATTGGGTTTGAATGCAACTCTTGAAAGGCTAAGTCATTCCAAAAGATTTCCCCTCTAGTACTCCTCTCAGCCCTTCTGTTTACTTTGCAGAGATCGGCTAGCAGTCTATCCTTCTGGAATTGTTTGAATTTAACTCATGACCCACACTTCTCTGTATGTATATATTTACAGGTCACATGCTACATTTTCCATTTTGTTCATCTGATGAATATGGGTTATGCCCACAAAAGCTTATGGAATGAATACATTTGTTATTCTTTAAAAGTGCCACAGGACTCCTCATTTGTTCTGCTCATTGTGATAAGCTTTTTATCACTTTAGATAGGACTTTCAAGTTTTTAACAAACAGCCAAACTGCAATAGGCACCTCATTCATGCCAGAGAAAGTGGGATGTGAAATTAGTTGTTACTATTGAATAGAAACTTTAGAGGGCATGTGAATTCTAGTTAATGCTCTCTTGCTGCTACAGAATGCCTTTAATCCTCCTTCTTTCCTTATACTGGAAGCCAACTAGATTCTAAAATGGGAAATACCATACAGGGTCACCCTCTATAAATGTTTGTTTTACTAAAACCTAACAATGACCCTCAAGTCATTGTCAATGGGATTTTCCAGGGGGATTTTTATTCAATGGGATTTTTAGTGCCCTGAATTTGTTCTGCTTCATATGTACAGTAGTAGATTTTCACTAAATGACTTTGAAAGAGGATTAGGTGTTGCAAATATTCACTGTTTAGATCAAATGCATTTATTGAATTAACCTGCTAATATTTCGAAACTATAGCTTGTTTCACATTACTCCATTTTTGAACTGTACAAAGGTATCCATCTTTTCTGAACCTCCATGTGAGTCAGCAGAAGAATTCTATGTCTGTAGATAGAGGCCTGGCACCTGCCATACAATCAAGCACCACTTTTCTTAAATGGAAACTCAGGCGTAGAAGTGTTGAACTTACATCAGTAAAAGCCCATTAGCTGCTCAAAATGTGCATATATGTGAGTGTTGCAGCAGAACAGGTATTGCAAAAAGGCTCACAAAAGACAGCATTTGGAACATGTCAATAAAGCAATAACTGCTGAGGGAAAGGATTGCCGGCCTAAACCACTTGAGCATCACGAAGATTGATTCTGTATCCAAATGTGTCTCTCACACCTTGTGCTAAGGTCTACCTGTTCCACATGCCTTTTTCTGCAATTATAACACACTCTGGCTTGTAGTTTGGGGCTGTCTAAGACTTCTCTGTACTCACTGCATGGGAATGGCTCATGAGAACACGTTCCACTACCAGAAAGAGGCAGGGTAGGGAGTCCTGATCTGAATAATGAAAGCCCAGCATTCGTTAAATAAATTGCACTCCGACAAAAATAAAGATATGTTTTATTTAATTTTATTATCTTCACCCCTTTTGCCCTGTGCTTCCTATAATTCAGTTGTCTGTTTCATGTGCTAGTGTAGTTTTGTGGCTATATTGTGGAAATTTTTGCATATATTAACTGATTTTGTCACTGTAATTGTCACACTTTGAATTAGCTGCACTTTACAATTGTATCAGCTAATGCACAGGTACAGCAATACAGCTTCCATGATTTTAAGCCCTCATTCCTGGCCAATGTTGAAAATGATTTTTGCTTTTGCAAGTGCTTTCTCATCTAGTGGTGGTTTCCTCTGGCTTCCAGGCTGCAGGAATTTTTTAATTGTGGGGATGTTGCTGATCCTTGTTTTAAAAGCCTGAAATGAGAATGGTATAACATTTAACAAGGAAGAAATAACAAAGCGAAAGACACTTGGATATATGTTAATCATGTTTTTAAAAGGGGCCGTGTGGCTTGACCAAGCATTGACTGGTATATGAGCAACAAAGCCCTATTGACAACTACAGCAAGGTTCCGCGCACGTGTTGGGCACTGCCCATCTGGGACTTGTAGGGTCATAGCCTTTAGAGCTGATTGACGTTTTCTTAAGAACCTTTTCACTGAAACAGCATCTCCAATTGTCCTGAAAAAATTTCATTGTTAAACATTTCATTTTGAAATTGTGGGGAAACCCCCCATTTTTGCTTACTTAGTGCAACTTCCCCCACCACTCTAGAAAAAGGGTGGATAAGAGATACTCTCCTCCCTCCCATCCCGAATGCACTCTGACAGACACTAACTTTTTTTCCACCAATTTTTAGTACCTTTTTTAAAAGAATAAGTGGGATTTTTCCTGACCAAAAACAAAAACAAGGTTGTATAGAAACTTCTTACTGAACTTATTTTCCTTTTTAAAGAAAATTCCTAACAAAATGCAAATGTAATTTAAAATAAAGGTTTGCAAATGTTCATCAGCCAGCTCCACTGGTTCCCAGATAGGTAAGGCCCCAATTTGTTTTATACATATAATTAAAAAAGGTAAAAGAATGAAAAATCTTACAAACCCTGATGTACATGTTTTAATACATTTTTTAAAAGAATTCAGGTTTTTTGTTGGGCATACAGGCCCACCCTTGCTATGTTTGCAACTTAAATACAGCCATTGCTGCAGCTAGAGAAGGAAAGTTGTGGGAGGCAGTTCAGTGGAAGTTCTCAGACCGTCGAATCCGAGTTATTCTGAGCCTCATGTTAACAGAATGTTGGTGCTGGAAGACTGAATATACAAGGCAGCATACAGTAATTTGTAAGCCAAGAGGCGCTCACTGGGATATCTAGACTTGCAGGTATCTCAGGCCCACTTAAAGAATTCTCTGAATACTGGGATTTTCTCCCACAAAAGCTCATGCAATAAATAACTCTGTTAGTCTTTAAGTGCCACAGGACTTCTTTTTTTCCCCCTCCCCTTCTGAATACTGTGTGCTTACAACAAAGGAGAATTACTGTATTTTTAGTTGTCTGTGTAAGAGATGGTTGTGATATTGCAAGCCAACAAGTTCAGAGCTGATTGTGAATCTGATTTTCTCTAATATGTGAGGTGATTCAAACCAGTTTTGCTGTTCTGTCAGATGAGGGCTTTGGAATGTAGAGACAGGTCCAAGCTGTGAAGTTTGGATCCAGAGCCAATCTTTTTTCAGAGATCCTGGGGATTCCAACCTGCTGTTTTAATTTAGGCTTATTTCTCATTGCAATATAACGCATTCGCTGTTGGTATGTTCTGGCATGGATTTTGTCTTTGTTTACCCCATTATAAATCAAGAGTGGCTCAGACATTCACATAGTGACTCTGATGTAAAAGTGGTATAAATAACAGCAGAATCTGGCATCCTTAGCACATTGATGTTTAAATCATTCAGCCAAATTCATCTTTGATGTAACTCCATTAAGCTTCAGGGATTAATTTGACCCCATGAAATAACATGATTTATTCAAAAGAGTAGTTTTAATTTAAGCAACATCTGAAACACTTGTACATTGTTAAGAGACAGACTGGCAGCTAGCGTAGCAATATAGCATAGTTAACTTCAGTGTGGATCTGTCAGTACATATTTTGTTTTGTGTTAGAATTGTTAAATCTTTTACCTGTAAGAGAGGAAATTTGGAGAGTATATCAGGCTTTAACTCTTCTGTTATTAGAATGGTTTCAAGCAGTTGTACATCTGCTCTGCTGAATCGGTTGCCAACAAGAAACTCCTGTCCATGGTCTTTCAGAGCCTACAGAGCAGGAAACAATGAATGTGTGGAGATAAATGAGACATTCTGTACTCTTGATAAATATAAAGTTAAATCCAATCTAACATTTTTTAGGGCATATCTAGGTCTGTGTAAGAGCTAGCAATACAGAAATAAAAGATTATTTGTACAGATAGAAAACTGTTTCACCATTGTGTTAGTCTTATTCAAACTAAAGACCTTTGGGTGTGACAGGAACATTTGGTCTCCTTGACAGTAAGAGTTTTTTATCTGTAGCTTTTATGAGCACAGCTGCAGTGGGTTCGCCATGGGAATTCACTACTCCTTTTCCACGTCCTCCACTGAAGTACAAGAGTTAAATGGTTCAGAAACCATTTAAAATTAAGCAACTTTAAATAATTCCAGCTCATATGTTTAGCACCAGTGTGGCCAAGCATAATCCTAAAAACAGTGATCAAAATGTTTATAGGCCAGGAGGGAAGGCTTGTTATTTTAATAGTTGCTATTATTATGAATAATGCTGTGATATGTATAGCGCATGCATGTACCAACTGAAAATTGATCTTCAGTTTTTGCACAAGGCAGTTTCCAAACACTATCAATGGTGTAGTGTAGATAAAGCACGCCTCATAGCGCCTCCTTAAGCTCCCTGCAACAGGATAGTTATTCCGATAACTATATGGGGTTCACAAGAAACTTAATGCATCCCAAGCCACTATGACTTTCACAGTCCAATGGAAGCAGAATGTCTTGGACCCCCTTCACCTACATCTACACAGTGTGCCCCTTTCTCTTTCTCCATTGTTAGAAGTGAGTATAGTTTTGGAAACTTTACACTGTTATCTAATGCCTGTCTGTCTTTGAAATCCAAGTAGTACTTGGCTCCCCACACTGGGTGTGCTACAGCATGTACATGGTACAGACAGCACCATGTACCAAGAATACTTCAGGAAAAAACCTGGCACAGAAAAGATACCAACGTGACACTGGCATCTAATGTAAATCTCTCTTAAAGGGGTTTACTAAAACATTTCACTGGAACTTTGAGGTACATAAATTACCCTAGCTCTTGAGCAGCTCTGCCCTTATTTCTTCCTACCTTTGAGGCTAAGAAAATCTCATCAAGGATATCAGTATATACTTGCCTTAACTAGTTCTCCCATGGACACTCCGAAGATATCTGTTCTCTTACAATATTAAATGTGCATTTACTAACATAGATCCAGGCTATATTATCAAGTGACCACTACTACAATGGTTGTAAATTGTTGCTTTATTGGCACACACCTTTTCATATACTGGAAAGTATCTGGTTGTGGCCTTCTCAATGATTGAGGCGAGATTCTTCTCCTTTGCCTCTGATGGCACGAGAGGATGGTGCATGATAATTTCATTCAGATCCATTGTTGCTTCCACATACATATCAATCCTGAAAGGAAATTGTGTTCACATTGTTTTGAGCAACTGGCATTCGTGTAGATTCCTGCAGTGAAATAACTCCAGGCCCAGGAAACTAAATGCCAGAAGGCTTACCACTGACCAATCTGTATTTGCTCTGAAGTCAATGTATGTCTGACATCACCTCCTTTCAGAGACAGCTGGAATCAGTGGTATTAAAGACTGGGCCAATATTTTCATACTTAAGTTCTAAAAGTTAAGCATGGCTATCTAAATCTCTCAAGCGTCTGTTTAAGAACCAAAGTGAAATCAATGAGAGGACAAGACCAAATATTAGTGGCACGCAATGTTTCCTATTAAGAATTAAGTTGGGCTATCACTTTAGCTATAAGTGACATGAATCCATAGCTACTAGACCATCATACAATAATACAAATGATTTGCCCTTGCTAATTAATCTGAGGAGTTCGGAGACACAGAGGGAGAATTCTCTGTCAAGCACCCTGCCATTAAATGTGCAGTTCATGGGCACAAAAGGGAAGGATTCCCTTGGCTCTTTGCTTGCCATACCTCTATGCTGCTTGCTTGCACCCATAAGAGACAGGTAATGGGATTAAGAGCCTTCCTGGGAATGGAGCCCATGAGGAGAAATACTGACCTTTTCAGCTAAAGTACATATTATCTGACTGTCTGAGTTTTGAAAATTGTAGTGACCTCTGCTGACCTAATCAATATGAACTCACAAGTACTTTTTTTGTGTATTGCTAGTCTAATCTAATCAGTTAACATCATTCCGGACCTTGCTTGGAGATAAACAAAAATGTGCTGACTCCTTACATAATTTATCAGGAACCAAGGTTTTGGGTTTTTTTGTTTGTTTTTGTTTTTTTTTAATGTTCATAGAATAATTATTTTTATTGCTATCAGAAAAAGGTGGTGATGTTACAAACACTGCTTTTTCCTTCAGGTCCTTTCCATAGAAGCTGTATTTCTCTGCTATGTAGTTGAGAATGGCTCTGCTCTGCACCATCTTCATTCCATCAATTTCCACCATGGGCACTTGTTGAAACAACAGATATCCAGCTTTTAAAAGAAAGGTGAGAAGTCTGACTCAGATTGAAGTAATTTCCCCCAAACTAATATAATTGCAGTAGAGTTGAGGAAAGCTCTAACTTGCCATTTTAATTTAGTGTTCCGTCTTATCCCATGAAGCGAAAGAAGTTTACAATAGGATGTGAAAGCCATTTCTTTGGGAAAAGAGCAAAACATACTAATAGCTTGAATAACAAGAAACTTCTTAGAATTGCTGCAAATACAATAAGGTCTCCAAAATAAAAGATTTACCAGTGATTCAAAGAAATGGATGAATCATGTATTGTGTAGTTTATTCAGGTAAAATCCCCACTGAGGTCAATAGGCGAGGACTGAAGAATTTGTCCCAGAGTATGATCACTTTTATCAAGCTTCATATGAAGTTTTCAAAGTAAAGATTTTTATACATCTATACACTGACCATCTCAAAACACTGTATCAAGCAATCCACATATGTTACTGGTATATAAATGGTGTAAGAGTGGTGTAAGAGGTTGGAGTCCAATTCTGAGTGAAACAAAATGGTCTTATGCAATATGCAATGATTCATTACATTCACTATCCACTCCAGATTTTCTTTTCATTTTCAGAAATTCAACATCAGGTTCCCCAAACAATTCTAATAAAAAATGAACTAAAGAAACTCACTCTGCTGTAACTTTAAAAGATCTTCCCTTGTTTCACAGAATTGTTCTTCAAACTGGAAAACAAATGGGTTAAAAAAAAAGGGTCTGTTACTGTATGTTTTAGATTAGGACTCATATGAGACTATATTGATTAATGGATAACTTGCTTTTAGGACTTTTTACTTAAAAATCTGTTGAACACTTTGAAATAGTCTAAAAACAATGTCTGACGCATCTGATGAAGTGGGTTGCAGCCCATGAAAGTTTATACCTGAAGAAATTTGTTAGTCTTTAAGGTGCCATAGGACTTTTATTGTTTTTGCTATATACAGACTAACATGGCCACCCCTCTGAAATATTCTGTATTTAGATACAATCCTGTCCTTCTCAGGTTCTCCCTTTACCCTTAATTCAAACACCATTTTTGCAGGAGCCTTTGTTAAATTGTAGCTAGCCCTGACCAGCTGTGCTAGGTGACCACAGGGCAAAAGCAATTTCTTTCTGCACAAGAGGGAATGGCAATGTTCTTGCATTCATGACAGGCAACAAATGGGGTAAAGGCAAAGGAAAGTGTGGCAGAGGAGGGAAAGCACATATAATAGCTGTTGGAATATTTTGTGACTTTTCTACCATAACACATGGGGGGGGGGAAGAAGACATGCAGCAGCAGGAGTCCCCAGAGACTTCTTGGCTGACTGCCAGTGGGCACATCAGAGCAGCCATGTACGCCTCTGTTGTGGTTTTTGAAGCAGTTAGTTCTGCAAGAAACTCGCTAATATTAGTATTGTCTATTTGTATTGGGTAGGGCATAGGGGTCCCGGTCCCATTATGAAAGGCACATGGTTGCCATCTTGGCCAATATCAGGGACTGAAATGGAGACTTCCAGAGTTAGAAGCATGAGTCTCTATGGCTTGAGGTACAGAGCTAGGCTTTACAGGTGAAAGACTCACATCCCTGTGGAATGGAAAGGGGGTGGGGGGTGGGGGGCGGACATAAAACACTGACCACAATGGTTGTCATTAAGGATAGAATTTAGGTAGCTCCATTAATAATAAGCATGGATTCTGGTCATGAAAAGTCACTGAAGGGAGACAAACACATACACATAGCCATAATTTTACATGCTGGATGTACAATCACTTTGGTACATGGTGTGTGTTCTAATCTAATGGCTTCCAGTTGGTCACATTTGCAATATATCATTTTAACCAAATTATGCATTGCTGACTTGATTTCTTTATAAAATAGAAAAAACCTCGACTCCAGCTGCTGCCAACAGCCACCGTATCGTTTCCATTCGGCCTCTTCCATTGAAATAGTACAGTTTAGGTTTCCCAGCCATGCTTCCAACTTAGTATGATTTCCTGTTAACTTAAGAAAAGAAAAGATTTCAAAGACTCAATAGGAGAGAGTTCAGTATCTGTGACTCAGGAAGTCAGGACTGCATTCACAAGTCTGCCTGCTCATTGTGTTTAATTTACCTGCATTTCTCAAGCATCCATCACTATAGTGTCTAGGGTTCTTCCTTGCTAAACTATACAAATAACAACAAATGTGGGCTATAATGCAAACAAACAAACAAACAAAAACCACTGAGGACCAGCCAGGAACAGAAAATTTGTTTAATGCTGGAATTCATCTTTCTCAATACTGGAGCAAAAAAGGCGTGCACTGGTGGAGGTCATTTGTAGCTAAATGCTAGAACCACAAGCATAGTAAACAAGCATTCAGTAATAATGCGGGGAGGGGGTTCAGTATCATAAGTGCTGGAGCAAAGACCTGTAAAGTCTCAGCTTAGAGAAACCTCCCTTCTTCCTTCTGTTCCCTTCCCTCATTCTCTGTGTTTATTGTACCCTACACAGGCTCCCACATGGAAGATGATTTGCTTCCTGCTCTGTTACTGCTCCTGTTACCTCCGGGAGACTAACTCACTATGGACTGAAATGCCGTAAGATCAACTATTTTTTGTGAGCTTTTTGCCATTTGGGGCCCAAAAGCAGGAATGTAATTTGTCTTGTAAGATTTTGGCTAACCCCAAATCAAAAGTGAATAAGGGCTGTACAAAGAGCTCGGTTTTATTCATTCTCTAACAGCCGTGAAGAATTCTTCAAAAACATGCTAATCATACAAAATACCTGTGTAATGAGCTGATTGTAAAAGCTGTTGCTTTAAAGTCAACAAAAGGAAGCGACTAAAACCCTGAAGTTCATATTAAGCAATGAAACATGAAGTATTTACTCCAGGAGATTAGTATAAAGATCAAACCAAGTGAGTTAGGCAATAGCACTAGAACCCTGTGGCAATGCTAGACTGTGGGAAAGTACATATGTACTGTTTTTACTGTAGAGTTTTAGGGGAAATTCTAATTCAATAATGAGAGGCAGCATATTCAGAGCTGTGTATGGAGTCTTTATTAAAAGAGAACTGAGAGAGAGAGGACCTGACAGACAGGTTTCCCTAGCACCTAAATGACCCTCCCATTTATCACTATGACAACCCCAATGACCCTAGGTAGTCCAACAAACAAACAAACAAACAAAAAAACAAGGAGTCATGTGGAACTTTAAGACTAACAGATTTATTTTTCGCATGAGCTTTCATGGGAGAAAATCCCACTTCGTCAGATGCTTCGAAGTATTCCTCCCCCTCTAATGAAAAAGCCCTCCCCCCAAAATAAAGCCCTCCCACCCCAAAAGAATAAGAACTAAACTAGGAAATGAGGGTAGACTGCCCCATCTCCAGTGAACCCCCGGGGAATTATTCTGCCCGATGAAGAGGGGGTCGCTACTAGCTAAAGATCCAGCCGATTAGGAGGCCTTCTGTCTCGAGGTGGATTACTGCAAACTTCTGGTGTGCCCACACCACAAGGTGGTATTGGTGGTGGTGTGACCACACGTACCGGGGAAGTAGCCGGAACTGGAGAGGATGTTGTGTCCGGTTGGTCAAGGGAGGCTGAAGGCGTTGAAGGGGTGGCTGGAGCAGGAGAGACAGAAACAGTTGTTTCATGCTCTAATGTTGTATCATCAGTAAGGATGAAGTCAGATATGTCCGCTGGAGATGCATCTTTTGCATGGATACAACAGAGAAGCAACTGATCTACATGCTGTCGCCAAACTAGGCCACTCGCTGTCTGTACAGAGTAGGAAACAGGTCCTGTCTGGGCAATGACCGTTGCTGGAACCCATTTAGCTCCTGAAGCATAGTTTCGAGCAAGAACTGGCTGTCCAATGCTGAAGGTGTGGTCCTTTGTTCTTGGTGAATGCGTGGTGACCTGGTCCTGCTGTTGGCATTGAACCACTTGCCATGTGTCTCGTGGTTTCAACAAATCAAAGCAAGAGCACAACTGCCTTCCCATCCTAAGAAAAGCTGGAGATGCCTTAGTCGTAGCCTGCGGAGTGTTTCTGTAGGACAACAAGAAGTTGTCCAGGCGCTTCTGAAGAGGTGAATGTCCCTTCACAGATTTTAAAGCTTGTACGAACCTTTCAGCGAGTCCATTGGTGGAAGGATGATACGGTGCTGACCTGATGTGATGTATTCCATTGGCCTTCATAAAAGTTTAAAAATCCTGAGAAACGAATTGTGGTCCATTTTCACTCACCGGCTGTTCTGGAAGACCATAACGACTAAAAAAGCCACGCAGGGTCTGAATAGTGGTTTCCGTAGTAGTGGACTGCATTACAGAGACTTCTGGCCATTTTGAATGGGCATCCACAGCAATTAAAAACATACATCTTTCAAATGGGCCAGCAAAATGAACATGGATACATAGCCATGGCCTTTCGGGCCAGTCCCACGGGTGAAGAGGTGCCAACTGAGGTGCGTTCCGGACGCGCTGGCATGAGGTACAAGCTCTAGCTGTTTCTTCAATGGCCCTGTCTAAGCCCGGCCACCAGAAATAGCTCCGTGCAATTTCTTTCATGAGCACTATGCCGCAGTGACTTGAATGGAGCTGTTCCAACAAACGTGGTCTTAATGATGGTGGGATAATGATGTGCATACCCCACAACAAACACCCAGATTGGGTCGATAACTCTGTCCTCCTAGACACGTAGGAGCGGAGGTCAGGAAAGACCTGAGAGTCAGGTAAGAATGTTCCATGCATCACAAAATCCATAACTTGTGAGAGTACTGGGTCAACCCATGTCGCTTTCTTCACTTGAGTAGCTGTGACAGGTATGTTTTCCACCTGTTCAAAGTAAAAGATTCCTTCCTGACCCTGAGCTTGACGGTGTGCCAGTAAGGGTAGCCTTGAAAGACCATCAGCATTGCAATGCAAAGAGGACTGCCTATACTTGATTTCATATGTGTATCCAGAAAGTATCAATGCCCATTGTTGCATCTGACTAGCAGCCAAATGTGGGATGCCTGTGTGTGGCCCCAAAATTGATGTCAGGGGTCGATAGTCAGTGACAAGCATGAACTTCTTTCCCCACAGGTACTGGTGAAATTTTCGAACACCGAAAACAATGCCCTGTGCTTCGCATTCAATTTGGGCATAGTTAGTTTCTGCCTTGGTCAGGGAGTGTGAAGCAAAAGCAATAGGCCTCTCTTCACCAGAAGGCATAATATGTGACAATACAGACCCAACTCCATAAGGGGAGGCATCGCAAGCCAACTGTAGGGGCAAAGATGGGTCAAAATGTGTCAGAACCCTAGAGTTTACGAGTGAGCATTTAGCTTCATTAAATGCGACATCACAGGCTTCAGTCCACTTCCAGGCCTTTTTCGGCCCCAGAAGCTCATGTAGGGGTCTCAGGAGCATTACTAATTGTGTAATAAACTTGCCATAATAGTTCAATAACCCTAAAAAAGAGCAAAGTTGGCTTACATTCTGAGGTAGCGGAGCATCCATGATAGCCTTAACCTTGGTCGGAGACTTATGGAGACCATCAGCATCAATTATATGTCCTAAATATTCAACGGAGGGCTGAAAAACTTACATTTGTCTCTGAACACGTAGATCATACTCTGCCAGTCTTTGCAGAGTAGCTTCCAGGTTCATAAGGTGTTCCTCCTCATTTTTGCCAGTGACCACGATGTCATCCAGATAGCACTGTACTCCTGATAAACCACTCAAAATTTGATCCATTGCCCTTTGGAACAAAGCTGGGGCTGAAGTAATGCCGAAAGGTAAACGACAGTATCTGTACAACCCCTTATGTGTTACGATTGTCAACAACTCTTGAGATTCTTTTTCAACATGCATCTGCAAGTACGCTTGACTCAAATCAATCTTGCTAAATTTTTGTCTTCCAGCCAAACTTGCAAAGATGTCCTCAATGCGGGGAAGAGGATATTGTTCTGCACATAACATTGGGTTGACAGTGACCTTGCAATCTCCACAAATCCAAATGGAGCCATCCTTCTTCACTATTGGGACAATGGGTGTCACCCACTGGCTGTGAGTAACTGGCACTAAGACTCCCTCCTTGACTAACCACTCCAAGTTTTCTTCCACCTTTGGTCTGATGGCAAATGGCACCATCCTGGCCTTCAAACATTTTGGTTGGCAATCAGGCTTTATATTTAATTTCACAGCGATTCCCTTCATGCTGCCTAAGTCTTCACCAAAAACAGCAGCTTGTTTCGTTAGTACTGCTGCTAGATTCATTTCTTCTTTAGTCAGTTGATGCACTTGTGACCAATCAAGCTGGATTTTCCTTATCCAAGATCTTCCCATTAGGGCTGGGTAATTCCCCTTCACCACAAACAGTGGTAGCTTTGTGGTCTGTCCATTGAGCCCTACCTTCACATCAATAGCACCCAACAGGGGAACAGTCTCTCCAGTATATGTTTTCAAAACAACTACTGTTGGCTTAAGAGGCAGATGCCTAAAGTCCTCATACACAGTGTTAGAAACTAATGAAACTGCTGCACCAGTGTCCAGTTCCATGCGCATAGGTTTGCCTTCCAACGCAGGTGTCACCCAGAATTTACGTGGGCCAGCTGTTATAGACAAAACATGGAGAGAATCTTCATCTTCCAACTGAATGTCACTATGATCACCCGTATTCTGCTCTACTGCATGCAGAATTTCCCTCTTAGTCCGCCAAACCAATGGCCCATTTTTCTCAGGTTTGCCTTTTCTGTTCGGCTCATCCTTCCTTTGTTTGCAGGCACATTCAATGTGCCCTCTCTTACCACATTGTCGACACAGTAGTTCCTTAAATCGGCACTCTGATGTGAGCTGACTCTGCTTCCCACACCGGTAACATTCCTGTCTCCCCGGTGCCCTGGAGGCAGGTTGTAGGGATACTTCACACACGCTGACCCCTATCTGTTGCATGTCTTGGGTGACGCATTCCATGGAGCATGCAATTTCCACAGCCTTCTGCAAGGTGAGTTCACCATCAGTCAATAGGCATTTTGTGTTGATTCACTGTGCAGGCCACACACCAGCCTGTCATGCAGCATTTCCTCTAACATGTTCTTGAAGTCACAGTGTGCTGCCAGCTTCCGCAGAGCTGCTACAAACTGTACAACTTATTCACCTTCACCTCAGTTCCTTTGGTAGAACCTATACCTCTGTGCAATTACTAGTGGCTTCGGGGGAAAAATGTACTCCCAGAACTTCCACTAGGTCCCCGTAAGTTTTCTGCTCTGGCTTCTCCGGATAAAGCAAATCACATAGCAAATTATAAGTCTTAACTCTAATGACCGTCAGAAAAACTGGTACCTTCTTCTCATTAGTTATGTCATTTGCTATTACAAAATTCTGAAATCGGGCTGTATATGTCTGCCACAAATCTGCCGAATGATCAAATGCTTCAAGGGTTGTAGTAAGTAAAGCCATGATGCCCTCTTGTGGTTATTGTTTGTCTCTTCACTTAACAGTAGGCAGATCAGCTTTCAGAATAGCCAGCCGGCCTTTTCTCTTCCTTGTCCTTAACAACAGGCAGATCAGCTTTCAGAATAGCCAGCTAGCCCTTAGGCAAACAGATCAGCTTTCACAGCTACAACCCAACTCCCGTACAAGCAGTAAAATAAAGTTTTGCTTCTTACATTGCATTCTGGTTTTCCAAAGTTGCCAGGATTGCTGAAGATAGCCAACTCCATCACAAATCCCATCCTCTGTTGCCAGATGTAGAGTTTTAGGGGAAATTATAACCCAATAATGAGAGGCAGCATAATCAGAGCTGTGTAAGGAGTCTTTATTGAAAGAGAACTGAGAGAGAGAGAGGACCCGACAGACAGGTTTCCCTAGCACCTAAACAACCCTCCCATTTATCACTATGACAACCCCAATGACCCTAGGTAGTCCAAAACACCACATTTACAAACTGCAATATCCTCCAGCGGAGAGGATTTATCATATGTCAAGGGGCAAGAAAAGTGATTCTAATGAGTATAAATGTAAGCATTAAAGGCCTGTCTGAGAAAATGGTCTGAACGTGTTATTTTGGAACTGTTTGAATCAATACAACCTCTTTAATTTGCTGGGGTAATCTGACCTGATCCTGTAATTATACTTACTTCACTACATTCACCCCTCCTTCCTATACTGTTTTCTTTCCATTTTCAAGCTTCTGAAAATGGAAAGGATCTGACCTGATCCTGTGATTATACTTACTTCACTAAATTCACCCCTCCTTCCTATACTGTTTTCTTTCCATTTTCAAGCATCTGATGAAGTAGGATCTCCCCATGAAAGCTCATGTGATAAATACATTTGTTAGTCTTTGAAAGAGCCACAAGACTCCTTGTTTGCTTTTCTGAAAAACATGGGAACACTTGCATTAAAATAACTAAAATGGCACTACCTGTGGTCATTTAAAAGCTGAAAATATCTCAATCCTAATTAGCAGATGCTTTTCTAACTGAGAAACTCAAAATACTGTACAGATAAAGTCAAGTATCATGATGGTCCTCTTACATACTGGGAAATGGAGGTATGTATGGGCCTTGCCCATCACCATTCAACAAATCAGTGGCATAAGCAGAACATAAGAATGACCATAATGCACCAGACCAATCGTCCATCTAACACAGTATACTCCTGCTTTCCAACAGTGGCCAATGCCAGGTCCTTCAAAGGGAATGAACAGAACAGGTAATCATGGAGTGATCCATCCCATCATCCATTCCCAGCTTTTGGCAAACAGAAGTTAGAAACACATAGAACATGGGGTTGCATCCCTGACTGACCACATTGACTAATAGCCACTGATGGACCTACCCTCCTGAACTTATCTACAAAAAATGGCTGTGTCCACAGGTATTTTTTATTTCAAAATAACACAGGTTATTTCAAAATAAAAAAGATTTGGTCCACACAACGTTTTCTTATTTCAAAATGATGTGATCCTTCATTTTGAAATAAGAAACGTCCTTTCAAAACAGCTTAAACCACTTTCTTTCTGAAATGGCGGTTATTTCGAAATGGTCATTTTGAAATAACCCCATTGGGACATTATTTCAAAACAATGGTTGTTTCGAAATAACAACTTTTGACCTTCCTTCCAGGGTGCTTAGCAGCTGCCTGTGACTGGATTTTCAGCCCTGTGGGATCTGCCAGGCTGCCAGCAGGGCTGGATTAACACAGGGCTGGGAGGCAGAGGCTATAGCCCATGGCCTGGGCCCTGGGCAAAGGGGGACCCTGGCAGGACCCATGGGTGGCGGGGAAGCCTGGCACCAGCTGCTGCTGGTCCCACTGGCAGCAGCACATAGAGCAGCGAGGACCAGAACCATGCCTGTGAGACCTGCCAGACTAGCTGTGCTGAGGCATAGGGGTGAGGTGGACCTGTCTGAGGCAGCTCCCTATGCTGGCAAAGACCGTGCCCAGCTGTTAGTGCCTGAAAACTTAAAGCATTGAGGCGAGGGGGCAAGGAGGATGATGCCCATGGAACTAGCCTGTGGGCTGTGCTGTCCAAACTCTCCTCAGATGAACTGCCCCCCAATGATATCCCCAGCAGTTGCACTAAACCAGCCCTGCACTGGGCTTAGCAGGGTGCTGCAGGCTACTAGGGGATGTAAGCAGGGGCAACTCCTCCTTCCAGGGCCCCGTGGACACCCCCTGTGGCCGGTACCTGGGCTATTGACCTCTCCTGCCGTATGCCACCGTATGAGGCCAGGGATGCTCAGGGTAGAGACAGTGCCAGGCAGTGTGGAGGGCAGGGTTTAAAAAATTTGGGAAATTCCCCCCGTGTCTGTGCCCCGCTCCCATGGCCTCATGCACCCTCCCACAGGTACAGATCCTCCTTCCCAGGGCAGCTGGGGTCAACACTTGGCAGCGGGGACCCCACAAAATATAAGAGCTCCAGGTCCAAAGGAGAGTTAATTCAGCCCTGGCTGCTGGCCAAAGGCAACTGCTGCCTGGCTGCAAGCCCAGGAACCCTTGGGCCCTCAAGCCAGGGCATGGGAGGCTGCTGCTGGGCTCACAACCGGGGCAGAAAAGGCTGCAGCCCTGCTGCAAGGCCTGGTCACTGGCAAACCAAGGACTGCTGCTGGCAACCCAGGCTGCCAGAGGACCTGCAGCTTCCTGCACCCAGGTACCCATCGACTGTGCCTGGTGCAGACGTTGCAACCCTGCTGGGAGGCCGGGCACATCAAAAAGCTGCGGGCGGCTGCCACAGGACTGCAAGCCTGGATGTGGTCAGCTGCAGCCCTCCTGCCAGCCAGGCACAAATGGCTGCCTCCCAGCCAGGGAGCTGATACTGACATGTTGCAAGGGGCTCCTAGCCAGGGCACAGGAGGCTCCAAGCCCAGAAGCAGGCTGCTGCAACCCTGCTCCTGCTCAGAGCTGGAAGCTGCAGTCAGCTCCTGGCCTGGGTGTGAAGTAGTCCCCACGTCCCCGCCGGGAGTGGGGTTGGGGAGCAACCAACAGGGAATGCAGGAGCCTTTGAGCTTCCTGCAGGGAGCTGAGAGAACCCACACTGCCCCTGAGGCTGGTGGAAGTACTCCTGGTGGGCCACACTCCACTAACCCAAGGATAGCAGTGTGGATGTCAGCGCTGTTGGCTGAATGTCAACATAAGAACTGGTGCCAGAATTTCCTAGTGCAGACAAGACCTCAGTTTCTCTATCTGAAAACGAGGGATAATAATACTTGCCTGCCTCAGAGGAGTGTAGTTAATTCATTATTTTTGATTAGGTGCTTTGAGGTCTGATGCAAAGTGCTTTAGAAGTGCTAAATATTTCACAGTTAACTTTTCATTCATATGCACTCCTGGCTCACAGGAGCCTGGGACTTCCACTGATGTTGGAGGAACTTGGCAGAACAGTGCAGAGGGCAGGGTAAGTCCAACAGAGCCCCATCAGGCCCACCCGAAGTGAGAGATGGGAGGGCTAGATGAGACAAGATGCCACCAGGCCAGCCTTATTCTCTGTTCAGAGGGGACTGTGTTTCCTCCTCCCTTCCATCCACAACACTGAAGCAAGCTCTGGATCACTGTGTGGCAGGCAGGCATGCACCACTATGCTGTCCTCAGAGCCAGTGTCGACAGCTGAGCAGTTAATGGCCAAGAGCAATGGATCCCCTCCCTGTCCCAGACCCCTTTGGGTGTTCCCAAGGGGTAAGTAGAAGGCTGGTGACAATCAGGTGTGGGGTGTCACCAGGGCCATTGCTGCCCCCAAAAAAGGGTCAGGGCTCAGCCCCAGGTTTGCCCCCTGCCTTGCCACCCACCAGGTCTTGGGATATGGAGCTTCTTGCCCAGCTCACCTTCTCTCATGGGGCTGTCTGCACCCATCCTTCCTCCTGTTCAAATTTTCAGTATCACTCCCAAGCTCCTAGGAGGTGGCCTGTTTAATATACCCTGCCCCCCAACCCTATGATCTGTAGGTTCAGTCACTGCCACCAGTCAGCCAGGGAGGGAGAGGAACAGTTTGAGTGAGTCATTCTGGGACAGCCACTGTCCGCGGGGGTTGACAAACCAAAAGAGCAGAAAAGCCATTTCCCCCTACCCTCCCACCACAACTGCATGAGCCCAGCAGCTGTGCCATGGCCCCTAGCACTGGCTGGGGGTGTACGGGTGGTGCTGCTCCCTCCATCCCTCCCTCCACTGGAGGCGTGGAGCAGCGCTGTCCCGCCTATCCCCAGCTGACCATCCATCCCAAGAGCGGCTGGCGGAGTACTGTGCCTTGTGGAGGCAGGGCCCTGGAATGGCCCACTCCACGGAGTTCAGGCCACTTTGATCTGGCCACCCCAGAGCTGAACAGGCCCAATCAAGGGCCTAGGGGCAAGGTGGCCTCTGTTCAGCCCTGGAGTGGCCAGATCGAAGTGGCCTGAACTCCATGGATGGGCTGTTCCAGGGCCCCGCCTCTGCAAGCTGCAACTCTCCACCAGCCACTCTTGGGAGAGGCAGCCCGCTGGGGGTAGGTAGGCCAGCGCTGCTGCACCTCGCCAGGGGAGGGAGGGATGGAGGGAGCAGGTGCCACCCATACACCCCCTGCCAGTGCTAGGGGCCATGGCACAGCTGCTGGGCTGCCTCCTGCTCATGTGGTTGTGGTGGGAGGGTGGGGGTGACCCAGGCACCCCTGATCTGACAATGATACTGGAGATTGCCAGGAAGCCAGAAGGGATCACTCAGGGAGCCACAGGTGGCTCACTGAACCTGTGTTGCTGATCCCCAGCCCCTGTCCCATGGTGAGTCTGAGACTGTTGCCTGCAGAGGTGCGCATAGGCTGCAGCCGACGTGGGATGGGAGTGGAAAGGACAGGGGTAGGGGGCAAAGTCCATTTGTGGGCCTCCCCCCCCCATGAGATGCTTTATTCTAATCAGAAAGCTGTCATGGGTGCAAACCTTCAGTTATTCACCAAGCTAGATGATGCCCTGTTTATAAATAAAGGAACTCACACATTAAAGAACCAGAAAAGACCCTCCTTAGATGCATTTTGTTTAGCAGCCAAACAAACTTGGGGTATGGTGGCACTTTTAAAGACAAACAAATTTATTTATTGCATGAGCTTTCATGGGAGAACAGCTCATGTGATAAATCAATTTGTTAGGCTATGTCCACACACAAGGGCTTGTTCTGAAATAGCCATTTCGAAATAAGGAAAAAAGCGGGACTCAAAATAGCACACAGTGGACATGCTATTTTGAGATAGGGGAGGGGAGGGGCTGGGGGGCTTGTGTGAGGCTGGGGCCGCCCCACGCCCAGGGTTCCCCAGCGCCCCCCCACCTGGTCCTGCCGCAGGTGGCCCCAGCCCTGGCCCTGCTGGTGGCAGGAGTGGGTGGGGGGCACCACGGAAGCCCAGGGGCAGGGCAGCCCCAGCCCCAGCCCTGGCAGGAGCGGGTGGGGGGGTGCTGGGGAACTCAGGGTGCGGGGCAGCCCCAGCCCCAGCCCCTGCCCCGCTCCCTACAGGGGAGGGCACCGGGGTGCTGATCCCTGGCCAGGGTGCTGAGGGCAGGTGGGAAATTCCCCCCAGGGTGCACAGCACCCTGGGGGGAAGGTCCCTGTTATTTCGAAACAATCCTTGTTTCGAAATAACATGTCCAAACAGCGTTACTTTCAAGACAGCTGATTTTGAAATAACCCTCCTTTCGAAAGCAAAGTTGTTTAAGCTGTTTCAAAAGGAGGGCTCTTGTTTTGAAATAAGGAGCTCCCTCCTTTTGAAACCCTGCAAATAGTGTAGTGGCTAGCACCTTTGCTTAACATGCAGAAGGTCCTGGGTTCAATTCCTAGGGGGTCGGACTTGATGATCTCATGAGGTCCCTTCCAGCCCTATGATTTGATTTGAAACAAGAAAACCTCAGGTGGACATAGGGGCTTTTATTTCAAAACAACCAGTGTTGTTTTGAAATAAAAGCCCGGTGTGGACATACTTTACTCTTTAAAACCACCACCAGATGCCTTGTTTGTTTTGTTGAACTAGGCTTACAAGACTACCTCTCTGAAACTTGTCATCTAGCAGCCAGTTTGTTGCAGTATCAGAAAAGAAAGTCTAAAGGAAAATGGTATCTTTCTCCCTTATGTATTTAGCACAAAGGTCTTTTTCACCAGTCCCAGCTGCCTCTTATCTCCTTAGGAAAGTGTTGTGGTATTTGTTATGGAGGAGCTTAGTTCTCTGATCATTGTGGATTTTTTCTTTACCTCCTCTGCTCTGCCAGCCAGCCTGTGCAGGGATAGAGTTACCAGATACCAAAGCATGGAAAGGAGGACAGGGAAGTAGGAAAAAGAGGACATTGGAGGACACATGGAGAAAATGTAGTATTAATGTAATATTCTGTTTTTAGGGGGCCCTGGAATGCTTCCCCCTAAAAATAGGATTTTCTGGGGTGTTCCAGCATACTTTAACCCCTGTAAGTAAAAAGCCAGACAAAATCATGTATTTTTAAAATGACTGCCGGGTGGAGGACTAGAAGGTAAAAAGGGGGACGTGTCCTCCTTTTGCCTTACATCTGGTAACCCTATGCAGGGAGAGTCTAGTGGAAAGACTTTCTCCATTCCAAGCTTGCATTCCAGTCGTTGCTGCCTCTCTCCCTTGCTTCTTCCCCTCCCTCAGCTTGTACTCCCAAACTATATCCATGCTAGCCTCTCTTTCTGGAAATATGTCCCTTCACTGAAGAAGTAAACAATTTAATTTGCAGCCAAGGAACTTTAGATTATAGTTAGAAAGTGTTTCTGAATATTAAGGATAATTAAGCACTGGAACACATTACTTAGGGAAGTTGAGGAATCCTTGTCCTTGGAGGATTTTAAGAACAAGTTGGACAAACACCTGCCAGGGGTGATCTAGGAATATGTAATCCTCCACATGCCAGGGTGGACAATGTGATCTCAAGGTCCCTTCTAGTTCTACATTTCTATTTCTATCATTATTAATACCAATTCAGGCTCTACATTCAAGAGCAACAGTGGGAGCACTTGTGTAGCTAAAGCTATAGGCAATCACCAGTATTTTTATCACTCTAACAACTCACTCTGCTCAGAGCAGGTCTATCTGACTTAGTGGAAAAAATGTTGGCAAATAGCTTAGTGTGTGGTAGTACCACAGTTTCTAATGCCATGGCAAAAACTGAGCTGAAATGGCATTAGCACCTGTGGGAACAAATGCCCGACGTTCATTTAGCTCTCAAAAATAACGTGGCTTTATCTTCCCAGAAATCATTATTTTTTTCCCCTTTCTTAACCTGTGTGACCTCTGGATTCCCCTTTTCTCCCTATACCATAGCAAGCAGTTGCTCAGCACCTGAACTCCTTTGATGCACATCAACGTTAGCAAAGAGAAAGTTAGCATAGCAATTCTTTTAATATTGAATCACTAGACCCATTCACTGAAGTTACCTTTAAAGAATTTGATCAACTCCCTGTACATTTATAAAGATCAGTACTAACCTCCTGTAACTCCTGATCCAGTCCACGGTCTTCTTGAATAAGAAATCCTCCCGTCAAGTTATAAAGTTTTGTAGCTCCACCTGTTGGGAGGTGAGACCACTTTTGTCCAATAAATTAAAGATAAAATGCCCACAGTTAAACACATGAAATCAGTTGGCTCTGACTCCTCTCTGACATAACACATGTATCACAATCCCCTGACGGATGTGTTGCTAATTCAGAAACCTAAAGGTTCACAATAAAAAACTCATGATGGATTGAGGCAGTTCATAGACTCTAAGGTCAGAAGGGACCAATATGATCACCTAGTCTGACCTCCTGTACAACGCAGGTCAAAGCATCTTACCCACCCACTCCTGTAATAAACCCCAACCTATGTCAGAGTTATTAAAGTCCTCAAATCATGATTTAAAGACTTTAAAATACAGAGAATCCACTATAAAGCTATTTGTGGAAAGCTTCACTCATCATGTTTTCACTATTACCTGCTGGAGGTGGGGGTGTTGGGGTTAATTTCCTGTTATACCCCTTATTTTTGCTTGTTATAATGGTAAGTTGCTATTAAGTAGTGTACCTAACCAGCCTGCGCAGGCTTGGTTATGTTAACCAGCAGAGTTGCACAATCCAGCAATGTAACAGTTATGGTGTGTTGGCAGGCAGCCAAGGTTTAGAGTCTGCCTAGCAGCCAGGAGCAGAGTCCGCCTGGCAGCCCGAGAACTTTCTCTAAGGACTGCCGCTTGATTGGAGGGGCAGAAGGGCTGCGAGAACCTTCCATAAGGTTTTGAATGTGATTGGGGAAGGTTGTTTATTACTGGACCTTTCTGTGTGCTCTGCTAAATGATTGGTAAGACCCTCCACAGCGGGAGAATGGGACTCTCTGATTGGGCAGTTTGAATGAGCCACAGAGTTTATTATGGGTTGCCTGCTGTGGAGAGGGGGTTTTCCTTTTTGGGGAATCCTTCCAGTGCTTCGTGGTGGATTGGGGCTGGAGAAGAGCCTGAAGACCAGGAGATCAAGGGCACACATGAGGTGGCTTCTGCCAAATAGCCTGCGGGGAGTGCTGGCAGGGGGCTGAGTGTGCTGGGGCAGGTTGGCTAGTTTGGTTTAAGCGCCTGCCACTGGAGAGGACACCTTTGAGCAGTGTGTGTGTGGACTTGCTCCGTTGCTGGGAGTTGGACTGAGGCACCTGGAAGCCCTCAGTTGCAAGAGGCGGAGTAGGAGAACTGAGTGGGACTTTTCCTAGTCAAGGAGTCTGGCTTGGGCACCAGAAGCCCCAAGTGCAGATAGAGGAGGAATCGTCATGGGACACTCAGCGGACCAGCTCGGGAGAGACCCTGAAGAAGGATCCGTCCGGAGACCCTGGGATTTGGAGCCTGGGACTGTGTTTCAAGGCCCTGCACTACCCTGGGAGGCTGGGATCCCTGGACTTTGCTTAGGGTGAATGGACTCTAGTTGCAGGACTAGACCACCAGTGGTCCAGAAGCAGACAGTCCATGCTCAAAGGATGCCGGACCTGGACCCAGAAGTAGATGGTCAGAGGAGCTCGCCGCAGCCTGAGAGCCACTGATCAAGCTGAGCCCTACGTGGCTACTTGCAGTGGTGGGACTTGGCCTGTGCCTGGAGCTGAAGATTGCGCGGGAGTCGGAGGCCAAAGCCCCATACAGGGTGAAGCAAGACCATAAGGGAAATCCAGGCAGCTGGGCATATAGGTCCTCTTAGCTTTCCCTTTCCTGTTTTTCTCTTAGATTGGGTTTCAGGGTTTGGGCGTTGGCCTACTGGGTGGTGTGTTTGGTCTGGGGTGTAAAGTGAAAGCTTACCTTCCTGTAAATGGGGTGGGGGTTTGTTTAATAAATGGTGTTTGTTTTGGAAACCGCTGTCTCCTAGTGTTTATTCCACCAGGCTATATAAAACGTGAGTTGGTAGAGGCTCGAGGGGCAGCTTGTATTCAACACTCCTGAAACCATTTCTGGGAATATTAGTATTTTTCCAGAACAGGGGTGGCCTCTCCTGTGGTTAGGACCCATGGCACAAAGATCAATGGCTAGTCTTTGGCAGCAGCTCTGCCCAAGATGAGCAGTTCTTGGGGGATGGGTAGGGGAACAAGGACCCTCTTACTCCACTAGATTCTGACCCAGGGCTCTGGGAGGTTGGTTCAGCTTTGCCTTGGATCAGGGACCACAGAGCCACTGGGCTTCCACCACCAGTGCCCCCGAGTCTGGTCCTTTCTTCCCCACCAGCCTAGTACCATGGCGCAGGTGGGCCAGGGTTGGGGGGGCTGGACTGGGGCCAGAGCTAGCCATGGTCCAACCAGTCTGCTCTGGGCTGGCAGGGCTGACTGGCACATATGGTTCAACTCCGGATGCGGCCCAGAGGGGCTGCACCGGAGGCTGTACTGAATGGGGCTGTCAGCTCCCACCACCCCGAGGGCCATGATTGGCCAAACTGCAGTTGGCCTGCCCCACCCTTGGGGGGCAGAGCAGCCAGCCCAGGGGCAGGGTTGGAGCTCAGAGCCCAGCCTCTGGGCTGGCCGATCCCACCACTGGGGAGCAGACTGGCCAGCCCAGAGGTGAGGCAGGAGCGTGGATCCTGGCCTCTGGGCCAGCCCACACTGCTTTCCACCACCCCCAGTACCAGCAGGATGGGGGCCCCCATATTGTGGTGGGTACCCTGGGCATGGGCCCAATTGGCCTGTGTGTTATGCTGCCTCTGGGCTTTGCTCACCCTGCAGCACCTTGTATCAGCATCAAATCAGCTTCCTTGGTTACCTTCCTCCTTTCCTCTGCATCCCAGTCAGCTTCTGAGCTCCCTGCCCTGGTCCCAGTCTCTGTGGGCTGTAGCTCCCCCTGTTCCCTAATTTGGAGCAGGATTCAGCCATGACTTCTCTGGAATTCCCAGAGCACATCCTTCTTCCTGGCTGCCAGTCCCAACTGAGAGGGCTCCCTGCCTTTCAAATGCTGGTTTCAACCCGAACATGTTTGGCACAGGCAGAGGGGCACAACCAATGTTCCCTCTAAGGTTTGACGGCTTGTGTGCAAAATTTTGAATCCATGTGCAAAACTTTTTCTGAATAAAATTTTTGTGCAACTTCACGTGATGGAAATTATTGAAAAATATAGAACAATGAAAAATTAATAAGTTATTTAAATTTTTTATTAATAATTTGAATGTATTCTATGCTTATGTGACTTTTGTCTCATCAATTCTTCAGTCCTGTTTGTCTGCCTTTGTCGGTTTTCCAAAATGAATAAGCACATAAAAAAGTTAAAGTGAAAGCAATTAACTTGCCTCTCATTTTTCATTTTGCATAGCAGCCCATTTTACAATTAAAAAAAAATGGTCCTAAATTATTCCTAACCAGTTCAAATGTGACCCTTTATTTGTTTTACTTAATTGGTCACTATTAGTAATCTTGATCACAGTATACTTTATTTGCCTTGATTTTATTAGTGTTTGCTATATATTTTTTTCCCAATTTAACCCTTCCCTAAGGAGCAACAGGCCAAAAGGTAAAAAACCCAACCCAGGGCTTGACCCTGTGATCACAAATCTGTTATTCTACCAACTGAGCTACAGGCATTCCATATATAAAAACTTCTAGGCATAAAGGATAACTGTGTACTCCACTGCCCCTTGATCCCGCCCCCCCCCC
>ML681979.1:11520850-11631543 GCA_007922195.1 Podocnemis expansa
CTAGCAACTCCCCCCCCCCCCCAGCCAATCCTCAGTGGGGCTTCAGGCCTGCCCCCTGCCCATCTTCAGCTGCTCTCCCAGCCTGCCCCCTCCTCCAGTTGATCCTTGGCCATGGTTAAGGCCTGTCCCCCCCACCCCCCATCCAATCCACAACCACTTTGCCAGACTAGGGTTACCAGATACCAAAACATGGAAAGGAGGACAGGGAAGTACAAAAAGGAGGATGTTGGAGGACACATACACATCTGGGGCTCCGCCTGGGCCCCCTTCATCCACCCAGCCAATGCCCCCCCCCAAATGCTTGCCCCATAGATCACCCAACTCCAGGGAAATCTGTCTAGCCCCTAGTTACAGCGTGAGATTAATTGCAAGAACAGAGGCTCAAGAATATCAAATGAATAGCTTAAGTATTTTTCCTCTTCACATTAAAGTAACCGTAAAGCCAAACACTTTAAGAAGTCACAAAACTAAGTATTTAATGCGTATATCAAGATGCAAGGAGAATCACACTGCAGAACTCCTATCCAGACTGATGTTTTTACATTGTGAGTTGCAAACAGAAGCACACCGCCAATAAATTTAATGTAGTAATTATGGACAAGATTAAAATCAGTTTTAACACAGTTAAGTTCCTTCACAGAATTCACTCATTGTTTGACACACAGAGCGATGGGCCCTTGACTACATGAAGTCTAACAGAATTTGAGGTGTTGGCTTCTAAAGGAAAAATAATCTCTTTCAGCAGTATTCTCCCCATGACTTGAAATTAGGGGTGTGGTGCAGGGGGATGTTTGGGGGGGGGGTATAGGGGGTGCTCACTCATTTGCTCTAACACTGTTACTAGCTGACAACTGGGGGGGTGCAGGCGGAGTGTACAGAAATCCCTGTCTAGCCTCAGTTTTGAGCCCCACTGTGCAGTATTTAAAAAAAAAAAATCACAGACAAGCTCTTTAGATTTTATACACACAGGAAAGGAGAAATCAGAAAAAATGAGAGCTGCTGGTTTTTATGTGCAGACCTGCCTGAAACATAACCTTTTACCTAAAATGCAAATTTCTGGAAACATCATCTCCTACTATGTCTGCCATAAACCACAGATGGATATATATCTATTTTATGACAGTTGATATTTTGTTTGCTTTTATGTGAAATACACATCAAATGGGGGGGGGGGCGGAGTAGAAGTCGATGTTTGTGACTATCAAATGCTCCACCCAAGAGGACAGCACCTATTCTTGAATGCAATGATCAGTTTTTTCCTAAATATACCAAAATAAAAATAAGCATAGAGTATATAGGCAAAAGCAAGCTGCTTGTTTTATATGATTTGATAAACTAACAAAGGGACAAATATTGCAATCCTTACTCCATCAAATTTCCCACTGACTTCATTTAAAATATAGGATCAGGCCCAGCCCAGCAGCTACTTTAGAATGGATAATACTTGCACATCTGTGTATCCTACTAAAATTTAAGGACACATCTATAGTGGACTAATCTCTTCTTGGAAGGGAGAAACAAACTAAAAAAAATCACACTGGGAAAAGGAAAATCTTACAGATTCAAACCTCCTCACAATCAAAAGTGAACTTTGTTGGACCTCTAAACAAAAGATTTGTTGTCAAAAGCCAAGGTTCATTAGCTGGAATAAAGATCTGGCTTAGCCCAGCCGTTGGAGAAACAAACCTCCCCAGAAACTTTAAGCCAAGCAGGGCAGCAAAGCAGAAAGCAAAGAAGGAGTCACAGGTTTCTCTCTGGGCACTTCAGAGACCCCATCAAGGTGAAGAAAAGCCCCAACCCCTCCAAAAAATAAGATCAAACCTTCCCCAAAATCAGGTGCAGGGAAAGAGTAGAGGACCTGAGCTGGAGCCTGGAAAGAAGCCTGGGGTGAGGAGCCGAAGCAACAAAGCACAGCGAAACCACTTGTAGCACTGCAGCTATAATGCCTGGAGGACGGAGGAGGGCAGGACAAAGAGGAGGAGTCTTAAAGTGCTACATGACTCCTTGTTTTTTTAGGTAACCCTGAGCCTGACCAGCTCCCAGCTGATCTTCAGGCGCTCTGCTGACCCCTGCCTGGCCCGGCCCCCCCCCCCAGCTGCTCTGCTGGCCTGGCCCTTCTCCCCACTTTGACGGCCTGGGCCTGCCCACCCCGGCCCCAGCCCCGGCCCGGGCCCCTCCTCCCTCAGCTGCTCAGCTGGTCTGCCCCGAGGCCTGGTCCCGCCCCCACTCCCCTGCCTGATCCTCAGCCGCTCTGCCGGCCTGTCCCAGCCAGTCCTGGGCTACGCTGCTGGACTGGCCATCCCCGTGCGCGGGAACTGGAAACCCCTGCGCAGGGAGGGGTTTCTTACGTGCACGGCCGCGCTGCTGCGCATGTTAGAGGGAACAGTGGGCACGACCTCCTGATCCCAGAGTTGTTCCTTAATTCCACCCTATCCAGTGAGGGATTTATACGCTCTGTCACACATCCGCCACACAGCTCCACATCTCAGCATCAGCTCCAGGATGCGGTCCTGAGGTTCTTGCACCCCCATTTCTTGAGAAAAAAATGTGCATTTTTGTGAAAGACTATCCGGTGAAAGACTTTGGAGCTATACAGCTACAGGGAGAGGTACTGCCAGGTAATCCTGAGGCTGGTATTCTTTTGTGGTATTCAGTTTCCATAGCAATACATGGTCCATCACTAGCCAAGAGGCCTTTTCCCCACAAGTAGTACTTCAAATCATCCACTGTGAATTTCACTGCCCAGGCCTACTGCTTGAGGAGCAAATAGTTGGTTCCTCACAAGAACAACTTCCTGCAGAGGCACACTATGAGGTGTTCTTCTCCATTGATGTCTCAGGATGGCACCATACCCAAGGAAAAAAAAACAAAAACAAAAAACCAAGGAGTCCTGTGGCACTTACAGACTAAGGCTATATCTATACTTAGAATTTTAGCTCGAATTGACTGAATTCGAACTAATCAAGTTGAACTAATAATGATTAGTTCAAATTCAGTCAATTCGAACTAACATGGCCACACTAGGAAAACCAGTTCGAACTAGCATATCCATGTACAGAACTTGCTAGTTCGAATTGCAAGAGGGGCACCATGAGAGGTGTGGCAACATGGCCCCCTAGAAAGGCAATGCCACCACCCAATCCCCTGCTGGGCTCCCGCCCCCCCCCCCCCCCCAGTGTAGCATAGGGAAAAGCACACCCTGTCCAGCTCTAGGCAGGGTGCCGCCAGAGCTGGGTAGAGGATGTTTTCCCCCAAGCATGGCACAGGAGGCCGGAGCCTGCAAGGGATGTTTTCCCCTGACAGGGCTTTTTGGGGCCAGGGCACCCCCACGCACAGAGCACAGCAGAGGTGGGGGAGAAAGGATTCCCCGGGCCTTGTGCTGTCACTGTGGAGCTGGGGGAATTCCTTCTCCCCCCCTGCACTGTCAGTGCAGCAGTCTCAAGGGATACTGGACCCCCCGCGTGCAGCCAGCAGGGCTCCAGGTGCGTGTGGGGGTCCCATCCCCAGGACCAGCCAGCAAGGCTCTGGCCATGCGTGGGGATCTCTTTCCTGGGCATGGCCAGCAGGGCTCCAGCCGCATGCAGGGATCCTTTCCCCAGGCGTGGCCAGTGGGGCTTCAGCCATGCATGGGGTCCCCTCCTGCATGTAGCCAGTGGTGCCTGGAGCTGCACTGAGCTCTGGGGTCCCCACCACCCCACCCACCAGCCAGGGGACCTGGCCCCATCGGGTCCCTACAATTTTGCCGGGGGGTACCTTTCTTCCAGGGTGCCATGTACCCTAAGAGGAAGGTTAAACTATGTTAATTTAAATTGAAAGTTGTTTGAATTAACGTAGCTAGACACTGTCAATTTGAACTAGCCAGTTTGAATTGACAGTCAGTTTGAAGTTACATGAGGTTTTATACTTTCGAAGCCTCCTCTCTTCAATTCAACCTAAGGGAAGCCTTATGTCGAATGGGCAAAACAGTGTCTAGACATGCATTTTTTTAATTCAGCCTAATGGTTATTAGGTTGAATTAAACTCTGTGTATAGACATACCCTAATAGATTTATTCTTCACACAAGGTTTGGGGGATAAAATCATCTGTGAAGTAAGATTTTCTCCCACGAAAGCTCATGCGAAAAATAAATCTGTTACTCTTTAAGTGCCACGCGCCTCGTTGTTATTGTTGGTGTTGTTGTTGTTGTTGTTGCTGGAGTAGACTAAAATGGCTGCTCCTTTGGTACCATATCCAGGCCCATTGTGGAGACATCTGTTTGGAGTACAAACTTCTTGGTGAAGTTGGGGTGGGCAGACATGGGACCTTGACTCATCTACTGGTGTGCTTCCTTGGACTGGTGTGCAGTTGAGACTGCTCATCAACAAACCACAGGCCGTGACACAATGCATGACCCCACAACAAAAACATCAGGTACATCAGTTTCTTTGAGCTCACAGAGTGCTGTACTGTAGGCACTTCTCACCCAACTTCATTACCATCATGATTTCCTTGACAGACCCTGGTAAAGCACACCAGTCCAAGGAAGATCCCACAGCCTGTGAGAGGGCCTTCTGGGAGCTAAAGAAGTAGATGAGTCAAGATCCCATGTCTGCCCACCCCAACTTCACCAAGAAGTTTGTACTCCAAACAGATGGCTCCACAAAGGGCCTGGGTATGGTTCCAAAGGAGCAGCTGTGTTAGTCTAGTCTCAACTGCCCATAGCCTACTTGGTAGCCCATGTAGGCCCCATCTTTCTGGGCCCAGCTGGCATTTGTTTAGTTTGACTGTTAGACCTGCTCCCTGAAAGGCTTGCAATACCGTATATGCATGGCTCATGATACATGCACACTTGGCTAATCCACGTACCTAAAGGTTCACCAAAATTTCATGATGAATTGGGACAGTTGTTTGTGGAAAGCTTCATTCCTGTTTTCACTATTACTTGCTGTAGGTGGAAAAAGGCCTCTCACCTGGCTGTAGATGACAATGTTTGTCTACGTATGACACAGCATACAACCCATCTGGGCATGTTACCCAGGGTTCTGCGAACCCAATGTTCAGGGCAACTTTACTTCATGCAATGTGATGTCAGAAAATAAGCCAAAAGGACACACAGCCATCTAGGAGATTGATGGACTGGATAAACAAGAGTGCTCTTACTTCAAAGCTACAACTTACCTGGGATCAGAAACTCATCATGTTAGTAAAATACCCCAACCCTCAATATTTACCAAAGTTGAGATGGAATTCGAGTGCAAATAGTGATAGCTTCCTGACTGGCCTGATCTTCCAGCTGGCATTAGGGATCTTGAAGCTGTGTCCAAGAAGAGATCCCAAAGAATCCAAGTGTGTCCCCACCCCCCACATCACCACTCATCCTTGTTAGTAGACAAAAACAGTCAAGAAAAAAAATCTTGTTGGCCAAGCAGTTTAAAAAGCTAATCAAGAGGTCACATCAGAGTACTAATTAACTAGATACATTCCTACAAAAATCTGTATATTTTATGGCCTAGACAAACATTTCCTACAGGGCATGCGTAAATAAGCTTATTGGTCTTTTCTCCTAAAAGACAGATCCCAGCATGTCTTCCAGAAACTTCGTCTGGAAAGGTCCAGCCAGGGTCAGACAAAGGTTGAGCAAGAGGGACCCTTCCTGTGATGAATCAGACCCCCTTCCCTCCATGTTTAGTCATCCCAAGGCTGCTCATGCCTGTGGCAAGGCCTGCCAAGTTTGTCTGCTGTTAACAACAGATGCCATAATCAACATTACAGAACTTTTCATTGAACCATACATAGAATCATAGGATTGGAAGGGACTCATGAGGTCATCTAGTCCAATCCCCTGCCAAAAAAGCAGGACCACTCCCACTAAATTATCCTAGCCAGAGTTTTGTCAAGCCGGGCTTTAAACATCTCTAAAGACGGAGATCCCACCACCTCCCTAGGTAGCCCATTCCAATGCTTTACCATTCGTCTAGTAAGAAAGTTTTTCCTAATATCCAGCCTCTACCTCCCCAGCTGCAACTTGAAACCATTGCTCGTTGTTCTGTCCTCTGTTACTACTGAGAAAAGCCAAGCTCCATCCTCCTTTGAGCATACCTTCAGGCAGTTGAAGGTTGCTATCAAATCCCCCCTCAGTCTTCTCTTCTGCAGGCTAGTTGCTTCAGTCTTTCTTCATAGATCTTGTACTCCAGCCCCTTGATCATTTTTGTTGCCCTCTGCTTGACTCTTTCTAATTTGTCCACATCCTTTTCATAGTGGGCAGCCCACAACTGGACACAGTATTTGAGGTGTGGCCTCACCAGTGCCGAATAAAGGGGAATAATCACATCTCTCGATCTGGCAACACTTCTTCTGATGCAGCCCAGTATGCCATTGGCCTTTTTGGAAGCAAGAGCACACTGCTGACTCATAGGGCACGTCTACACAGCACTTGTATTTCGAAATAACACTCGTTATTTCGAAATAAAAGAAATTAGGTCTACATGACGTTTTCTTATTTTGAAAGGATGGACCTCGTCCTTTCGAAATAAGAATCGTCATTTTGAAAAAGTAAAACCTGCCCCCCCCTCGAAACGGCTGTTATTTCGGAAGGGATATTTCGAAATAAAGCTGTTCTTTCGAAACAACACTGTGTAGACCTGTTGTTTCGAAAGAGCTGTTTCGAAAGAACAGGTCCAAATGGCTTTATTTCGAAATATCCCTTCTGAAATAACAGCCATTTGGATTGCAGAATTTCCCTTAATTCGAATTAACATTTTGTTAATTCAAATTAACTTATTTCGAAATAACTCATTTCGAAATCCTTATTTCGAAATAACGATGCATGTGTAGACATAGCCATATTCAGCTTCCCATCCACCATGACCCCAGGTCCTTTTCTACAGTGCTGCTATTTAGCTGATCACTCCCCAGCCTGTAGAAGTGCATGGGGCTTTTCTGTCCCAGGTGCAGGACTTTGCACTTGTCCTTGTTGAACCTCATGAGATTTCAATTGGCCCACTGCTCCAATTTGTCAAAGTCTCCGTGAATCCTGTCCCTGCCCTCCAGCGTGTCTACTGTTCCCCCCAGCTTGATGTCATCCGCAAACTTACTGAGTATGCAATCTATCCCATCATCCAGATCATTAATGAAAATATTGAACAGAACTGGCCTCAGGACCGACCTCTGGGGCACACCACTCACTACTGGTTGCCAATTAGACATGGAGCCATTGATTCCTACACACTGAAATCATTGATCTAGCCAGTTCTCTATCCACCTTACAGTCCATACATCCAGCTCGTACTTCCTTAACTTGCCAACCAGAATGCTGTGGGAAACCGTATCAAAAGCCTTGCTAAAGTCAAGGTATATCACATCAACGGCTTTTCCCACATCAACAAATCCAGTCATCTGATCATAGAAGGCTATGAGGTTGGTAAGGCATGATTTACCCTTGGTGAATCCATGCTGACTATTCCTGATAACTCTATTTTCCTCCAAGTGTTTCAGGATGGATTCTTTGAGATCCTGCTCCATAATTTTTCCAGGGATTGAGGTGAGGCTGACAGGTCTGTAAGTCCCTGGATCCACCTTTTTGCCTTTCTTGAAGATAGGCACTATATTTGCTTTTTCCCAGTCCTCTGACACCTCCCCCGTTCTCCACTGTAAGGAGGAGCCAAGATGGCTGCCCCCGCAGGAGCCAAGATGGCTGCCCCCACAAACCAGCCAATCAGGCAGGAGGGGAAGAGGCGGGGCAGGAAGTATAAGGGGCAGGCAGAGGAGCTCAGTTCAGCCCTGGCTGCCGGGAGAGAAGGATGTCTCCGGCCAGGCTCCTCAGCCGCAGCCCTTCCACTGGCCAAGGAGGACTAGGTCGGCCCGCCGGCCTCCAGCCCGCTACCGGGATGGGTGGCTCGGGCCTCCCATGGCGGGTACCCCGTGGGAAGAAGCCCCACCCCGGGAGTGGGACAAGCCGTGGCCACCTGACTGGTGGCGCCCCTCCGCCGACCGTGAAAGTCCAGAAGACCGAGGGCAGGCCCGCCCACCTGTTGGAGAGGACCCGGAGGAGCTGCCCCTTGCCCCCGACCAAGGGGGGCCATCGGAACCGCCCCCAGAGGAGATGGCCATCGCATACGAACTCCCCGATCTGCCACCGCCTGATGCCTGGGAAGGTCTCTACGCCATACCCCTCAGCGAATACCCCGAGGACGCCGAGGAAAGCAGCAATCAGGTACTGAGGCGAGAGGGGGAGGGCAGTAGCCCAGGGGGAGTTTACCCTGTACTGGGGTCAGGGTGTTCTGGTTGGAACCCTGCTGACCCCGCTGCTTGTAGGTCCAGCTGCTGTTAGGGCCCTGGGCTGGGACACAGTGGAGCAGGGCGGGCCTGTGTCCCCCCTCCTCCTCTCCCCTCTCCCTCGTCGCACCGACGACCCTCAACTCGTCTCAACTTCAGTGAACTCCTAACAGTCCACAGACTCAGTGACTCGTCACCCTAGGAAGGGCTCGGGGCCCCGGCAAGAACTGTTGTGCCCAGCCCGGGGGTTACTGGGTGCACCCCTCCTGGGGGTAGAACGAACTATTTGCCTCTCCCCTCAAAGGAAGGGGGGGGAACTCATGGAACCGGCTTGAGCAAAGAACTCCTCACATTGCCCACCGGGGGCGCCCTCCCGGTGGGGCGAACAGATTCCACGTCTACATCCACGAGTTTTCAAAGATGATGGCCAGTGGTACTGCTATCTCATCGGCCAACTCCCTCAGCACCCTTGGATGCAGGTTGTCCAGCCCCATGGACTTGTGCACATCCAGCTTCTTTAGGTAGTCCCTAACCTGATCTTCCATCACCAAGGGCCTCTCTTCTTCTCTCCAATCTCCCCTACCCAGTGTAGTGGGCTGGGAGCTGAAAACTGAAGTAAAAAAAGCATTGAGCACTTCAGCTTTTTCCTCGTCCTCCACCACGAGGATACCTACCCCATTCAGTAAGGGACCTACATCATCCTTGATCCACTTCTTGTTATTGACATACTTGTAGAACCCCTTCCTCTTATCCTTCACATCCCTGCTAGCTGCATCTCCAATTGTCCTTTGGCCTTTCTGATTTTATCCCTGCAGTCCTGAGCAATATCTTTATATGCCTCCTTAGTCATCTGTCCAAGCTTCCACTTCCTGTAAGCTTTCTTTTTATGCTTTAGCTCAGTGCACAGTTGTCTGTTAAGCCATACTGGGCACCTTCCACATTTGCTGTTCTTTCTGCTCATCAGAATGCTATCTTCCTGTGCTCTTAGCAGGGTTTCTTTAAAATACAGCCAGTTCTCTTGGATGCCTTTCCCCTTCAGATCAGCCTCCCAAGGGATCCTGCCCATCAGTTCCCTGAGGGAGCCAAAATCTACTTTTCTGAAGTCCAGGGTCTGCGTTTTGCTTTTTTCGTTTTTTCCGTTAATCAGCATCTTGAACTCTATCATCTCATGGTCACTGCTGCCCAGGTTGCCATTCACTTCTATGTCCCCAATCAATTCTTCTCTGTTTGTGAGCAGCAGGTCAAGAGGTGCAAGGCCCCTAGTTGGTTCCTCCAGCATTTGGACCAGGAAGTTGTCCTCAAAACTCTCCAAAAATTTCCTGGATTGCCTGTGCACTGCTGTACTGGCCTCCCAGCAGATGTCAGGATAATTGAAGTCCCACATGAAAACCAGGGCTCGTGATCTGGAAACTTCTGCCAGTTGTCCATCGAATGCCTCATCCACCTCCTCCTTCCAGTCTAGAGGTCTATAGCAGACACCCACCACAACATCCCCCTTGTTGCCCTCTCCTCTAAAGTTGACCCACAGACTTTCAACTGGCTCGTTTCCACTTCCATAATGGAGCTCTGAGCAGTCATAGTCTTTTACATATAGCGCTACTCCTCCCCCTATTCTTCCCTGCCTGTTGTTCCTGAACAATTTATACCCATCCATGGCAGAGCTCCAGTTATGCAAACTAGCCCCCCACATCTCTTTTACTCCAATTAGATCATAGTTCCTTGTCTACACCAGTACTACCAATTTTTCCTGCTTGTTTCCAAGTCTCCTCGCATTCGGGTACAGGCACCTAACATACCAGGCTGATTGCCCTATTTTCCTGTGTCGATTTTCAATTTTATTGCATCTACCTCCTTGCATTTTCTCCCGACGTTGTCCTCCTGCACTTGCCTCAGTTATTAAAGCATCATTAGAATGTTTAACACAATTATTTGAGTCCCTCCCCATGTTCCAACCACCCTCTTTTATCTCTGGTGTTACGGTCCCAGCACCCCCCAAGTTCCATCCCTTCCCCCAGGTCTCCCACATTGTCACTTACCTGTGGGCTTTGGTCTCCTTCCCCCTTCAAACCTAGTTTAAACCCTCATCACTAGGTCAGTCAGTCGATGTCCAAATATGCTCTTCCCCTTCCTCAACAGATGGAGTCCATCTCTGCCTAGCAGTCCTCCTTCCTGGAACAGCATTCCATGGTCAAGGAAGCCAAAGCCCTCCTGATGACACCATCTTCTCAGCCAGGCATTCACCTCCAGGATGCATCTGTCTCTGCTCAGGCCCCTCCCCTTGACTGGAAGGATTGAGAAGAACGCCACCTGTGCTCCGAACTCCTTCACCCACGCACCCAGAGCCCTGTAGTCACCTTTGATCTGTCGACGGTCACATCTTGCAGTATCATTGGTTCCCACATGGATGAGTAGCATGGGGTAGTAGTCAGAGGGGTGGATGATTCTCAACAATCCCTCCATAATGTCTTGGATGTGGGCACCCAGCAGGCAGCATACCTCCCGAGAGGCCTTGTCAGTGCATACCAGTTCTAGTGTATGCATCTGACGCTATCAGAAAAGCACTAGGACAGATTATAAACACCTATGTAGCCACATAGCTACCTTCCATGACTTGCACCTGAGATGCTTATTTTATTTCTTCTGAAGTCAGGTGCCACATCCTCTGCTTCAATATCAAAGCTCCCTTTTTGTGCTAGAAGAAGAGGAACATCTTGTTGCAAAATGCATGTTTTTCAACTTAATTGCCTTCTTGCATAGTTTAATCATTCTATAGTTATCTCCTAACTCTTTTTTAGAGATTCACCATAATAGATGCAGAAGTGGTTCAGTTATCTACAGGGCCCCCATTAAGGTTCCAAAATTCAATATAAGATAGATGTGTCCTACAAAGCAGAACATTCAGTTGTAAGAGTGTCACTATATGATGTCAGCAAAACAAACAAGGAGTCACTTTATAATGTGATAACGCTGTACTGCTGGTCTGCTGTATGGTATACCTTTTTGGTTTACCTGGGCCTTTAAACCAGCTCTTTTTATGGATATACCAGCAGACCCACACTATTGCAAGGGAGCAAAATAGTAGTGGATCAAATGTGCAACATGCAAGTTGCTTCTTAGCCCTTGTAGCTTTTGTGGACGAAAATAGCACTTCATCAAATGCTCTGAAGATGGGGGAATTTACTGACTCGGGTGTGGATTTTTCATACCCCTGACTGAAGAAGTTACACCAAAATACTTTACTGCTGGAGACCAAACCTAATCTAAGACTGCTGTGGGAGGCTTTTGTGTTTGAACTTTGGTACCTCAGAAGGGGTTTACTGTTGTGCAGTGATGTGATATGGGTGGGCCTTGGTCCACCCCCTTGGCCAGTAAGTCAGCCCACCCATCCTAGCAGCTGGCAGTAGCACAAGCTTTGCCACTGCGGCCACAGACCAACCAGCAACAGGCAGCTGAGGCCAGATGGGTGGGATCGGACTGCGAGGCAGACAGGCATGGGTGGACTGCTCTTCACCCATGTAGCTCCAGCCCCGGGCAGCTGCTGTGTTCTTTACCTTGTAGGATCTGGGCTTCCTCTCCTGCTTCCTCCCTCTCCCAATGCTCCAGTTGCTAGGCAACTGGAACATCACTGGGATGCTTCTGCTCAAATGACTAGAAGCAAGATTGGCTAGGCTCATCCTGGTGAATCGGGGGGCTGGACAGAGAATGGGGGCTGGCTAGACCCCCGCATGGGTGACATTGACAATGGAGCTGGTCTGCACCACAGAAGTAAGTCAGCTTAAATATGTTGCTCAAGGGTGTGAGAAATCCACACCCCTGAGCAGCATAGTTAAGTAAGTCAATTTAACCCTCAGTACAGACAGTGCTCATTTGACGGAAGAATTCTTGCATTGACCTACCTAGCACCTCTCAGGGAGGTGGATTGCAGGTTCAGAACCCCTCCTTTTGACATAGGAAGTGTCTACATCAAAGCACTACAGAGGCACAGCTGCTTGCTGTGGCTTTTATGTGTAGACAACCCTTTATTTCAGCTACTGACCCATGCTGAATACTATAAAAATCTGCAGATTAAAAGAAATTGAGGCAACGTGACTTCAGTGCCACACAATATTATGTAGGGCGGTGGTTCCCAACCTTTTTTAGGCTGGGGACCTCTTTTTAACAAAAAAATCTTTGTGGCCCCCTAGCTGATTATGTAATCTGGCCCACACAAGCAGATTCTGGCGCGGTGCTGCTGGGACAGCTAGTGAGTGGCACCACCACCACTATGGCCCATGCTGTAGGGGAGTTGAGACATGGCAGGTATGGCCCCCCTCTGCCCTTGCCCCTGCCAGGAAGCCACCATGACCCCATCCCCCTGGAGGGATCCGGCCACAGGTAGGGAGAGGCAGCCCTGGCAGGGAGCATTGAGGCTGCAGCTGGATTCCAGCCCCAATAGGAAGAGGCTCCACAGACCGCCCCCCAACTGCAACATGTCTGCAGACTCCCTGGACACCAGGTTGGGAAGCACTGATGTATGGTATTGTCATGGGATGCACATCTGTGCAGCCTGGGTTATGATTTTTCTGTTCACTTGTACTCTGAGGCTATGTTCACACAAAAAGTGCTTGTTTCGAAACAAGCTGTTTTGAAATAAAGCCTTATTTTGAAACACCTTATTTCGAAATAAAAAAAAAAGTGTTTTCGAAATAAGGGAAAAGGAGGGAATCAAAATAGCATGTTCAGTGTGACATGCTATTTTGAAATAGGAGAGGGGAGGGGAAAGGACGCCCTGTGCTGGGCCAGGGAAGCCCCGCCCTCAGGATTCCCCTGCCCCCTGTGGCTCGGGCCAGGGGTGAGGGGGGTACCTCCTGCCCCCCTGCCGCCACTGCAGGGGGCAGAGGGACTTCCCCTGCCTCCCCGCCACATTTGTCCAGGGCAGGGGGGCTCCCCTTACCCCCCCACAGGTCCGGCCTCGGGCAGGGGGGATTCCCCGGTGCCCCCCACCCACGGGTGGGTGGAACGGGGGAAGCCACCCTGCCCGAGGCCAGACCCGCAGCTCCCCCTGCCCAGGGCAGATGTGGTGGGGGGCAGGGGAAGTCCCCCTGCCCCCTGCAGTGGCGGCAGTGGGGGCAGGGGTAGCCCCCCACCCCCAGCAGAAGGAGGGCAACCCGGGCTTGGGGGCATCCCCAGCCGGCTTCCCCCCTTCCCCTTGCCAGGGGTAGGGGGGCAAAGGGGGCTGAGGCTCCTGTCCCCCCCTGCTCCCAGCAAGGGAAAGCGGGGGGAAGCTGGCTGGGGCACCCTCTGACCCCCTGCACCCCACACAGCAACCTAGCCAGGGTGCTGATCTCTGGCCAGGGTGCTGGGGGGGGGGCCTTCCCCCCAGGGTGCTATGCACCCTGGGAGGAAGGTCATTGTTATTTCAAAACACTCTTTGTTTCAAAACAACATGTCCAAACGGCTTATTTAGAAACCACTGGTTTCGAAATAACCCTCCTTTCGAAAGCAAAGTAGGTTTAAGCTGTTTCAAAGGAGGGCTCTTCCAATTACACTGTGCAATGTTTCTTTATGTATGCTCATAGCCTATTCTACATGATTACCATGGTGATATGTTTCCTGCAGCCTTGTGCATGTGTACAGAAGTGTAACAGGACTAAAGGGGGGGTGGGAGACAGCGCTTTCTTGTAGCAAGCAAGTAAGTACCTGCAGGAGGTAACAAAGATATGCTAATTATGTTCCTTGGCTAAAACCAGCCAAAGCGATCACCTCTGCCCAGAAAGTGAGGGATCGAGAGGATTTGGAAACAAAGAGAGGCACTTGGAGGGATTTGGGGCTTTTGGACTGAGACTCCTCATCTTGAAACAACTACAAGCAAGATCTGGTCTCAGGCAGAGACTGGTTGCACAACCATCTGACAGCTGAACACCTTTAGCATTAACTTGGACTATAAGGTCAGTGTAGGCAGAGATATTAGGTTAGTATGAGTGTTTTACCTTCTATTTCTTTGTGATCACTCCTAACTCATTTATATTGTGATTCTGCCATGATTGGCCATATTTTCACTTAGAATTATAATCTGATCAATAAACTAGTAGTTGTTTTATCTAAAGCTGTGTGATATTTAGAGAGTATGAGTGAAGAAGGCTGGGCACAATCCATTTCTTTGTTAAATGGAGGGATTTGAGTGGATGGTGACTGGGAGTGGGTCCCAATCTCTGTAGACAGTGGCTCCCACAGTCGTATCTGAGGCTGGAGGTGCTTGCTGGTGCCCAGCCTCGAGTAGGCAGGGGGCATACACCCACTGTTTGGGACTGATCACATGCAAGAGGCTGTTGTGGACTCACTCAGGAGTGAGTAGTCATTTGGCAAAGCGGGGTAAATTGGGGTTCAGAAGTAGGAATCAGGAGGTCACAGCAGCACACCAGACCAGATCTGAGGAGCAGCCTGTCACAGGTATACTCTGGGACTGTACCCTGCAGCCACTGTTAACCAAGGATTAGAAGGTTCATCTACAATAGTCCAGAACCGTGTCCACAGGACAACACTCTCTCCCTAACAGAAAGTTTGTGTACAGAGCTCAGTCTCATATACACAGCATTCTGTTATGCCACAAGAGCACCCTCGTGTTTCATCTTAGGGAGTGTACAGCACACTTGAAGTGCATTTAAGTCAAATCTGGCCTGCCACAGCAAATGAGTTTGAGACCCAGGGTATATGCCATACTTGAAAGTTACAAATCAATGTCTTTAAGGGGTCATAAGTCAACGGAAGTTTTTTTTAGCTCCTGCTTCAGAGTTAAGGTTTTTAACACCTATTTGTGTCTAGAGATAAAGCTTATGTTTTGTTGTTGTTGTTGTTGTTATTAATTAATTAATTCATTCATTCATTGTTGTTGTTGTTGTTGTTATTACTATTATTATAATTATTATTATTATAGTGGCAACAATATCAGCTTCCTACCATATGGAAAGGAAGATGTAGGCACTGTCCCAAATAATCTGTTGTTTTTATGTTTTGGCAAGGACTTGATGCTCATTAAAACAAACCACTCAAACAGCAAGAGTAATTAGATACTATTTTCTAACATTAGAATGTAATTGCTTTCAATTTTGTTAATGCTGGCCATCTACACTGTCCAGTTCTTTTTAAATTTTCCAGAAATTCTGATGACTTCTCCTAGTGGAGCCTGGTATTTAGTCCTTCTTTAAAATTTCCATCACTGTCGCCACATATTGGTCATCAGGTCGGGGCTTCCTCTGGCTGCTGGGCTGTAGGAATTTCTTAATTGTAGGTATGTTGCTCATTCTTGCTTTAAAAGCCTGAAATGAGAAATAACAAAAGCTCTAAGATCAAGGAAACAATATCCAACTACTTTATAAATAAAACCTTCATTAGCTTTGAAGAAACAGAGCTCATTACATGAGTAGCCAAACTTGAATCACCTTAATTCTACAGACTTTTATTATTACTTAATATTTATATCATGGTAGCACCTAGAGGCCACCAGATCAAGGCCCCATGGTGCTTGGTACTATACAAACACTGAGAAAATTACAATTCCTGCTCCAAAGAGATTGCAACTGCTTCGCACCATGTTAGTGAAGTTGGACCAGGGACTTCTGTTAAATGACTATCTTGAAGCCTTCATATTGTGCTGCTCTCTAGCTGATTGAGCGTTAGTGACAGAATTACCTGTAACAGAGGGAACCTGGAAAGCACAGTGGGCTCTCTTTCCTCTACCATTAAAATGGCTTCAAGTAGCTGTACATCTGCCCAGCTGAGTCGGTTGCCAACAAGAAACTCTTGTCCGTGTTGTTTCAAAGCCTACAGAGTACAAAGGTATACAAATTTTAGGGTGGGAAGGAGTCATACATTGGATAAATACTGGCATTTGAGTTCTGTGTGATACTTCAAAGTGTAGCAAGTTCATGGTCTGTGTAACAATCTCGTATAAAGCATCTGGGTGAGATTTTCAAAAGCTCTTAAGTGATTTAGTGACACTTGTGTCCTCAATCACTCAAGTGCTTTGGCAAATCCTGCCTCTAAATATAAAACCCTAACATTAAAGGTGCAATAGGAAAGTCTGAATTCTTGTACCTAGGTACAAGAGGTACAGAGACAACTCTTTGAGGTCAATGTTTCTGAACTTTTATTGGATTGGGGACCACCTAAAGGTATTGTAAGGCAGGTCTAGAGGCTGGGCACTGATGCACTTAAAAGCCAAAAAGGGGGCAACTAATCTACATAGGCTTTGTATTTGCATGAGCACAATTAGGTATCAGCATAATCTCACTATGTAGGTGCAGGGCATGATGGTAAATTGTATGTGGGTTGAATTGGTCACAAATCTGTAAATACCTGTATTTTAACAGATGTGGGAAATAAAATATTGTCTTTTTCATAAAAATTTGATTGTATAAACTCTGCTTAGCCTATTTGGTGGAAAACTCACCGTTAGCAACACAGAGCTTAAAAGAGTGAGTGACTCTGTGTTTCAGTGTGTAAAGGGAGAAAACGGGGGGGGGGAGTAAGTATTCCTCTAATAAAGAGCAATGCCTAAGGCAGTGTCTCACCCCTGCCCCACTATTAAAAGATAGACTTGAACAGTTCCTCATGGAGCCTCCTTTGTTATTTTGATTAGACAAGCTGTCTGTGGTGTCCTGAAGACAGGAGCTGAAATCACGGATGACTGTGATCCTCTCTAAGAGGTGAAATCACTGAAGAGTGACCTGCTGGCAGTGTGAGCAGCCAGTGGAGGGTGTAAGAGACCAGCAGGTTGTGCCAGCAGACAGTGGGTGCAGCCAGCGGACGGTGCGAGCGGCCAGTGGAGGGCCGGAGGGCATGAGTGACCAGTGAGCTGTGCTGGCAGACAGCTGGCGGGGGGAGACATTCTCTACATACACTGGGTTGGTGTGAGTGCTGTATTGAGTTTTGTGGGAATCTTGTCCTGCATTGATTCTTGATATTGTTTCCATATATTATTTTATGCTGCCATTAAAAGTTCTATGTACTACACTCAGACTCATGGTTGCAAGTGGCGAAGCATTACCCCTCTAGGGTGCCCAGGGAACAGTGCATAATTTCCCAGGAGACTAGGTGGGGGCTCAAGCCAGTTGGTATTGTAACATTATTTGGAAACCCCTAGATATAGCACCTGGCCCCTGCTCTGCCATCTCGCCCTGGCAGAAGGGTTACAGTATTAATTACTTTACACAGAACACCTGATGAAAACGTTCTGGAAAAAGCCAGTAAGAGTGGTGGGATATTTAAAAACACACCAGCTGCAGCAGAGATTCCAGGCGTGCCTCATTGCCCACTACCACATGCCTGGAAGCTTTGTTGCAGCTGGGGCATTTTAAATTGCTTCTCCCCCCCCTGCACTCTGCCCCACCAAAGAGGAGGGTTCAGGTAGGTCACAGAACACCTGCTCTATGCCTGTGGACACTGTTCTAGATCATGGTAAAAGCAATCATATCTCCCCAGTCCAACAGCCTCTGTGCTGTTGAGGAGCATGGAAGTCTCAGTGAAGGAGAACGTCAAGCTGCAATGAGGAAAATGATCCGATAGTTGGGATATGTCCTCCAGGTGATGTTCTGGTATTCTCTCACACTGAAGATGCCACTCCGGGGAGGGGACACCAGTTATTAGGAAGAAACAAGTAATGGAAATGTGGGATTTGGTTATTAGAAATATAGATAATTTGGTTTGTGATGAGAACTGCTGGGTGAACAAAGATTACAAACATCATTCTAAGCAGTCTTATGTGCAGTGCTGGGATGGAGATGGTTGCTATGGTACATGTAGGGATCAGTGACACAGGAAAAGATAGAAGAGAGGCCCTTGAGGCCAAATTTAGACAGCTAAATAAGAGATGGAAGTCCAGGATCTCCAGAGTCGCGTTATCTGAAGTGCTCCTGTTCTATACACAGTTCCAATTAGATAGGCAGAACTGAAAGGTCTCAAGGCATGGATGAAACAATGGTATTGTGGAGGAAAACTTTAGGTATGTAAGTAAAACGTTTGTAAAAGCAGCTTTATATAGGCAAGGAAGTTTTTTATGTGCTGAAAGAAAAGATGGGAAGGGAAAGCAGATGTCTGGGAAACTAAATTGACTGTTGTTGAAGCTGATAACTGAAGGTGATCAATGCAGACTTGAAAGAAAGAATGTTTTGAGAAACAATCTGACTTTGCTGTTACCTTGACCCAGCTGTTCTGTAAATCTTTTTGTAGCCAAATAATATAGCCAATTAAGGTAGCCAATTAATAAGCAGATGTATCATATGTTAAGTGCCTATGCTGTCCTAAAAATACTGCTGAAATTCAGCCTGTGATTAGAGTTCACTCGATCATTAGGAGACCACTTTGCTGTACCTATTGAGTAATTGGCTCTCCTGCAAGTGCAGAACAATAAACACGTGTCTTGCTTTAACTTGATGAAATGAGTCATTAATTTTTGACAGTATTCAGACAAATAAGTTTATTAGGACCTGGGAGACCTCTCAGGGAAGAAGGAGCCTATATAACAGGGGTGGCCAAACTTACGGAACTCAAGAGCCGCACAAGTCGATTATTAAACCTTTGAGAGCCGCACCGAGACATATAACCACATATTTTTACCTACTCCAAAATTACTAAGCTTAAAATTCATTGTGCACTTTAATTTTATCATAAAAATAGGGCAAATATTGATCCACTGATGTCAGATTCTAATAATTATTTAAGATTACCATGAAACTAGGCCTATACAGTAAAAATTTAGCTGTTGCTAGATACATGTAGAACACTACAGGCTTGTGACAAGTTTTTTTTTTTTTAAATCTGGGCAGTAACTTGTCAATGCAGCAGGTAAAAGCTCTGAGATGCTGATCTCTAAGTATTGCACATTATTCTGCATTTCATTGTGGAATATGATGCTTCACAGCAGTAAGTTGTGCCAAAAATTGAAAGTAATCTACCTTCAGTTTTAAACTTTTCTCCTTTGCATTTTCATTTCTTAGTATTCCACATCATGTTTAGGACTTGTAAAACATGATTTTATTTTAACAACAAGTAAGCTGCATTAGGGCAATGAAAAAATCTAAACATGCTATGGCTTCTCTGACCATGTCACGCTTCTCTCCCCCACTCCCTGTTGCTGCTTCCCTGCCCTTCCCTTTCTTGCCACGCTGCTGCTTCTCTGCTCTTCCCAACCATGCTGCACCTCTGCCTCCCACACCATCCCATCACCTATCATGCCCCCGCTTCCCTGCCAATATTTCTGCCAGTAAACTTGTTCACTAAAGTACTCATGGACAGTGAAGACAAAAGGTCTGAGGACTCAGACACAATTAATTTTAAAATGAGAGTAATAGTAAGGGCAAATACGGCTTTCATCTTAATCCTGTGAAGAGATGCACACAGGGACACCTTTTCAACTGTTCAGAATCACAACAGATCAATGAGAGTTTATGAGGACAGAAAGTGCAAGATCAGAGCCTGTTTCAATAAGTGCTTTGGCATCCATGCACCGAAGATACTATGGAAAAAATCCCATTGAGTTTATTCAGTTTGGGGTCAGGCCCTGTATAAATTCTAAATATCAATATTTGGTTTTTATAATACAAAGTAAAATCTTTATTGGTGAGAGATTTTTTTTTTCAGAAAGTTTACAACACAATTTTCTGTCCTCAGCCCTTCACAACAATTACTCTTGTCTAACAGGCTCAGATGCCCATAGAGTCATTCATGAAGACTGCATTGAAATATAAATAGATTTTGACTATACAACAAAAAAGAATTAATACATGTTGAATGCTATTTAATCAGTAGAAGTATAGTGCTGCTATTGAACTTTGCAGAGAATGTAAATTATCTTGGTAATTAACTTAGTTATATTAATTAAAATTTTCTTATAATATAAATGTGCTAGCAGTTCCTTCTGCAAACAGATGACATACTGATGTCTCAGGCACACTTGTTCAATGGACTTAAGGAATTTTTTTTTTCTAAAGCCAGTTTTCTGTAGTGGTGGTCTATCCTAAGTCTAAATTATTTTGCATGCTGAAAATGAACCATGATCCATAACAAGTACTTGTAACATTCTTTAAATAGAGTTTTTTTTTAAATAGCCTTTTCACAGTAGTCAGTGGTTTTGGATGTAACACTTGTGTCAATTTTCTTTCATTTCTGATTATTCTTATTTAATTCTCAAAATAGAAATACAAGAGAAATAATTTTGCATTATATTACAATATCTGGAAATGCCAGGTGATTTTTAACAAAGAAAATTAATTTACAATTGCTTTTCAGGTTTAAATTGCTAATTATCATCCCTTATCTGTAGTTCATTGTAGACTTGTTCTTGATCAATTTATTTTGCCAGTTTTAAAAATATTTATGCAGAAAACAATATCAAAAAAGAAAAGTATTTAAAAAAGCATGCACTGATGCAATTAAAGACTGTATCATTATGCACACAGACAAAGAGGGTAGAATTAATATTGTGGGGGTAAACTGTGGAATCTGGCAGTTACTTGCTCCGAGTGCATGTCTTTACACCTAACTGATGACTTGTTTTTCCCTGCAGGCTCTGACAATGCTGCCCCTCCCCTCCCAGCTCTTACCACACTGCTTTTTTCTGCCAGTGAGGCTCTCAAGATGCCACCCCTCCCCTGTGGGCTTTCTCAGTGCTGCTCCTCCCCTCCATTCCCCGCTCTTACCAGGCTGCTTTTTCCCTGCCTACTCTCACAGGGCTGCCCCTCCCCTGGCTCTGACCACATTGCTTTTTCTTGCAGCTCTCACAAGGCTGCTCCTCCGCTGCTGGCTCTCACCATGCTGCCGCCTCTCTGCTGTCCCCAACCACTGCAAATTTCTTGCCCCTGGCTCCCGCCATGCTGCCCTTCCCTCCTGCACTCTCACGGGAGCCGCAATTTTTCTTTAAAGAGCCACATGCGGCTCGCGAGCCGCAGTTTGGCCACGTCTGCTATATAGGATGGATGGGCTCCACCTAAATCAGGAGTCTGCAACCTGTGCCTCTCCAGCCACATTTGGCTCTTTTGCTGCCCCCTTGCTCCATGACCCCCTATAACTTGGGAATCCTGCAGGTGGCCTGCACTAGGCTCCTGGCTCCACCCTTCCACCAAGTGACCCTGCTGGGAACCCACTTCTGGTTCCAGGCTCCCCACCACCAGCAGGGTGCCCTGCAGCTGGTGCCATGGCCCTGCTTCCAGCCCCACTTCACCCCACCCCTGCCCAGCAGGCTACACCTATTGTGGCTCTCAAAACACTTGGTTATTGAAAGAATTTTTAAAAATGGCTCTTCTTTTGGGTTGCTGATCCCTGACCTAAACCAAAACAGAACAAGATTGCTAGCATGTAAAATTGCAAAAGTTATTGAGGAGCTTTTAAACAAAAGGCTGGGAGAAAGCCAATGGGTTTGGAGGAATTCATATTTCAGACAGGGACATATCTTGGAAAGGCTTTATTAAAGGAATTATTCTATTGTCTAGTAAAGAGGAGAAGAACAGAAACTGATAAAGTGCAGGTAGGAATGAAGAGAAACAGTTAAATGAAAAATGAAAAAAGAGTCCCATTCAATTTCATTGCATGAAACCGGACAATGAAATATTGACATATTTTATAAGTGTGCATATCACGGGATGCACCCTGTGTACCCCAGGGTATGACCTGTGCAACTTTCCTATTCACTTTTGCAGTGTAATTGTATGGTTTGACATATGCCATACAAGGGGTTCATTTATGAATGCTCATAACATGCTGTGCATTAGCAGTTCTCATACTTTGCAATACTGTGACCCCCTAAAATGATAAATGAATTTGTGCAACCCCACCCTCTAAGTTGCTTGTGACCCCCCAGAGGGTCCTGACCCAGTTTGAGAACCCCTGCTGTGCATTATTGTTATGGTATCTGTAGTAACCTTGGGGAGGAAGGGGTTAACACCCTGGTCAATGAGTCCTAGGGGAGCCAATAGAAACAAAGCACAGATTTTTTTAATTGGAGCAGCAGTCTTGCCTGTTCCTGTTTGGATGCAGCAGAGCTTCTAGGAGGATCAGGAGGAGGCCAGAGAGAGGCCTGAAGAAGGATCCAGCAGCATCCTTACCAAAGATAAGCTCAAGTCTGTTACTGACCAGGTGTGAGTAGAACAGGGAATGTTTACTTAGATGCTGTCAGCATATTTCTTTGTTTTTGGTTTGTTTTTGGATTTCTCATGTGCTGAGCACATACACCCCTCCCATCCCTGTAACTACCTAAGTTAAATCCCAGAGAAGCAACTCTCTGTGTTCTTATCTGTTCTTTTTAATTAAAGATTTTACCCTTTTAAAGTAAGCTCTGGTTCTGTGTCCTGAAAGGCAAATGGTTTGTGTGTATGTGCCTCAGACTGCACAGCCAGCTACTAAAGGGGCTTCTGTTCCAGTTCCAGCTGATATCCCAGCTGGGGTTCAGTCAGTCTCCTGAGAGAAGAATAAAAGTAATTGAGGATACCTCACAGGAAGGAATTTGCAAGTGCTCCTTCCTGAGTTTCAAGAGGTTTTTGCATTTGGGTGGTGGCAGCAATACCACTGCAAGGCCAGGAATCAGTGGCCTTGGTGAGTTCTAAGACCAGGCTTTAAAGCCTGTGGGTTTTAAGGCCTGTTGCAGGCCCCCACCTTCTGCACTCAGAGTGCCAGAGTGGGGAGACAGCCTTGACAGTATCAAGTTTTCTGCAGTATCATACATGTACTTGTGTGAAGCATGTTCTCATGTGTTTCACATGGCTCAGGGAGATAGGTAGTCAGGGTCATCTCCCAGTCAGTGTCACAAGCACATATACAGAGAACATAACAATGATAATAGGCTAGCTAAATGTCTAGCACTCTAGCCGGAGATGGGGAGATCTCCCATCCTTTCTGAATAAAGAAGATCACCTGGCTGCAAGGATGAGCAAAGGGGGAGTGAGTGAAAACAAGGACACATACTTAGAACTGTGAAAAGCTTTGTGCCTGAAAAACACCATCTTGAAATATGTCCAGGCAAGATCTGGGCCCTGCCTAGGGATAGGCAGAGATGGGCTGCTGAACCCTCAGACAGCTGAACTTTGTGAGTAATCCTGGACAGTGATGGTAGGTTAGAATGCATCTTATATTTTAATTTTTATGAACTGATTGTGCATTGATTTGCCATATATTCACTTTAAATCATGTTCTAATAAATAAACTAGTGGTTTTTTTTCTTTTTTAATCTAAACCTCTGTGAACTTTACAAAGTGCAAACAAGCAGAGCTGGGGTATTCGCATTTCTTTGCTAAATGGGTGAACTGGAGTCTATGACCCTACAGTGCTTGGGAAAGGGTTCCAATCACTGGAGGACAGAAGTTCCCACTGTGGTATCTAAGGGGTGCTCACTGGGGGACCATCCCCTGAGTGGCTGTAGGGTGAACATCCATGACCTGGGACCAATTACATGCAGAAGGTTGATGTGGACTGACCCAGGAGTGGAGGATCCACTTACCAAAGCAGGGTAGTTCAGAGTTTGGGAGTGGGCTTTATTTAGTAAATCAGAAGCGGGAAATCTGACAACCAGTCAGTGGACCTACTGGAGGATCAATGTGCTCAAGAAACACTGAAGGAAGACAAAGCTGTTGCAAAGAAGCTAAATGCTTCGGTCTTCATTGCTGAGAATGTGAGGGAGATTCCCACACCAGAGTCATTCCCTTTAGGTGACAGATCTGTGGAACTGTCCCACACTGACATGTCATTAGAGGGGGTTTTGGGATAAATTGAACAGTAGTAAGTTACCAGGACAAGATGATATTCTTCAAAGAGTTCTGAAGGAACTCAAATATGAAAATGCAGAATTACTAACTGTGGTACATTAATCAGCCTCTGAACCAGATGCCTGGGAGACAACAAATGTAATGCCACTTTTTAGAGGTGACACATGGGTGTCAAGTGTCCCCCCAGATTTGCTGCTATACTTGTCCTGAGAATGCTCAGTAACACTGCTGAAGCTGGCAGCTGTCACTCTGCCCGCACTATTGTCAGGCATGGGTCATGTCTGCCAATTTAAAAAAAAGGCTCCAGGTGCAATCCTGGCAATTATTGGTTTAAATCTATCTAAATTCAGTATCAGGTTGAAAACACAGTAAAGAACAGAATTATCAGACTCATAATGAATAAATTTTGTTGAGGCAGAGTCAATATGGCTTTTGTAAAGGGAAATCATCCCTCCTGAAGCTAACAGAACTCTTTAAGGAAGTCAACAAATATGTGGACAAGGATGATCCAGTGGATATAGTGTACTTGAGCTTTTAGACAGACCTTCAATAAGGTACCTCACCAAAGGCTCTTAGGCAACATAAGCAATCATGGGAAAAGGAGAAAGGTCCTCTTGAGGATCAGTAACTAGTTAAAAGACTGGAAACAAAGACTTGGTATATATGGTCAGTTTTCCTAGTGGAGAAAGAAACTGTGGAGTACCCCAAGGCTCTATTCTGGGCCTGGAATGGGTCAACATATTCATATATTGTCTTGAAAAAGAGGTAAACAGTGAGATTCCAAGTTTGCGGACAATATCAAATTGCTCAAAATAGTTAAGTCCAAAGCACGCTTTGGAAAGTTACAAAGGGATCTCACAAAACTGGGTAACAAAATGGCAGATGAAATTCAAGATTGATAAATGGAAAGTAATGTACATTGGAAAACATAATCAAAGGTATTCATATAAAATGATGGAACCAAATTTAGCTATTAGCACTCAAGAAGGATCTTGGAGTCACTGAGGATAGTTTTCTGAAAGCATCTGCTAAGTGTTCAGTGGCAGTCAAAAAAGCTAACAGAATGTTAGGAACTGTAAGGAAAGGGATAGCTAATACAACAGAGGAAATACCATAATGTCCCTATATAAATCCATGGTAAACCTATACCATGACTAGACCTGATCACCCCATTTCATAAAAGATATCTTAGAATTAGAAAAAGTAAAGAGAATGGCAACAAAATGATTATGAGCATGAAACAGCTTCCATATAAGGAAACTCCCATCCCAAATGTGGCTTGCTCTAGGTGATTAGGAGTGCAGTTTGAAAACAATATACTGGGATTTAGCTGTGTCATTCCCAATAACTTTAATTTCAGCTGAGAAACTACAAATCATTCAGAAGACTGAGCAGTTATCATGATAAATCTACACCTTTTTCAGATATCTCTCTAAAATAAGGGTGGGAGTCATTCGATTCCTTTTATTCAGTTTAGCAACAGAATACTGTTCATCACAATCACAGGAATTTGGTCTACTTCCAAAGGGGCAGCTGTGTTAGTCTAGTCCAGCAAAAAAACCAAATAGTCCTGTGGTACTCAGGGACGTTGCTGGCGCTGGGCACTCCAGGGCATGTGCCCCGAACCCCAGCACCAGTGCCCTGGATCTCCAGCCCAATTGGGCTGGAGATCTGGGGCCTAGCCATCAGCAGTCACAGCGGCCCCGTCCCCGGCCAGGCATCCCCCAGCCAGCGACATCCCTGGTGGCACTTAAAGACTAACATTTATTATTCACATGAGCTTTCGTGGGAGAAAATCCCACTTCGTCAGATGCTTTGAAGATGAGGGAACTCAAAGCATCTGACGAAGTGGGATTTGGTCTACTGCCTCCACTGTACGTCTTCAATCAATGATATGTAAGGAAATCATTGTAAATTATTGCCTCACTGTCACTTACCTTTTCATAGACTGGGAAGTATCTGGTTGTAGCCCTCTCAATGATTAAGGCAAGATTCCTTTCCTTAGGTGGAGTGAAATCAAAGGAAATTATCATACCCATGAGATCAGCTGTTCCTTCCACGTACATGTCAATGCTGGAAAGAGTGGATAGAAGAAAGAATGCTCAAATTATTCCAAATTTTTCTTGAAAATTACTAAAAACACTTCTTTATGATCAGCTAATGTTTGTATAATCAGCTTACTATATGCCGTAGTATAGCACTGTTAAAGTTTTGCTGTTGTATTCACGCCTTGTTCCCTTGTTAAGCCAATTCAGACAGGGAAACAGAGTTCTTCTGGTGGGCGATACTTCTTATTCATTTCTTTTCACTTTTAAAGCAAACCTATTGCTATCAAACATTCTGAGTTAACAACCCCCTGGAGGCGCAATTCCTTTTCATCCACAGAACCACTCTTGTCTGGCAAAGGCAGCAAAACAATTCTAGCATGTTATCACAGAACAAGTTATGAATGCTCTGCCTGTACTAAAGAAGCTTCCCCCACAGCAAAAAAATACTTGAAATTCTTTACCACCAGTGTCACAATCCCAAGTTGCTCAGCAAAATGCAACACAAAACAAAAACTCACAACACTTAAGGCCTGATCTTGTTCATCACCAGTTCAGAAACAATACTTAAAGCCCCTCCAGAACTAGAGAATTTGCCCCTTACTGCATAACAGCTTTTTCCCACCCTTTTATATTCACCTTACAAGATTACATAAACTTTAACTGGTAATAATATCAATATTCAATATTGTTTATTAAGCAATACGGGGTGTTACAATACAGTGCTCTCTCTTTCAGGTCCTTCCCATGGAGGTTGTACTTGGCAGCTAGGTAGTTAAGAATGGCTCTGGTCTGCACCAACTTCATCCCATCAATTTCCACCAATGGTACTTGCTCAAATAGCAGAGCTCCATCTGTGAAAAGGAACATAAAAGAAATCTAATGTTACTTATGCCTTGTTTATCCTTAAAAGTTATGTCCACATAGCTATGGTGCTCCAAGCTGTAAACACTTCATACCCCAGAGCCCCATGACTATACCAATCTAACCCCTGACTGTAGATGCAGCTAAGCTGATGCTTCCATTGACCTAATTACTGTTGTTCAGGCAGGAGAAGTTGCTACGGTTCCATCACTATAGAGCTACAGCAACATCATTATGGTGGAACTGAGACAAATATCTAAGTCAGGTCTGATTGTCTTGAGGAGATCTTTAACATCTGTCATTATACTAAAACTTCCTGCGGTAAAGTAACAATGTGGGAAAGAATAAACGTGTACAGATTGTGGCAAATGGCCAGGTCCCCTCAGTGGGTCTCATGCTTCTGTCTCTTATTATGGGTTAGGGTGCTACCAGTTCCCTGTCTTCCTGATGAGGAAAAGACTCCTTCAGTGGGGTTGAGTGACTCAAGGAGGGAGGTAGGGACCCCGGCCTACCTGCTCCTCCAGACCCCAGCTAATGTTCCCTGTAAGCTGCGCATGCAGCTATCATTCACCCACGCAGGCAAACAATACAAAATGAAACTGATAAATTACAGAGTGTGAATGAGATTACCTGAGGTCATGCGATACATACAGTCATAAATCTCAGGAATTTATCCTGTTTTGCAGTAGAAGGACTCACTATAGCTTGTCATGAAGAATTTTTAGGTATTTCCTATTCACAAAGTGGTAGCACCACAGTTCCATGTGTCCAGAAAACAGCAGCTTACTGTGCCAAAACTATCATATGGATGCACGTGGGGACCCAGCAGGCAGTGGGGAAGGGGCCCGGTGGAAGCTGGGGAACCAACAGGGAACTTGCTCTGCTGCATCCATAACTTGCTCCAGGAGCATCGCTGGCACTGGGCACTTGGGGCACATGCCCCGAATCCCAGCGCCGGTGCCCTGGATCTGGTGGAGCCACCCCTCTCCTGGTCTCCAGCCCAATCTGACTGGGGATGTGGGACCCAGCCGCCCGCGGCCACTTCCGGCCCCATCCCCAGCCAGGGATGTGGGGCCCGGCTGCCCGCAGCCGCTTTCGGCTCTGTCCCTGGCCAGAGATGTGGGGCACGGCTGCCCGCAGCCGCTTTCGGACCCATCCCCGGCCAGGGATAGAGGGCGTAGCTGCCTGCGGCGGTGCAGCAGCTTCCGGCCCTGTCCTCGGCTGGGGGAAGCCTTCGGTCTGGGGGTGGGGCCTGTGGGCTGGGGGTGGGGGGAAGGGCCTGGGCCCGTGCCCCAGGTCCCTCCCAGGGGCAGCTACACCCCTGACTTGCTCAGCTGTATCACCAGCTTAGAGGGAATATAAGTCCCAACCTAGGGGCCCTACAAATGGCAGCTATTTGCTGTGGGTGCTGAACTAATTTCCCCTGAGCTAGTTTTTCCCCTCTGTCCTTTCAGCTTCTGGGATCCAGGCTCTCTAGTACCTGGAAAATAACTCAGTCTTGTTCCACTATGCTCTCCTCCCAGGGGTATGGTACCTTCCTTCAGGCTCCTCTCTGCTTCTCTCTCAGAATTGCACACAGCACTCCTCTTACTCCACCTCCAGCTTGTGCCCCATCTGTTTGCAGCCGAGAGGCTTTTATCAGGCACCTGTCTAAGTCATAATTGCTCTCAGGTGCCTCTAATTGCTCTCCAGTAAACCTAGCTAGCCACTAGGGAACAAAACTCTCGGCATTGTGAAGCTTACATACCTTCCTTCCCTCACTCTCAAATTGCCTGCTGCCCTTGGTATCTTGCACACACACTGCTCAGCACTACAGATTTGGTCTACTTGGGATCTGAGACAATATTGGCGTGATAGGGCATCAGCATTGCCATGTAGGCTTCCAGCCCTATGCTGCACACAAAAGTCGAAAGGCTGTAGTGACAGGAACCATTTGTTTACTCTCACGTTCTTTTCCTTGTTCATGTGCACCCACTGGAGTGGGGCATGGTCTGTCATCAAGGTGAACTGCCTCCCTAGTAGGTAGTAATGGAGAGTCTCCATCACCCACTTGACTGCCAAACACTCTTTTTTGACAACTGCATACTTCTGCTCTTTAGGGAGGTGTTTCCTATTAACATATAGGACCAGATGCTCCTCTTTCCTTATCATTTCGGAAAGGACAGCATCTAGCCCTACCTCTGTGGCGTCCATGTGGAGGATGAACTTTCTCAAGATCTGGGGCGACAAGTACTGGGCGACTACACAGGGCTGTTCTCAGGTCCACAAAAGCTTCTTCTGCTGTGTTGGTCCATTTTACTGTATCTGGACCCTTAGCTCTTATTAGGTCCATCAGAAGCCCTGCCCTAGTTGTGAAATGGAAGATAAATCTCCTATAAGATCCCAGTATCCCCAGAAATGCCTTGACCTGCTTCTTGGGGACAGGTCGGGGCCAGGCCTGGATGTCCTTCGCCTTGTCCCACCAGAGTTTTACTAAGCCTCTCCCCACTATGTAGCTCAGGTATTTGGCCTCAGCCAGGCTTATTTCACATTTTTGTGGGGTTTGCAGTGACGCCGGCTCTCCAGAGGGTACCTAGTATGGCCTCCACTTTTTCCAGGTGTGTTTCCCAGTTGGGACTGTGGATAACTGCCTCATCTAGATAAGAAGCAGCATACTTAGCATGAGGTCTTAATAACTTGCCCATTAATCTTCAGAATGTTGTGGGTGCACCATGTAACCCAAAGGGTAGGACTATATATTGGACTAGACCATTGGGTGTGAAGAAGGCAGTCTTCTCATTGGATGTTTCCAAAGGGATAGCCGTGTTAGTCTAGTCCAGTAAAAAAACAACAAGCAGTTGTGTGGCACTTTAAGACTAACAGATTTAGTTTTTGCATGAGCTTTCGTGGGAGAAGATCCCACTTCCTCAGATGCTTGAGCCTTCAGCCAGGAGGGGTTTGCAGATAGGCCATAGTCAAGTCATCAGGTATTGAGCCTTGCCCAGCTGGTCCACTAACTCATCAATGTGCGGGACTGGATAGGCCTCAAGTTTGGATACTTCATTTAGCTTTCTAAAATCATTACAAAATCTCCAAGTGCAATCAGGTTTAGGGAGTAGGACAATGGATCTGGACTACTGGCTGTGTGGCTCCTCAATCACTCTAAGTTCCAGTACCCTTTTTACTTCTGCCCTAATTTCTTCCCTCTCGCTGGGTGGCTGTGGCTTGTATTAAGGCCTTGACCACATCATTCATTTTAGGACTGGAGTTTGGGCTTGGTGCACCCTAGACTATGTCCACTGCGTGGAGGACCCCTCCCTTGACACTATGTGTGTGTAAGGGAACTGATTGCCCCTTACTGAGCGTGAAGGGGCCTTTTGATTGGCCACTCCCGCTTGGAAGCAGGACTCTGAAACAGCCAGCCCCAGGGCCAGTGGGAGGGGCCAGTGTCCCAGGATGGCCTGATTGATTGAGAGTGCTCCCCCACCCGTGAGCTGAAACTGCAGGCTGGACATGCCTGGGCAAGCCAGTGTGTGTGGGGGGCCGAGCTAAGGAGGAAGCACTAAGCAGCCAGCAGCTGGGAGCCAGAGGACCCAGGAAGGGAGGCCAGGCTGAGCTGATTTATTCTTTTTATTTCTGTATGCTTAAATAAATTGTATATAGTGTATATAGTAACTGGTGGGCCAGAAGAGTGATCAGTGTGGTCAGCACCCCGGAGTGGGGACACCCTAGCCCTGTCCTGAGAGACCACGATAAGAGTGGGGGTCGAGCCCCCAGAAATCCTGGGGCCCAGCCTTGTTGGGGTTACAGAGACTCCTCCAAATGAGAGATTGGGAGGTGAGCCTTTGACGTCAGGCAGGCCTTGGGGTAAAGGAAGTGGGAGCAGGGACTCAGATCCTTTTGCTACCTACCTTCACCGGGGTGTATACAAAGTCTGGGAAGTTCCTCACAAGAGCGGGTCCATCCCCCCGCTTACATGTGGCAAACAGCCAGCACTCCTTAGTGGGTCTCATGCTTCTGTCTCTCATTGTGCGTTAGGGTGCTACCAGTTCCCTGTCTTTCTGATGAGGGAAAGACTCCTCCATTGAGGTCCAATGGCTTGAGGAGGGGCATAGGGCCCTACGCAAACCCACTCCTCTGGGTCACAGTCCTGGGGCCCTACGGATGGCAGCTATTTGCTGCGGGTGCTGAATTCACAGCTGTACTTATTTCCCCTGGGCTAGTTCTCCCCTCTGTCCTTTCAGCTTATGGGATCCAGGCTTTCCAGTATTTGGAAAATAACTCAGTCCCTTTCCACAACTCCCCCCTCCCAGGGGTGTGGTACCTTCCATCAGGCTCCTCTCTGCTTCCCTCTCAAAAACCGCACTTCTCTTCCTCTCTCAAAATCGTACAACACTCAGCATGACACAGCACTCCTCTTACTCCACCTCCATCTTATACCTCATCTATTTGTAGCAGGAAGGTTTTTATCAGGCATCTCACTAGGTCTTAATTGCTGTCAGGTGATTCTAATTGTCCTGCAGTAAAGCCTAGCTAGCCACTAGGGAACAAAACACTCAGCATTCAGAGGCTTACATACCTCCCTTCCCTTACTCTCAGACTTGGACATCAGTTGGTGGCTCCTTCATGGAGCCATAAGCATGGGCGTGTACTTGGCGCAGTTCACCCAGTACCCTGACACCTGTTCTTTTTGCAGTGTGAGGGAGACCCTGGCGCGCACACACCTGGAGTGTGCCAGGTTGCAGCCCCTTTTCCAGCTCCTCCAGAACCTCTTGTTGAAGTTCTGGCTGCACTTTTCCCCTTATTTGTTTATCTATGTACTCCCTATTCATGGCCCCACAAAGTCGTGGGACCTTCTCGTCAACCTCCTCCTAGCCCTCACTAAAACCAACATCTATAAGACAAGGGAGAGGGGGTTGGCTGAGGGGGGGTCTCTGTGACAGCAGGGAGTATTTCCGGTCCCTTGTTTGTTCACGTGTCTGGGCAGAGTTCCTCTGGGCGGCATCGGCTGCCTCCCTCAACACCTTCTGCAAGCAGTTGGCACTGTCTGAGGTTCTCTGCTCAGTGACCCCCTCTGAACCCCTTATTTTGAACCTGAAACCTCACACCCGTTCCTGGTTTTTTATTAGTTGTCCCATGTACTCACTTGGACCTAAGTCTAGTGCCACCTCCTCTTAGGCTGCAGGACGGGTTTTAGCAGTGGGTGGGCTTGCGCCTGCCCACATCCCAAACTCCAAATAGGCTCACTCTCAGACTTCCTGTCACCCATGCTATCTTACTAGGTTTAACCTATACTTAGAGATGTTCCCTGCCCCACAAAGCTTCCCATTTAAATTTTCATTAAACTATATAAACTGTGCTCCAAAGGCTTCATTCTGCCCGACTAAAGTCAAAGCAAAGGCAAAGCTCCCACTCAATTAACTGATTCAGGATAATGCCCTGAATATATTTGTGCTACTGTACCTAGGAACAGGCAAGTTCCAAAGGGATAGCCATGTTAGTCTATTTCAGAAAAACAAAGAGTCCTATAGCACTTTTAAAAACTAACTAATTTATTTGTCGGATAAGCTTTCATGAACATAATCCAAAATGGGATTATACCCTTGAATGCTCATGCAATAAGTAAATTTGTTAGTCTTTAGAAGTGCCACAGGACTCCTTGTTTGTTTTAGTAACAGATAGCATTTTCTTTAACTCCCTCGCTTGTTCTAGTTGCCTGATTTCAATCCACTATCTTCATTCTTCTTCTAGGTAGAAATGATCATTTTAACAGAATTTTGGTGTCAGCTATGGTTTTCACAGAATTGTCACAGTACATCAGTAGTTTAAGATTAAAGAAGGTCCCTTGGTTGTTGCAAAGCATTTAATTTCATAGTGCAATAAAATTGTGTACGCTAGTTGTCCACATAATCCTTTTTGACAAACATTTATATAAAGATCACGTCTTTATGATTTCCCAAGAGCTAATCTGACCATCTTAAGGGATGAATGGGTATTCAGGAAAAATGTTCTTTTTTACCAGAAGTCATATCATTAATTAATAATAACAATAAAATAAATATTAACACTTATGCAAGGGTCAAGTTTGTTCTTCCTCCCCCCCCCCCCCCGAACTGAAGAATGGCCTAAAATAAATGCTCATTAATGGCTGGATTTCCTAGCCACTTCTTGCAAAGAGTTCAATAGCAGGTCAATGCACTGAAGATTAGTGAACTGAGTGATAAGTTCCTAAGGACTTGCCTGCACTTGAAATGTAGCTGCAGCTGCACTCACCATAGTGCTTAAATTGTAGGCGCTACCTATGCCTAGAGAAAGGGTTTCCCATTGTTGTAGCTAATCTGTTCCATGAAAGGTGGTAGTTAGGTCAACAGAATGATTTTTCCATCAATTTAGCATTCTCCATTCCAAGGATTAGGTCAGTTTAACTGTGTTACTCAAGAGCTTGGACTTTTCACACTCCTTAGTGATGTAACTGGGTCTGAAGCAGGCCTTAGTAACAAAAATGCCAAGGCCATTTCTACCCCACCACTTACGCTGGTGAAACTTACTTTGCTTAGGGGTGTGAAAAAACAAACCCCTGAGTGGTCTAAATTTCACCAGAATACTTGGTAGGGCACACAGATGTATGTTGGCAGGAGAGCTTCTCCTGCCAACATAGTTACTGACATTGATTGAGGGGGTTTTAGTATGTCTATGGGAGAGCTGTCTCTCTTCAGTACAGAGTGGTTCCACAAGCAATCTCAGAGCAGCATCACTACAGCTCTGCGCCCGTAAGCTCCCTAGTATAGACATGGCCTAATTTATCCTTGGTGACCATAACAAGCTATTTGCTCAAGTGAGATTTGTGATAGACAACTGTCGGGCCTCCCCAGATTTGCACTTGGAAAAACCATGACTGTACTTTTAATAATTAGGAGCTGTGATGCTGTCAGGGTCTAGGGGACTGTTTATGATTATCTTCCATATTAACATTTCATATTTGCAATAATTCATATGTAATATGCCATGTTTGGTAACAATAGAAAGGTTGTAATCTGCTAGGAATGATTATATGGTTAATATGTAGGTATGATATCTGTATTAGAAATTAGGAATGTATTTATTTTATGTGTGTTCCAAGTTATTGGATTCTAAAGTATTCCCAGACTGGGTGGCTGTAATACCATTGTCCTCTTAATGGCCCATTAAGAAAGCTCCCAGCTACAGTGGGACTAGGAAGAAACCTGTTTAATGAGTCTCCTAGACTGACCATGTGACAACTCCATTTTGATTTGGCAAGGACTCTGAGAACATGGGGAAAGGCAGAGGTGATAAAAGTCAATGGCCCCATCCCCATTTTGTCTTGCAACCTACACCCTCCTCTGGAACTATTCTTCTGGAAATGAACAAAGGACTGAGACCCACCCAGCTGCTGGGTGTATACCAGAGGAGTTGGACTAAACCGTAAAGTCTTCAAGGACTTGAGTTCTATGGACTCTAAATCATTTGTATGTATGTGATTCACTTTGACCCTTTAACATCTCTCATATTTTCTTTCTTTTCTTTTTATATTAAACATTTAGTTGCAGTTACTAACGGTTGGCTGACAGCATTGTATTTTGGGTAAGATACAGTGTTCTGGGTAATGTGGCTGACCCTTTGGGATCAGGAGACCCTATTACTTTAAGAGACCCAGTGGCTAGGTGGGGACCAGAGCAGCTGATGTGCAATAAATGGGGCTGTTTCTATTTTGTTACACTTGGTGATGATCAGAGTGGAGAATCAGAAATATGTTTTCTCACTGACTGGGGAGACTGGTTTAAGTACCACCCATCAGTTGTTTGGGGGTTTGGCCCCTGGTTTTGCAGCTTGCCCTGATTTTGGCACATTCAGAAAGTTATCCCAGGAGGCCTGGGTCACAGGAGCTACATATAGGCAAACAGGTTGGGATAAGTATTTGTCTAATATTTTATGTTGCCCAAAATATGACCCAAATGTAGTGCATTCAGAATTGTTAAAAATGTAACACTAGCACATTCAGAATAAGGGTTTTCCTGCTCTGACCTGCAGGATAATGAGGGTCTGTAAGGAAGCCTGAGATCAGACTCACTTTTGCAGACAGCTATCTTAGCCCTGCAGTAAGGTGGGGTGAGTTTTGCCTTTCTGTTTTAGGGAGTGGTCTGCTTTGTCCCTTTCTGGTTTGAGGTTATTGTGGATTACTCTGAATTCTAAGAAATACAGTTCTGTTACACTGCAAGTTGCAACTTTGCAACAAGACCATGTTTTCATCAAATGTTTCTGTGTGTATACTGTGAATATGGTACCAAACCCAAACCACTTTAAGCTTAAAAAAAGTTCTGTTACTTTCAAAAACAGTTGACACAGGCTGCCTCTGCACAGTACAAGAAAAGCAACATCAACAAATCTCAGAAGCCGGTCTTGGGCTTCCATGGCTCATGCTGCAGGGCTAAAAATAAGAGTGTAGAAATTTGGACTTGGGCTGGAGCCCAGGGTCCAAGACTCTCCCACCTCGTTGGGATTCAGAGCCTGGACTCAAAGCCTGAGACTGAATATCTATGCTGCTATTTTGGACCTGTGGTGTGGGCTCCAGCAGCCAGAATCAGTTGATGTGGGCTTTGAGTCTCACTCAGCAGGTTTTTTTATTATGTAGGTTTAGCCACAGGTGCCTAATTTATAACTGACAAAACTATTCAAACATATCTTCCTACCTGGACAAATCCCTACACACCCAAGTCACTGAAATAAAAGTCTGTAGTCAACTGCCATATCACGCAACACTGAACGTTTATAGCAAGAAACAGAATATGTTGAAATGTAAACACTTCTTATAAGGTAAATACATCTGCTTTCAGGGAGCATGGGATTTGAGCTCAGTGCATTAAAAAAAAATCATTCTTGCACAATGGGAAGTTATTGAGACATTCCTTTATGAGTGTTCATTTCTACCCTGAGTCTCAAATAACATCTATTATACCAGCCCTCTTTTAGCCTTCTGTATAACAAATACACAAGTGACAGGTGGGCTCAAAGCACTTAAACAAGAACACTAAATAAACTAAACAAATTCAAACTCATTCTTACTTCCTATAATGGACCAGATAAATGCTGCACCCAAGGTTGCAGTAAGGGGTAAAGCTATGGGAGAAAGTGGAGATGAGCAGGGAAGAGAGGTTTATACCTGTCAGTCCCATAACCTGTAAGGAAAGCTGTACATCTTCAGATGCTATTTCTTGCTTCTGATGACTTACAGATCTCTGTCTCTGCTGATGAGCTATCTAGTAGTGTAGTGTGTCCTTTTGCCATCTCTTTGTGGATGTTCAGTCATCATCTTTAACTCACTGTTTAGCAGTGGTTAAAGAAAAGCTTAAACTCAGCTGAGCTCTTGATCTTCCTCCACAAGTCCTACCCTCTCACCACAAACACGGACATCACTCTCACAGTCACTTGGGCTCCTAACCTGGATGTCAACTGTAACATGCTCCCACCCTCCCACTAGATCCATATACTCAAGCCATTTCTAATCCTTGCCACTCGTTCTTACAACATATCTAAACTCAGTCTTCCATCTTTGACGATACATCCAAAACTCTTAGCCAAGTCCCCATCTCACATGTTGACTACTGCAGCCTTGCTGCCCTCAAGTCTATTCAAAGAGCTGCCGCTCATATCATCTTCTTAACTTATTGTTCTGGCCACATCAACCAACTCTGAATTCCTCTTTTGGGTGCCCCTTATCAGATATTACCTTCTACTCTTTAAGGCCTTCCTAAATTAGTCCCACCTTATTTAGCTGATGTAGTAACTCAATGTGATTTCAACTTCCATCTTCACTTCACCAGAAATCATAGCTCTCAATAACCATAAGTCAGCTTCTCCTTTATGCAGCTTTGTGATTTCTCCCATGCCCATATACCTGAAGAAAACTCCCTGAAATAATCTGATTAGCAACTCCCTTTTCTTCCTTCAAATCCTTCACTGATTACCTGTGAAAGTCAGCCTGCTGATCATGACTAGGTACATGACAAATCGACTTCTCCTCCATCTTGTCTTTCACTTTCTTACTCCCTTCCTTTCTCCCTGCCCCAATCCTTGCATATAAACTGAGATTTTTGTGCCTGAAAATCACCTTTAAAAAGGGCACTTGGTTCGTATGCAGGTAGGAGATCAGAGAGCAGCCCCAGCCTAGGAGCTTTAAATCTCTCACCCTGAGCATGCTCTGAGCATGCTCGGGGGGGGGGGGTTGTGCCCAGCATTGGAGTGACCATATTGTGTGCTCAGCCGAGGCAGGGTTTACAGGCTCGGGCTTGCTCTCCTTACTTTGCCTAGCTGACAGAGCCGCCAGGTAAGGGCACCCTGGTGTGGAGGGGGTTGGCCTGGGGGAGTCAGTGGCAGGGCCTGGGAGTTAGGGAGGGAGGAGGTCAGGACAGCAGGGGGAGAAGCAGTGGTAGCATGGTTGGGGATGGCAGAGGGAGAAGTGGTGGCAGCATGGTCAGGGACGGCATGGGGAGAAGCAGTGGTGGCATAGTCAGGGGGGTTAGGGAGGATGTTGGGGAGTCTAGGAAAGCTGGTGGAACAGGGTGGGAAGGTTACAGGCCCAAGGCTGCAGAAAGACCTCAGCTTATGTACGGATCATGCATTTTTGCTGGTTTTGGGGGGCTTAGCTTATATGTGGATTTGCTTATACACAAGTATATGTAGTAAATAAAATAGCTACAGCACATGTTTTGGCCCCACACTTTAGGAAGGATGTGGACAAATTGTAGAGAATCCAGAGGACAGCAATAAAAATGATCAAAGATTAAGAAAACTTGACCTATGAGAAAAGTTTTTAAAAATGTGCATGCTTTGCCTTGTGAAAAGAAGAGTGATGAGGGGAGCTGGAAATAACCTTCAAATGTGTTAAGGGCTGTTATAAAGAGGACTGTGATTAATTGTTCTGCATGTCCACTGAAGATAGGACAAAAAAATAATGGATTAATCTGCAGCAGGGAAGATTCTAAGTTAAATGTTAGGGAAAAGTTTATAATTATAAGGGCTGTTAAACTTTGCAATAGGCTTTCAAGGGAAGTTGTGGAAGCCTTGTCATTGAAGGTTTTAAATACAGTTTAGACAAGCACCTGTCAAGGACAGCCCAGGTTTATTTGGTCCTACCTCAGCTTAGGACCTGAGCTAAATGACCTCTTCATGGCTCTTCCAGCACTACATTTTTATCAGGGCTGTCCCTGGGGCAACCACCCCAGGCCCACAGTTCTGTGGGTCCCATGACACTGCTTCCACACCAGGGCTGTAACTAGGCCAGGGCAAATGAGGCAAAGCCCCAGCTGCCGAATTTTATAGGGTGCAGGGAACAGATCTGGCTCCCCACAGTGACTGGGAATGGATCTAGCTCCTTGCCACCCCCAAGGAGCCAGATCCATCACCAGCCACTGCAGAGAGCTGGATCTGTCCCCTGCGCCCTCTAAAATTGCTGCAGCTTCCAGCTCCACCTGGGACTTGCCTCCCTGTGCCCTCTAAAATTGGGTGCCAGAAGCTGCGACTTCTGGCTCCGAGACTTACTGATGCCTTCCAGTGGTGGCTGTGGACAGGCAGCCGGGGCTGGATCCAGCTTCCTGCCACCTACCAGTGGCGGCTAGAGCCAGATCTGGCTCCCCGTCACCTTTTGGTGGTGGATGGGTATGGATCGGGCCCAGGGCAGGATTGGGGTCAGGTCCGGGAAGGGTACTTTTGGGGCTGCTTTCCCTGGGCACCGGAATAGGTAGTTACAGCCCTGCTCCACACTGCCGTGCTGTCTCCTGCCCCACTGCCATCTGGAAGGCAGTGGGGTGGGGTTGGGAGCATGGAACCTGGCCTCTGGGCTGGCCCTCCCCCAGGAGCATCGCTGCACCAGGAAAGGACCAGGGCACAGGTCCAGGCCCCACCCCCTACCCAAAGGCCACGCCCCCTTGTCGCAGACCATGCCCCTGGCTGGGGTCGGGGCTGGGAGTGGCCACAGGCAGCTGGACCCTGGATCGTGGCTGGGGACGTGGCCAGAGCAGCCGCTGCAGCCATGGGCGGCTAGGCCCCGGATCTCCGGCCCAACTGGGTTGGAGACTGGGAGAGGCGGGGCCCCACCAGACCTGGGACACTGGTGCTGGGATTCAGGGCATGGGCCCCGTGTGCCTGGCACCAGCAATGCCCCTGCCCCCCCCAGGGCAAAATAGCCAACGGGGGGGAAGGGGGACAGCCCAGATGCTAGACACTGCTCTCCTGCCCTGCCCCTGAGGTGGGGAGGAGGGCTAGCCTTGAGGCGAGGCGGGAGAGTGGAGCCTGGCCTCTGGGCTGACCCATCCCGCTCCTGGGAGCAGAGTGGCCAGTCCAGGGGAAGGGTAGGAGTATGGGGCCCAACGTCTGGGCCAGCCTGTCCTGCCCCCCCACCCCGTGCAAGGGGAGCAAGGCCCCCCCCAGGCCAATTGGCCCGAGGACCTGGCCCCTCATAGGGACTGGCATTATTTTTATGATTCTACATAGCTGAGAAAGCTGAACCAATTCTTCACCAGATACATCTGCTCGTATGTTGCCTCTCCGATCCCCTACTCTTCATCTGTTAGTCTATAAACCTTTCAAGGGATGGATTGCCTCTTTCGTATTTGTACAACACACTCCCAGCCTGAAGTGAGGCCTCTGGGTGCCCACATAATAAGGAGATTTAATAAAAATAAGCAGGGGCATGATCCTCTTGGGTGCTGAGCTCCTTCAGTATCCAATGGCTCCAGCAAAAGTGAAGGATGCACCTCACAGGATTGGGCCATCAAGGTTGATGATTTATGAATCGACATACAACGTAAGCTGATTTAAGTTTGTCCACACAGGGCTTTGTTTTGGTTTTACTGATTTTGCCATTTACAAAACTGATGCAAAACCCCTCAATTTTAGCTAAACTGGTACAATGCTGGGTGTAGCCAAGGCCCTGTCTGCAGTCTTACCTTTTATTAACTTTTGATACTGTGCTCTTGTTTCCAAAAATTCTTCTTCAAACTGGAAAAGGATAGATATAAAAGGTTACATTGTTACAATCCAGGCAGCTTTTTTTTAGAAAGCAAGACTATCTCAATGGGCCAAAATAAAGAGTAACCCACCAGCATAACAGAAAAAAATTGTGGCTAATGCTGAATCAGCCTAAACAAGAGGACCCTTTTCAAACCTTTGGGAGCAACTGGATTTCTTTATAAACCATGGACTGACCTCCACCCCTGCTGCTGCCAACAGCCACCGTATTGATTCCATTCGCCCTCTTCCATTGAAGTAAGTAAGTTTGGGTTTCCCAGACATGCTTCCTCGTTTCTGCTTCCCAGAGAAATATTAAACAAAGGAAAAAGTTTCTGAACAAAAATGATTTTTTACCACAATGGAATGATTTCCACACAATGGGGATTCAGGTCACTGCTGCTCTCACAGAATGCCTTTTACTCAGATTTTGTCAATACTATAAGCTCTGCAGCTAAGCTACTGTAGCTCACATATCACAGCAGTGGTTCCCAATCTTTTTGGCTCAAGGGCCACAAACATAATTTTTATAACCCTGAAGGGGGTCATCGCAAGCCCCCTTCTCCCCTATACACACTGCAGCCAAAGGGAAGTAGCTCGGTGAGGAAGCTCTTCTATTCCTCTGGCTGCAGCAAGGAAACTGTGCCCCACTTGGATCCCTGGGCAGTGGTTCTCTTCTGTAGCCATGGGGATGGGAAATCAGTAATCCCCTTCCTGTGGCTCCAGCAGGAACTACCACCTAGGGATCCAGGCGGAGTGCTTTCCCATGCTTCCTGTTATGGCGAAGGGCAGGGGAGAGCTTATCTTCTGTCTCCTTGGCCCCATCAAGGAGCCTGCACAGATAATGTGCTCCACCTGGGTAGTTAGGCAGTGGCTCCTTTCTACAGCCACCGGGAGAGGAGCTGTGGGCACTCTGAAACAACCTACCGATGATGGGTTGGGAACTACTGCACAACAGTGACAGAAGAGATTTTTCCATTGCTATAGTAAATCCATGTCCTTAAGAGACAATAGGTAGGTTGATTGAAAAATTCTCTATGTCTGCTCCGTCTAGAATGGTTCTTCCAGGCCTGCTGGGTTTTCTGATGGGTTCCTGTTTGGAAAGCGCTTATCTTAAAGGCATAGTGCACTCTAGGACAGTGGTTTTCAAACTTTTTTCTTGGGACCCAGCTGAAAAAAAATAATTTATACCCACAATCCAGCACTTAGATCTTAATAAATTCCAGTCATGCAACAGTGGCAGCAGGGGACACCACAACCCAGTACGTGAGGGTCTGAGACTCAGTACTAGGTCTCTCAACCTGTAGTTCGAAGACCACTGCTCTACGCCATAAACAAGAAGAGAAAAAGGATGATTTTGAGTATGTCTGATAGCGTTCCTCTTCTCAGGCCCACCCACTCATTCCTACTAGTGTAGATAATAGATCCTTATAAAAACTAGAGGGGAAACAAAAAAGTGTCATACATCCCCCCTCCCCCCCCAGATGTATATATTGTTTAATGGGTGCTCAATCAAAAACTTGACTTAAAAATAATTCAAATTGACAGTAATCATCTACAGCTCTAAGAATCAAAGCATTTAACATAACATATATAACCAAGAGCTCGGCTTTGTGTCTTAGTAGTAAGACTATATTCAAAGTAAAGGTAAAGCAGAAACCATCACCTCCTTTTTACTAAAGCAAATAACAAATTGAGGCAGCTCATGGTATTTTAACCCTAAGAAAGATATTGTATACCTTTGTAGTTATTTGCATGTAAAGAGTGTGTAGTGCACACTGGCAGCATTTGCTATCTCTACAGTTGCCAACAGCTGAAACTCCTTGATATTTTATAGCATTTTATAAATACCCTTTATATCATGTCAACACACACTGCAACAACATACAATGTGTAAAAACTTATAGTAGTTAAAGCTTTTCCATTAACTATAAAAGCTAAAGCTCTCATAAGTGCTTTTAAACCACAACTATGGAATGAAGACCCTTCTCCTTAGATCCTCTGCTGTAATCTTGTATCCATGTCAAGTATGTGAAGTGCAATCCTCATGAAGGACTGTGCACTGTACAAGTAAACAGAACAAATGAACTGAAAAGCTGTGAGTATCAATTAACATAGCCAAGTAATAAAAAAGTATGGCACTGAGTGTGACCAGAAAAAAGTCAAATCCAGAGAGTAACACCATCAACTTTAATAAATTGCATTTAAACCAGCAATGCTCAAAGGAAAAGGTACAGTCCACACTTCTATGGAAAAGTCTCATCAGTGTTTTATTGTCAGCCAACATGAGAATGGTGCATTGTATCTATGAAATGACAGAAAACATTCTAAACGCTTTTTGTCCAAAAGCAATCTGTTTTTTTCAGGGAGCTCTAGGACTGCATTTTCACTGGATTTTCTGCAGCAGCAATTTCATTAGACAAGAATCAAGGAACAAAGTTAAGTCTGTCAAAAGCAACATTGTCTGCATTCAATACAAAGCAGCACCAGGTTTTTCTATCATCAACCCCTCTAGTGAGAGGCAGGTATTCAACATTCTTTGGCTGGCTAGGGTAGCTCAGAGCAGTACACAGCTTGTTGACGCAACTAACTTTCATGCTCAGATCCAGAGGAAATCAGCTCTGAGTTCAAGCCTTTCACTACATTCTGAACTTTATTATACTCTTGCTGTCTTCCTCCCCCCTCTTTTGGCTTTTGCTCCCACTGTTTGCCCTTGCTTTATAACATAACTTATTCCACTCTGAGCTAGTTTTCTGGATTCTTTACATATTTAAAAATTCCCTTTCCCCATCTTTTGTCCTTTGGTCTATTAACCAAACAGCATTTGAACTGCCTTTCATGCAGACTAAATGTAGCAATCAGTGCTTACTTTGTCATAACAGAGGTGCCAGGCCCATGCAACTTTTTCACTTTCATAAAAGATGTAGCAGGATCAGAACCATCAAACCTAGAGGTGCTGGGGCTCAGGACCAGAACGCATTAAGCACTGGTAGAGATTTTACATTACCACCACCAACAGGCAATTTATTTGAAAGCAGCTTCTTTGAGACCAATAGATCAAACAGTTAAACTACTTTCTTTTTATGGAAGTCTCAGTACTAACCTTCTTCCCTTCCTGATCCAGGCTGAGTTCCTCCCCTTCTTAACTGAGGAGAACAGAAGTTGTTTTATCAGCATCTTAGAACTCAGAGCACCTCCTATGCAAGGGGAGTCACACACATATCTAACAGGAAGGAAAAGCTCCCTATTTCCTGAAGAGACCTACCAATTAAAAGTTACACTGCCCTTTTAAAATATGACTGTGCCTACTACCATTAGAAAATTACCATGAGTGACAAAGGATAATACTTTTCTCTGTTCTTTTTCATTTGTTTACTGTATTCAGGGCTTAATTATAGCAGCGACTTTAAAGGCAGAAGCCCTGGGACCCAGCCAAAAAGGGAGCCCAAGTCTGCAGCCCCTAAAATCAAGACAGTCCCTAGCGGGGTGCAGGGCCCTGGGCAAATTACCCTCTGCCGGGCCCCCACGCAGCCCCCCCCCTTCCTCTGGGGCGGGCAGAGCCAGCTGGCCCAGAGGGGAGGGGCAGGCCCACTTCATGCCTGTGCCGGCGGTTCTCCATCCAGGGGACAGGGCGAGCTGGCCAAAAGCAGTAAGAAGCGCTTGAAGAAGGACAGTTATTGGTAAGTAACCCACCATTCAGTGCTCTTTCTCCCCGCCCCCCCTGCCCAGGGCCACGTGTGCTGTCTTTGGCTCTGTGCCAGAGGCAGCGGGTAGGGGGCGGGAGGCAGAGAGGCTGGGGGGGCAGTGTTACGGACCTTAGGCTGCCTCCTACCCATTGCCTCCAGCATGGAGCCAAAGGCAGCATGTGGCTGGGGGATGGGGTGGGAGCACTGCACCAGGCTGCCGCTTTTGGCTGGCTCACCCCATCCCCTGGATGGGGAACAGCCGGCCATGGGGGGGGGTAGGTTTGGGCCCCCCGCTACTTGTGACAGGACAGCACGGGGCCCATGGAACTGTGGGGCCCAGGGCAATTGCCCCTTTCACCACCCTAAGGACAGCACCGCCTAAGACCCATATCAGGCTCTCAGTGCTGAATGAGCTCCTTCCAGGGTCTGGGGGCAAGATGGCCTTAGTTCAGTCCTGGGAGGGGCTGGGGGCAAAGTGGCCCGAAATCCAGTGAACAGGCCCTCTCCAGGGCCTTGCCCCTGAAAAGCAGCAGTCAAACACCTGCTGCTCTCCAACCCCTGGGGTGGAGTGGCCGGCCCGGGGCAGGGCAGGCAGAAACACTGTCTGCTCTGCAGTGGAGGGTGGCCTCTGGCCCCGGCCTCCCCTTCCAGCACCATCACTCCTCCAGCGTAGGGCTGGATTAAGGCCAGGGGACCCAGGGCTGGCCACTCTTGTGAGACCTCAATTCCCCCTCCTGTCACTGTGGGATGGGGTCAGGAGCTCTGGGCCACCAGGCAGCTTGGCACTGCAGCGAGGGAACGAAGGTTGGTGCTGTGGGGAAGGGGAAGGAGCTGCAGGGGGTTGCAGGCTGGCAATGCTGGGAGTTGCATGGGAGCCCCAGACCGGTGATGCCAGAGATGGGGTGAGGTTGGATAGACACTACAGTCTGTGGCACTCCTGCTCCACCCCAGACTGTTCAGGGGCCGGGCAAGCAAACTGCTGAAAGTTAGCAGCAGCAGCCTGCCACTCAGCCTGCAGGACTGGATTTTTGGGGTGGTGCACCTGCCCCACCTCACCAACAGTCTGCAGGGGGAGGAACCTGCAAAGGACAAGGGAGGCAAAAGGTGGGGTACATGCGTGGAGCCCAGCCTCTGGGACAGCCCCCCTTAGGCAGGGACCCCCACAGGCCTGTTAGCCACATCAAGTCTCCTGCCCTCCCCTGCAGCCCATCATACCAAATGAGTTTGACACCCTTGGACTATAGATATCTGCAAATTCCAAATTCTACTGGAAACTTGATGTATATGGACCTTCAAATAATTGTACATAGGTGATTACTTTAACCTTTTAACAGTACTCTCATAGGGTATGTCTATACTGGAGCCTTAGGTTGACTTAGAATAGAATCATAGGGTTGGAAGGGACCTCATGAGATCATCAAGTCCAACACCTTGGGGCTTGAGCCCAGGACCTTCTGTATGTTAAGCAGAAGAGCTAGCCACTACACTATTTACTCAACCTCCCTTAAGTAATGCTCTAGCCACACTGTGAATTTAGTAAGTCAACTTAAGCACTCCCTTAAGTCAACAATAACACCACCTCAGAAGGTCGACTTAAGATAGTGTAGACGTGGCTTAGCCTTAAGTTGACTTAATAGGCCTCCAGCCCCCTCCCCCAGTTCCTGGCCACCAGGAAGAGCATGCCCTGGCTAATCAGATGGCAAGAGAAAGCCCCACCCATGCTGGTCCCCAAAGCTGGCCAGGCCTGCCATCTGCAAACATGCAGGTTCAGAACCAGTCCTGGAAGTGGGACCCAGCATGGAGCCACCAGGAGATCCTGGCTATCTGGGAGGATGAGGCTGCGTACTCCCAGTTGCAGGGCAGCCATCGCACCTGGGAGGTGTAAAGCACCATTGCCCAGGGCCTGGCAGACAAGGGGCACACCTGAGATACCCAGCAGGTCCAGGTAATAAAAAAGGACTTCTGCCAGGCCTACCAAAAAGCCTGGGAGGCCATGCTTCGCATGAGAGCAGCCACCACCAACTGCCCCTATTACAAGGAGCTGCATGCCTGCCTGAGGCGAGAAGGCTAACCAGGAGAACTTGGTGGATGAGAATGTGGTGCTGGGCCAGGGGAAGACCAGCACCAGGTGCAGGGTACCTTGCTGAGCCTGGGCACCACCACCCCAGATTTCATTCCTGCCCCAATGCTGGACCCAGGCACACAAGTGGAGCCTCTCTGCCCCCACCAAAGATGACCCAGGCAAGGGGACATTGCACCAGACCCCTGGTGCACCTGCTGGGTGTGAGTGATCCCTTCCTGCAGGCATGTCAGTGGAGGCATGTGGGACAGGAACTGAGGGGGAACATGGCCTGGGAACAGGCAGGGTCCAGGGGAGGGGGTACAAGGGTCTTCCCACGGGGGCAGGGATCTGTGTGGTGGGGGCAGACCCAGAGCTGAGCAGCGCATGGTTGTGTCTGGAGATAGGGTGGGGAGGACAGTAGATGGGAGAGCCAAGGCCAGACATTATTGGCACATGGCCTCAGGAGAGACCCCTGGGGCAGGGCTTCCTGAGGCTCTCCACTGTGGGCACTGCACCTGCCCTGTGCATCAGAGCACAGCAGCATGTACTAAGGAGTCCCCGTCCCAAAGGACAGGGATTGGGAATCAGGGGGATGATCATGGGACAGCAGCTGTTGTCAGGCTGCACATAGCACTAACAGGAGGCACTCTAGTCTTTGCTTCTCTCGTGCAGACCCTGTGTCCAAATGAGGCCCAATGAGGAGGAGGAGAGGGCATCGCTTGAGGGATGAGGTCTTCGAGGAGCAGCTCTGTCTCATGGACCAGGCCAACACAGACTTGAGGTCCTGGTGGGAGTGGGAGGACACCCACCAGAAGGTCAAGCAGAGGATGCTCCAGTGCTTGCTCAACTTAATGGAGTTGCAGACCTGTGCCCTCAAGCACCTTGTGGGGGGCCTGGACCCTCAACGGGTCAAGGGTCCCCCTGCCCTGGACCCCGGCAACCATCATCAGTGGTGGCCCAGGGCACGGGTTGGATGACTGCAGGCCTGGGATCCGTCTGCCCCAGGGCAGTAGCACCAGGCCCCCCCACCCTGACCTGATCCTGGGCACCCCCCCAAACCAGTTCTCTCAGCCCCAGTTCCCCCACCAATCCAACCCATGTATGCTGTTATTCTGTGCGTTGTACATTTTATTATTTTGAAGAGGGCACGGATGGGGGGTTGGGGGGACATGCATGGGCAGGTGGGGTGGCGACATTGCCCAGCAGTTTCACCCCTCAGCGCTGTTCACTGAGGAAGTGGGCCTTCAGCATGTCCCGAAGCAGCACCTCTCATTACTGGGCTCCCTGCAGCCCTGGTACACTGTTGTCAGGCTGCTGGAACTCTGTGGTGAGCTGTTTGGCCTCAGCCTCCCAGATGTGGGGGACCCTTTCGCCCCACAGCGCACACCGCATGTGCAGCACACAGTATGCGCTGACAACCTCTGGGATGATCAGCTCGCCAACCTGCAGGTGGCTGAGGATGGCCTTCCTGCATGCCTTCAGATGGCTGAAGGCATGCTTGATGACTGTGCAGCAGCTGTTGAGCCTCTGGTTGAAGAGGTCGCTGCTGGCATCTAGGTTGCCTATGTAGGGCTTCATGAACCAAGGCAGCAAAGGATAGGCAGTATCTCCCAGGATGATAACAGGCATCTGCACATCCCCAGGGATGATGATGTGCACGGGGAAGAAGGTGCCCACCTGCATGTCAGCATAGGCCAGAGTTCTGCAGGATGCAGGCATCCACATCATGAGCCTTCCCTGGCCAGCCCACACAGATGCTAGTGAACAGCCCCTGGTAGTTGACAAGGGCTTGCAGGACCACAGAGCGGTACCCCTTTCTATTACTGGGGGCTGCAGCCCAGTGGTCTGGGGCTCAGATGGGGATGTGTGCCATCCACGGTGCCCCCCGCAGTTGGGGACCCTGAGTCCAGCAAGGCATCCAGGATGTCCTGCACGTTCCCATGGGGTTACAATGTGACCTAGCGGGACCCTGTTGATAGCCCTGTAGACCTGCCTCAGGATGGCCCCCACAGTGGACTTGCTGATCCCAAACAGGTGGGCTATGGAGTGGTAGGAGCCTGGGGTTGCCAGCTTCCAGAGGACAATGATCACTTACTTGTCCACAGGCAGGGTGGGTTGGAGGCAGATGCCAGTACGCAGCAGAAGGTGACAGGGTGAGCAGCTCAAGGAAGGTGCTCTTCCTCATGTATAGGTTCTGTAGCCACTGGTCATCATCTCGGGTAGTGAGGATGATCCTGTCCCTCCAGTTGCTGCTGGTTTCCCATGCCCAGATGCACTGGAGCACAGAGGGCACCCTGAACACACCAGCTCCCAGGTTTGGGGGGGGGGGGAGGAATTGGCCTGCTGCACCCTGCGCCCACTGTGGCAGTTGCTCTGAGGAGCCTGCTCCAGGACAGAAGTCTGGCCAATACATGGCAGGTGTGGAGCGCTGTGCTGTCATATTGCTGGTGCACATTACAGTACATGACCTCCTCAGGCTCCATCTTGCCAGGCACAAGGGGGAGGGTGTTGTGGTCACTTCCTGTTTCATAGGAGTGGCGGGGGGGTACTTCTCTGGTGCAATGTGGGACAACTACCCACAAGGCACGACTCCTAGGTTGACATAGCATCTGTCGTTGTGAATGTGGGCAGTCCACAGGAGTTTTGAATGTTGATGCTCTAAGTCAATTTAAAGTTGACCTTGTTAAGTTGACTTAACTGAGCCTCCAGTGTAAACATACCCATAGTGCATTTCTTTCCTTGTATAATAAACCTCTAGTTTTAATTGCTGAAGGATTATCTGGCAGCATGGTATTTGGGTGAGATTCAAGCCTATATTGTTCTGTGTAATGTGGCTGGCCCTTTGGAGTCACAAGAAACCTTTCCGGGTAATGAGCTTGGCATTTTAAGCAAACTTCTCTCTTTTCCAGACCAAGTGGCTGTTTGGCGACCAGTAAGGGGTTTGTTTGTATTTGTTGTGGCTTCTTGATGTCCAATATGGGAAATCAACAGGGTCGTAGCTACAGTGGGGCAAATGGGGTTTTGCCCTGGGTGGCCCAGAGCTGCTCCATTGAGTCTCTCTATCAAAGGGCCTGTTCCGCACAATTCGGTCCATGCACTGATCATTATAAGGGGCATGTTCTACTCTCAGGAGCTGCAATTCATAATTACGGCTCTGGAAATCAGAAGCATAGTTGGTAACTGGTTGGGAGAAAGTTTATATTCAGGTAATCTACCAGTGCTGGGGCAATCTACTCTCCTTTTGCAGCTTGCCCTCTACGTGCATTTTCAGGGATTTACCCCAGAAGGCTCAGGTTTCAGTGGCATAGTTTGTAGGAGCCACAGAACTAGAATATTTGAATTTTGGATAAGAACTTCACGCTAGTCTAAAATTTTTTTAAAAATTGATTCTGAGGGCATTAAATGTTAAAGTTAGTCAGGATGAATAATTCACAATCAGATGAAGAAATCAAGTTGCAAAGCTATGTTTACACTTAGACTGTTAAACTGATTTAACTTACATCAGTCTAATTGAATTGAAATAAAAATCATTAAATCTATTTAAGTTAAATCAATTTAACACATCCCCTCTAGAACCCCAAACTGAACTAGCAGGGCCATTAACAGGACTTGCTAGTCTGACTTAGGAGATAGGCACCATGGGAGGTGTGGCAAGATGGCCCCCAAGAAGGCCCATTCCCCCACCCAATATATAGAAAGAGGAAGGCACCCGAGGAGGGAGCAGGGCAAAAAGTGTTAAATTGAAATAACAGTTAATTGAAATAACACAGCTACACTCGGTTATTTCAAAATCATAATTTCGATTTAACCATCGTTTTGATGTAAAACACGGTTTTATTATTTTGAAATTATCATTCCTTATGTCAAAATGAGAGAGCTCCTCATTTTGAAATAAGGAAAGCTAGTGTGGACATGCACTACTTTAAATTGAAATAATCATCATTATTTCAATTTAAAGTGTAAGTGTAGACATACCACAAGTCTTGAAAAATATCCTGGATTTTCAACTTGAGAAAGAAATAACAGAAATTCACTTATGGCAACAATATGAGAAGGCTGAGATATCCAAAGCAGCTGAGGAAAGAGCAGAGCAAATTGAAAACCAGGTCCCACAAGGCAGGAGCATCACTGCTCCAGGGCACCAGCCCAGGACACGCCCCCTGTCTGCAGGCCACGCCCCCAGCTAGGGATAGGGCTGGGAGCAGCCGCTGCGGCTGCAGGCGGCTGGGCCCTGGATCCCCTGCCCAATGGGGCCGAAGATTGGGAGAGGTGGGGCCCTGCAGGACCCGGGGCATTGGCGCCAGGATTTGGGGCACAGGCCCTGTATGCCCAGCACCAGTGACACCCCTGCCACAAGGCATAGATAGTGCCAAACTAGCTGAAGAAAGCCCAGAAATGCAGAAGGCTGAGACTGGAAAATACGGCAAGAATTTCTTATCTTGAATGTAAAATCCAGAAGAATAAAAGAGCAGCACCGACTGTCTTTGTGAAAGTCCAGGTCCTCTTGACAGTGTTTGGGAGGAGGTCTACTCAGTTTTTGCCAATTTAAGTGTTTGTTGCTGATATGGTAAATATAGTTAGCGAAATGAATGTCTTAAAATAAGCCATAAAGGGAATATGAATGTAAATTTTCTGTGTTACCCAAAAGCAACAGTGAAATTTGCGAAGTGAGGGGTGCATGATTCTTAGTTGCCAGTATTAAGCCAGGAAGGCTTTAACAAGGAAGAAAATGTTCCCAGCCTTGGTAGTGTAAAAGATAGAGCTTGTTAGTTCAAAAAAGCAGTTTGTCTGCTAAGGGAGAAACTTTCTCCAGGTATGTGTCTGTTGACAGTGACACTTTGCCTACTGAGCAAAACAAGCAAATTGATTTATCACATGAGCTTTGAAGACTGGGGAATGTACAGAATGGGAGGAAAATAAATGCAGGAAGTCCATCTTGAAAGTGTCTAACAAAGTAGGATTTTCTCCCGTGAAAGCTCATGCAATAAACAAATTTGCTAGTCTTTAAGTGCCACAGGACTCCTTGTTTGTTTTGCTGAACTAAACTAACACAGCTGCCCCTTTGGAATTTGCCTGTTGAGGAAGCCAGCCCTTTCTCCTAATGTGTGTCTGTGAACAGCAGTGAGGCCTTGGATTGAGAGCAGAAAATTTCAGGTTTATCTGAAAATAGCAGCAGGTTATCTGCTGATAGAGAGTTTGTCCCTAAGAATTTAGCAGTTGTACCAGACATGGTTCTGGAGTCAACTAAAGCACAGGAAGGGATTTTCCTGAGCCTGTGTCAGTTGGGGATAATAACTTGCCCATGGAGGCAGTAACCCCAAGCTCCAAACTTCATCTGGGAACAGCCATGTAGGCTGGGACAAGGAGGAGGAACTTTCAAACTGTTTGAAAGTTAAAAATAGCAGTTTAGCTGCTGAAGGAGATTCCAATCTGCTACCAGAGGGGCAGACAAAATGTGCCTTTTAGTCTGTCCTGAATAAGGGTGTCCAAATTGTCTCAGAGTTAGTTCGGGACTTAAATTAAACCCAGAAAGAGTTGGTTAATGTTCCAAAGAATGTTTCTTTAGTGCAGCCACTCTCAGATCAGGGCAGGGGTTAAAGTACACCGGGACACCCCAAAACACAATTGCAGGGCCCACTATTTTTAGGGACTCAGCATTCCAGGGCCCCTAAAAATAGAACATGGAGCCAGAACTGAGTTCCAGGGCCCACCACTGAAAAATAATGGGCCCCAAAAAGCAGTGCTCTGGGTCCACATTCTATTTTTAGGGGCACAGATACTAGCCCCTAAAAATAGCATGTCCCAGAACAGCGTTCCAGGGTGTTCCGGCAAGCAGGGGGAAGGAGTGCGGCCAGGGGTGTCCTTGGGGAGGGCTCAGACCCTGCCCCAAACCCTTTCCCTTCCAGGCCCTGCCCCATTCTGGGGCCTGCTGCCTCAGCCCCAGTTGCAGAGCCCGGGCCTACTGCCCCCACCTCCCCAACCATGTTGCCACCTGGTGAGTGTGAAGGTGGCCAGCTCACGCTGGGGGAGGAAATTGGGGGAAGGGGTGGGGTGCTGGCAGGAGCTGGGGTCCGGGGGGGGCCCACTGGCACAGGAGCATTCCAGGGCCCCCCCAAATTATACTTTAACCCCTGGATCAGGGGAAGGACAGATTTTCTGTGGGAAGGGAAATAATTTGTTGCTTATAATTGTTCCTAAAGAAATAAAACCTCCCACTGGCTTTTGCAAGCAGTTTGCTGCAGCTGAAGGATATGGAGATAAAATGAGTGAGTTATATCAGGCTGGATCCTTGCATGGAGCAGTAAGCAGTAGTTTGTATGCTGAAAGACTTGCTTCAGCTTCTAACTGCCAGAGTTTTTAAAATGTGAATGGATTCACTGACTTCATTTCAGAACGTTCCAGGTGAAGTAAAAGTTATTGACAAGCTCAAACAGCCCTGTAACCAAGTGGCTGTGCTTGATCAGTATACTGGGGAGACAACGATGTTAAAACCTGACTGTCTCCATGATGCTTACTCTGTGAGTGATCTGCTAATGTCTCAGGATCAGAAGGAAGACTGTACAGGTGCTCTCTTTGGAATACAGGGAGTGGTAGGAAAACTCTCACCTCTAAATGTGCCGTATGTGTGTGTTAGTCTTTCAGTAGCCACAAATACATTGGAGTCCATGTGGGAGGAAAGACTGGTAACAGGTGAACATCAAAATTCTGTTTCTGACGTGCCAGGGAGGGCTTATTGTTCTGGTATGAGAAGGGAGAAAAGCCGCTTACAAAATAATCGCTGTACTTAAGCAAATTGAATACAAAGCAAAGCTTCAAAGAGAAGCTGCAGAGTTGGAATTCATATGCAGATTGGACACTCTTGCCTTAGGCTTAAATAGGGATATCAGCTGGTTTTCTTATTACAATAGGTGAGTTTGCCTTCTCTCTACCTCACCTCCTTCTCTATGCTGTCCACACCGTTCAAATCTAAACAAATGTTTTAATTTGCTGAAATAGTCTGACTTGATCCTATGACCTACACTTCCCTGCATTTATTTTCCTCCCATTATGCAAGTTTTCCATCTTCAAGCATCTGCTAAAGTGGGATTTTCTCCCACAAAGGCTTATGCAATAAATAAATGTATTAGTCTTCAACAGTGCCACAAGACTCCTTGTTTGGGTTTTTTTTTTAAATCAAAATGCAGTTTCATCTTCGCCATCTGGCGGTAAAGAAGGACTCAATCATACAGAGCTGTAACGGAATGCACCCTGTGTTATCACCCTATGTACTATTGTCATAATCTTTGCAGAAAGTATGCTTTGTTAGTATTTGAAAACTAATAATTCACTGTTCAATAATATGGTGGTGAAATGTGTGTACTACATGTGCACTAAGAGGTATCAATGTAAGCTGAAATTATGATTCATGGTGTTTATCAGATGGGCTGGGGGACAGAGCAACCATTCTCAAAGACAAAGGACAAGCTGATGCCTCTAGCCAGATGTCATTAGAATTAATTGGCAATCACCTATCAAGTGCCTATTCGTTGGCAATGGGGGGGGCAGGAGTAGCTCAATCAGCTTTTTAGCAACAACATGGGACCCTGAGCCTCCATTTCTCCATCCTCACAGCAGGAAGAAACTTTATCTAGGGGTAGCCATCAGCACAATGCATTTCAAAGGGTAACTGAACTACAAAAGTTAGGGGCAAAAGCACCCCAGGTATTCTATCCTTTTTCCCTGTCTCTCTCCTAAGCTGTTCAGTAACTACAGTTAAAGTAGCTAACTGTTGTCTGTTTTACATCTAGTATCTGACATGTCCAGGAAAGCAGAACCCATGTTTTGGGGAAAATCTAGAGTGTGATGGGGTCACCTTGCAGGTAGTAACCAAGGTTGCTAGAAGTCAAAGTGTGACTGGAGTGGTGCTGCCTGGCTGTAGCTATACACAGACAGGGCACAACTGGAACGTTTGCCATTTGTGAGGGGTCCAGGTTGGGTACAGTTAGAGCAGCAAAGCTTTGTGAGGCACCACATGTTGCAGGGCAGCTGGTCACAACTCCTGTTTTGGATTGTTCCCTAAAATGTGACAATAGCTTTGCGACCCAGGCCTCCTGGATAACCTCCTGAATATACAAAAATCAGGCAAGCTGCAGAACTGAGAGCCGATCCCTCTAAACCCTGATCAGTGGCACTTAAGCCAGACTCCAGATCTGTAACAAAATCGGTGTGAGGAACCAGAAGTGGGTTATCACAAAGCATAACAAAACATACATTGCCTCCTTTACTGTACATTAGCTCCACTGGTTCCCAGTTAGCCACATGGTCTCCTAAAGAGATAGGTTCTCCTGAGCTCAGAGGGCCAGCCACATTATACAGAACAATATAGGTTTGGATCTTACTTGAAATACTACGCTACCAGCCAATCCTTTAGTAACTAAAACTAAATGTTTTAATATGCAAAGGAACAAAATATGAGAGATGTTGAAGGGTCAAAGTGAATCACATACATACACATCATTAAGAGTTCACATAAAGCAGGGGTGTCCAACCTTTTTGGGTGAGGGACCACATTGCAATTCTTTTCTCTGTCTGGGGTTGATGAGAAAATTTTTGATAGATAAGACATACAAATCAATCTTATTAATAAACCTTAATAAAATAATGATTAGTGTGACATTTTGGCATTGCTTTTGCTTGCACTGGGTACCGACGACAAGGGGGAGCAGGGGTGCCTGTGTGACAGGGCAAGACAGAGTGTGGGAAGCAAGGCAGGACACTGAAGCATGGCAGAGGAGTGGAGGGGAAGAAGGGTGAGGTGATGGGGAGGGAGCAAAGCAGCTGGGTGGCAGGACTCGGCTACTTCCTGACAGACACCCCACCAACTCTGCTCTGCTCACTCCCTGCCAAACACTACTCAGGGAAATCCAGCCCCTGAACAGCTCTCTGGCCAGGCCATGCCTGCCTGCAGCTGTGCACAGGGTGGGAAAGTGACAAGGATCCCAGCCAGCCCCAGTTCCCAGGCTCTTTTGGCAGCACTTTGTAGGCTGGATGAAAGCCCCTGGCAGGCCAGAGTTTGGCCCCCAGGCCACAGGTTGGAAAAGCCTGATATAAGCAAGTCCTTGGACGAATTTGGAGTTTGCAGGCTTGTTCAGTTCCTCTAGTGGACACTGTGGTGTTTTGGACTACCTAGGGTCATTGGGGTTGTCATAGTGATAAATGGGAGGGTCGTTTAGGTGCTAGGGAAACCTGTCTGTCAGGTCCTCTCTCTCTCAGTTCTCTTTCAGTAAAGACTCCTTACACAGCTCTGATTATGCTGCCTCTCCTTATTGGATTATAATTTCCCCTAAAACTTTACATCTGGCAACAAAGGGTGGGATTTGTGATGGAGTTGGCTATCTTCAACAATCCTGGCAACTTTGGAAAACCAGAATGCAATGTAAGAAGCAAAACTTTATTTTACTGCTTGTACGGGGCTTGGGTTGTAGCTGTGAAAGCTGATCTGTTTGCCTAAGGGCTAGCTGGCTATTCTGAAAGTTGATCTGCCTGCTGTTAAGTGAAGAGACAAACAATAACCACAAGAGGGCATCATGCCTTTACTTACTACAACCTTCGAAGCATATGATCATTCGGCAGTTTCGTGGCAGACATATACAGCCCGATTTCAAAATCTTGTAATAGCAAACGACATAACTAATGAGAAGAAGGTACCAGTTTTTCTAACGGTCATTGGAGTTAAGACAGAATTTGCTATGTGATTTGCTTTATCCAGAGAAGCCAGAGGAGAAACCTTCCGGGGACCTAGTGGAAGTTCTAGGAGCACATTTTTCCCCAAAGCCACTACTAATTGCAGAGAGGTATAGATTCTACCAAAGGAACCGAGGTGAAGGTGAATCAGTTGTACAATTTATAGCAGCTCTGCAGAAGCTGGCAGCACACTGTGACTTCAAGAACATGTTAGAGGAAATGCTGCATGACAGGCTGGTGTGTGGCCTGCACAGTGAATCAACACAAAAACACCTATTGACTGAAGGTGAACTCACCTTGCAGAAGGCTGTGGAAATTGCATGCTCCATGGAATGCGTCACCCAAGACATGCAACAGATAGGGGTCAGCGTGTGTGAAGTATCCCTACAACCTGCCTCCAGGGCACCGGGGAGACAGGAATGTTACTGGTATGGGAAGCAGGACCACCTCACATCAGAGTGCCAGTTTAAAGAACTACTGTGTCGACAGGATGGTAAGAGAGGGCACATTGAATGTGCCTGCAAACAAAGGAAGGATGAGCCAAACAGAAGAGGCAGACCTGAGAAAAATGGGCCGTTGGTTTGGCGGACTAAGAGGGAAATTCTGCATGCAGTAGAGCAGAATACAGGTGATCATAGTGACACCCAATTGGAAGATGAAGATTCTCTCCATGTTTTGTCTATAACAGCTGGCCCACGTAAATTCTGGGTGACACCTGTGTTGGAAGGCAAACCTATACACATGGAACTGGACACTGGTGCAGCAGTTTCATTAGTTTCTAACATTGTATATGAGAAGGACTTTAGACATCTGCCACTGAAGCCAACAGTAGTCGTTTTGAAGACATATACTGGAGAGACTGTTCCCCTGTTGGGTACTATTGATGTGAAAGTAGAACTCAATGGACAGACCACAAAGCTACCACTGTTTGTGGTGAAGGGGAATTACCCAGCCCTAATGGGAAGATCTTGGATCAGGAAAATCCAACTCAATTGGTCACAAGTGCATCAATTGACTGAAGAAGAAATGAATCTAGCAGCGGTACTAACGAAACATGCTGCTGTTTTTGGTGAAGACTTAGGCAGCATGAAGGGAATCGCTGTGAAGTTAAATATAAAGCCTGATTGCCAACCAAAATGTTTGAAGGCCAGGATGGTGCCATTTGCCATCAGACCCAAGGTGGAAGAAAACTTGGAGTGGTTAGTCAAGGAGGGAGTCTTAGTGTCAGTTACTCACAGCCAGTGGGCGACACCCATTGTCCCAATAGTGAAGAAGGATGGCTCCATTCGGATTTGTGGAGATTTCAAGGTCACTGTCAACCCAGTGTTATGTGCAGAACAATATCCTCTTCCCCGCATTGAGGACATTTTTGCAGGTTCGGCTGGAGGACAAAAATTTAGCAAGATTGGTTTGAGTCAAGCATACTGACAGATCCATGTTGAAGAAGAATCTCAAGAACTGTTGACAATCGTAACACATAAGGGGTTGTACAGATACTGTCGTTTACCTTTCGGCATTACTTCAGCCCCAGCTTTGTTCCAAAGGGCAATGGATCAGATTTTGAGTGGTTTATCAGGAGTACAGTGCTATCTGGATGACATCGTGGTCACGGGCAAAAATGAGGAGGAACACCTTACGAACTTGGAAGCTACTCTGCAAAGACTGGAAGAGTATGGTCTATGCATTCACAGAGACAAATGTAAGTTTTTCCAGCCCTCCGTTGAATATTTAGGACACATAATTGATGCTGATGGGCTCCATAAGTCTTCAGCCAAGGTTAAGGCTATCGTGGATGCTCCGCTACCTCAGAATGTAAGCCAACTTTGCTCTTTTTTAGGCTTATTAAACTATTATGGCAAGTTTATTCCACAATTAGCAACGCTCCTGAAACCCCTACATGAGCTTCTTGGGTCGGAAAAGGCCTGGAAGTGGACTGAAGCCTGTGATGTTGCATTTAATGAAGCTAAACGCTCACTGGTAAACTCTAAGGTTCTGACACATTTTCACCCATCTTTGCCCCTGCAGTTGGCTTGTGATGCCTCCCCTTATGGAGTTGGAGCTGTATTGTCACATATTATGCCTTCTGGTGAAGAGAGGCCTATTGCTTTTGCTTCACGCTCCTTGACCAAGGCAGAAACTAACTATGCCCAAATTGAACGCGAAGCACTGGGCATTGTTTTTGGCATTCGGAAATTTCACCAGTACCTGTGAGGAAAGAAGTTCATGCTTGTCACTGACTATCGACCCCTGACATCAATTTTGGGGCCACACAAAGGCATCCCACATTGGGCTGCTAGTCAGATGCAACGATGGGCATCGATACTTTCTGGATACACATATGAAATCAAGTATAGGCAGTCCTCTTTGCATTGCAATGCTGATGGTCTTTCAAGGCTAGCCTTACCGGCACACCATCAAGCTCAGGGTCAGGAAGGAATCTTTTACTTTGAACAGGTGGAAAACACACCTGTCACGGCAACTCAAGTGAAGAAAGCGACACGGGTTGACCCAGTACTCTCACAAGTTATGGATTTTGTGATGCATGGAACGTTCTGACCTGACTCTCAGGTCTCTCCTGACCTCCGCCCCTATGTGTCTAGGAGGACAGAGTTATTGACCCAATCTGGGTGTTTGTTGTGGGCTATGAATGTCATTATCCCACCAATATTGAGACCACGTTTGTTGGAACAGCTCCATTCAAGTCACTGCGGCATAGTGCTCATGAAAGAAATTGCACAGAGCTATTTCTGGTGGCCGGGCTTAGACAGGGCCATTGAAGAAACAGCTAGAGCTTGTACCTCATGCCAGCGCGTCCGGAACGCACCTCAGTTGGCACCTCTTCACCCGTGGGACTGGCCCGAAAGGCCATGGCAACGTATCCATGTTGATTTTGCTGGCCCATTTGAAGGATGTATGTTTTTAATTGCTGTGGATGCCCATTCAAAATGGCCAGAAGTCTCTGTAATGCAGTCCACTACTATGGAAACCACTATTCAGACCCTGCGTGGCTTTTTTAGTTGTTATGGTCTTCCAGAACAGCTGGTGAGTGACAATAGACCACAATTCATTTCTCAGGATTTTGAAACTTTTATGAAGGCCAATGGAATACATCACATCAGGTCAGCACCGTATCATCCTTCCACCAATGGACTTGCTGAAAGGTTTGTACAGACTATGAAGCAAGCTCTAAAATCTGCAAAGGGATGTTCACCTCTTCAAAAGCATCTGTACAACTTCTTGTTGTCCTACAGAAACACTCCACAGGCGACAACTAAGGCATCTCCAGCTTTTCTTATGATGGGACGGCAGTTGTGCTCTTGCTTTGATTTGTTGAAACCACGAGACACATGGCAAGTGGTTCAATGCCAACAGCAGGACCAGGTCAGCAGACATTCACCAAGAACAAAGGTCCGCACCTTCAGTATTGGACAGCCAGTTCTTGCTTGAAACTATGCTTCAGGAGCTAAATGGGTCCCAGCAACGGTCATTGCTCAGACAGGACCTGTTTCCTACTCTGTCCAGACAGCGAGTGATCTAGTTTGGCGACGGCATGTAGATCAGTTGCTTCTCCGTCATATCCATCCAGAAGATGCATCTCCAGCAGACATATCTGACTTCACCGTTACTGATGATACAACATCAGAGCATGAAACTACTATTTCTGTCTCTCCTGCTCCAGCCACTCCTTCAACGCCTTCAGCCTTCCTGGACCAACCGGACACAACATCCTCTCCGGTTCCGGCTACTTCCCCAGCACCTGTGGGTCACACCACCACCAATACCACCTTGTGGGGTGGGCACACCAGATGTTTGCTGTAATCCACCTTGAGACAGGCGGCCTCCTAACTGGCTGGATCTTTAGCTAGTGGTGACCCCCCTCTTTATGGGGCAGAATAATTCCCTGGGGGTTCGCAGGAGATGGGGCAGTCTACCCTCATCTCCTAGTTTAGTTCTTATTCTTTCTGGGAGGGGGCTATATTCGGGGGGGGGGCTTTTTCATTAGAGGGGGAGGAATATGTGGTGTTTTGGACTACCTAGGGTCATTGGGGTTGTCATAGTGATAAATGGGAGGGTCATTTAGGTGCTAGGGAAACCTGTCTGTCGATTCCTCTTTCTCTCAGTTCTCTTTCAATAAAGACTCCCTACACAGCTCTGAATATGCTGCCTCTCCTTATTGGATTATAATTTCCCCTAAAACTCTACAGACACCCAGCACCTGGGTGGGCTTCAGTCCTTTGTCCAGTCACAGAGGAATAGATCCACAGGTAGACATTCACTGAAGACGAAATGGAGTTGGTGCTGCTGCCTTTTATCATCTCTGGCCTTCTCCATGTTGTGTAGAATTTTTGGAAATCAAAATGTAGTTGAGTCACATGGTTAATCCAGGTGACTCACTCAATTTACTTCCTCCAGTGGAAGCTACCACTGACTTCTCAGTGTGGAAAGGAGCTTCAAAAAGCAATACTGCAACACAGTGGAAAATGCCATCTGGGGACAGTACCTTTTGCTAAGAAATTTATTGCAGCAGCGTAATAAGGCTTCCATAATGCAATATCCCATTTCAGGTGTCTTTTTTCTGACTTTGTTTTCTTCACACAGTTTCCAAAAATAAGCATACTGTCATTTTATGTATATCAGATTCAGTTCTCCATAGATAGAAACAATCTTAGGGAACATAACAGGGAGCCCATTCACCCAGCTATCACTTGTGGCCAGATATGTTTCCACATTCCTTTTATCTGTTCCATCTGTTTGGGACCTTGTGGAGTGTAATCTATATAGTCTCTCCCAGCAGAGCCGTAATGTGGCATTTTGCCACCCAGGGCATGTTCCAATTGGAATGACTCCGTTCCCATTAGCGGTGCTCAGAGCTGGTGCCGCTAAGCTGCCCCTTTAATAGCATGGCTCTATTGAGCCACTTCGGGCCACCCGGGGCTGTGCCCCATCAGCCCCACAGTAGTTATGGCCCTGTCTCCCAGGGAAACCATGTATTTGCCTCCTTTAATTTTTAACTTTGTGAAAAGCAGACAAATAGATTATGGCATGCCTAGGTGAACACACACCAGTTAAATGGGATAGGGAAGTGAGTGTAGTTATTAGAAACAATACATTATATGTTAACAGATTAAAAGCAGGAAAAGAAGATGAATGCAGACAAGAACGGAAGTGTGGAGTGCTTGCAAAGAGAGATGTTTCAATGGTCTGTAGAAGAGGAGAACCCAGTGCAGAGATTCAAGAAGGGTGGATATATCGAAGTGGCAGAAGAGATGATTTATGGCAGAACATTTTGGACAAACAAACTGAGAGAACACTGCTCCTCCCCCCCCAAGAGCTAAGCCTAACCATTGTGTTAGCTTGTATCTTGACCAATGGTGGAGCAATGGAGCTTAGTGATAAGGATTTCCCACATCAAGGACCTTAGTACAGAACAGTTCTTATTCTGCAGCTAGTTTTCACACACCTGTGTCCAGTGGGATGCCAGCAGACTGTGCTGTAGTTAGAGCAAGAGACAGTAGCAAAGCCTCTGCATTTAAGCTCCAAAAGGTGGCTGTTCGGATGGAAATACAGAAAAAAAATGTTTAATCCTAAAGCAGCATTCATTTCCCTTCAGAAGACCCTCATGGCTTACAGCCAGGCAGCAGCTTCTCCATCTTGTCTTTGCTAGATCAATGAAGACAGCACAGCTCCAGCTTGAGACAGAAAGCAATATACTGTGGAACCATCATATTGTGGGTCCCCACAACCAGGGGTTAAAGTATAATTTGGTGGACCCTGAAACCCTCCCGCATGGCTGGGCCCCCACCCATACATCTGGGGCCCCCCACCCCAGTTTCTGCCCCCCAAATGTCTTCCTCCCTCCCCAGCTCCTGCCCTCATTCCAGCTACTGCCCCCAATATCCATTCCCCTGTCCCTAAAATCCTCCCCCATCCACCAATGCCTGCCCCCTAAATCCACCCCCTGCCCGCAATATCCACCCCCCAAGCATGAGCCAGGCCACCCCAGTACTCACAAGCAGCCATGCACTGGGCTGGAAAACTACCATATAGTCTCATGTATAAGCTGAACCATGCATAAGCCAGCCTCCCAATTCCAAGCCCCCAAAAAAGCAAAAATGGGTGATATATGTATAAGCCAAGGTCCCCTTTTGGCCTCAGCCCCTAACTCCCCACCACCACCCATTGCTACTGTCTTCCCCCAGAGTTCCCAACACCCTCCCTAACCCCCAAACCCTGCTACTGCTTTTCCCCTGTGCCCCACCCCTCTCTGCTCCCTGCTGCTGTGCCCCTACTCTGTCCGGTCCCTGCTTTGTCCGTTCCTCCTGCTGTTCCCCTCCTTGCTGCCACCTTCGCTGCTCCCTGCTGCTGTTCCCTTCTTCCCCAATACCCCTTCTGTCCCTTTCCCCATCACCTCCCAACCCCTGCTGCCACTTTTCCCAGCCTCCCAGACACCCCCCCCCAACTCCTGGGCCTTGCAGCCGCTTCCCCAGCCTCCCCACACTCCACCCCAACCCCCAGGCTGACCCGCCTCAGCACCCCCTTACCTGGCCGCCCCAGATGCCAGGGTCCCCTCCCCTCTAAGCCAACCCAGGCCGACTGCCGAAGATGGCTGCCCTGGCCACAATGGGGCTCCAGCCTGGAGCATGGTCAGTGAAACTCCTGGGCTGGGGCTGTCTACCACATTGACCCATGTATAAGCTGAGTGCCTGTTCTGAAACCCAATTTTCAGGCACAAAAATCTCAGTTTATACACAAATATAAATATATACATATATATATATATATATATATATATATATATATATATGGTAAGCAGGCTGCGCTTGGAGGCTTCTGCCACCAAGCACAGCCTGTGCATGTGCAGGCTGGCCAGGCATGCCCCCCACCTGCCACAACACAGCTGAATGTCATTCAGGGACCTGCTATTTTTAGGGGCCCAGTTTGTGTTCCGGGGCCTGCTATTTTTAAATGGTGGGCCCTGGAATGCAGCGTTCCAGCACCATTTTCTGTTTTAGGGGGCCCAGAACACTGAGCTCTTAAAAATAGTGGTCCCCAGAATAGCGTTCTGGGCCGTTCCAGCCCACTTTAGCCCCTGCCCACAACTATTTGATTTATTTCTGTTCCTCTCTGTGACAGGAATCAGGGTGGCAAATAAGGCTATGCCTACACCTAAAATCTTAGTTTGTACTTGGTTGGTCCAAACTAAGTAGTTCAAAAGTTAATTCAAACTAAGTATGTTTTTTTTTAGTTTGAACTAAAAAAGAGCAGCTAGTTCAAACTAAAAGTTAGTTTGAACTAAATGAGAGCAGTTAGTTCAAACTAATCGCTTGTTTGAAATTGCTTAGTGTGAACTAGCATGTCTCCATCCGGCTAGTTCAAACTAAATATGCAAATTAGTTCAAACTAACCCACCAAACTAACTAGCGTGAGCTAAGCTTTGCTTAGTTCAAACTAAAAAATTTTTAAGTTCGAACTCAGCAAAGCCTTGTGTAGACAGGGTTCAAATTAGTTTGTATTAAGGCTCTTTAACTTAAACTAATTTGTTAGTGTAGCTATAGCCAAAAAGTCCTGGAAAATACATATTGGAAGTAAAACCATAGCACTAGCAATGATGAAATGCAAAAGGTGAAAAATATCTAGCCCTTTCTCTCATGCAGACATAGGAATTTGCCCTTTGATTGTGAACTGATGTTAGAAAGTAATTTATTAAGCCTTCTTAGTACCTGCCAAAGCCCAACAGCTGCTCCTGATCACCCCACTCAGTGCAAGGTTTACCCAGCTTTTTCCAGTTCCCTCAGATAAGGGTCCAGCACTGTTTGGGTACTGGGACATGGGAAGATGTAAGCCTGCCCACAGCTGAAAGCCCTGCCCCAGCCTAAGCAGGGGAGCCTGGAATCAATTAGTAGGGGGAAAACAACAGTGACAGGTTTGAAACTAACAGGACTAAATGGAGGAACCTCAGCAGAGAATCCTAGACAGTGCTCACTGCTCGTTGACCATGACTAAGGAGTTAGTGGATGCTGCCCAGATGTTCTCTGCTCAGATATGTGAGCAGTCAGAAGATCCACAGTTGCGTTATTTGGCAAACTTTAGTGGGTATGAGGCCACATATTGTTATAAGCAAAAAAGCTAAAAGCTCTTCCCCAAGCCAGTGGGGAGGGGCAACTGAGCCCAGCAACAATCACTTCTTTGGGACAGCTAATGAAGAACAGGAAAAAGCATAGGGGTATAGGCTCAAAATGAGGGAACCAGACAGGGACCCTGAGGACAGAACCCCAGACAGTGGCCACTGCTCCCTGAAAGAGGCCAGGGAAGCAGTGAATGCAGCCTAGAGGAATGCTGTTCAGAGGCATGAACAGACAGAAGACTGGAAGCAGGTCCCACAGTTGGAAAGCAATTCCTTAGCTAACCTCCTCTCCCTGATATTATAGGTGGTTGAGGAAAGAAGGAAGCCCCACAGCTTTGTGGGACCATAGATGGGGTGTATGTAGACAAGAGGGTGTGGTGAGAAGTGCAGTGTGTGGAGGAGCTGGAATAAGGACTGCAACTTGGTGCATTCTAGACAGTCATGCACCAGAGTCTCCCTCATGCTGCAGAAGGGACAGGTTTCAGGATGGGGCAGGGGAGAACTCTGCCAGGTACATTCCCATGTTCATGGCTCCATGAAGGAGTCATCAACCAATGCCCCAGTGGGCCACAGGAGCAAGGTGGAATACAGACAGGCACACAACTTTCTCACCCTTGACAAGTGGTAAGAGGTCCCACCACTTAGTATCAGAGTGGAACATGAAGCAAGGAAAGGGAGAGTGTAGCACATGAATGTGTGGTGGTGCACTCCTGGTGTGGTTCAGAAGTTCGCTGGTTGTAGATCCTGCAGCTGGCTTAGGGTGTTTGTGGGGGGGGGACGAGCAGGGGCCTTCACAGGGCAGGGGCCCAATGAAGAAGTCCTGGGGTGAAAGGTGGATGAGGAACACCCTGCCCCAGGACTTGCTCAAGGTAGTGGAGGAGCAGCGGAGAGCAAGACTGCCCTCAACTCTTGGAATACACACCATGAGGTTTGATGGGTGGAGAGCCCCATGCACTGAACCAGTGCTTATGGATCCAGCCATTTCCCCTGATTATAGTCCAGGAGGTCTCTGATCTTGGCACCACCTGCCAGCACCAACCTCTGGCACATCAAGTTGGATTCCATCACCTGCACACTCAGATGGGGACTGTGTAGCAGAGGCTCCACAAGGAAATCTGCCCTTCAGGGGGGCATGGAGACTGAGATCAGAGTTGCTGGTTGTATTGGAGCCCTGGTGGGGGGGAGTGTGTGCCAGCTGGCTCCATGCCTGACTACCTGCACTAGAGAGGAATGTGGCATATTGTGCTTAGGACTTCAGTGCCAGGGGACTGAATCAGCCTGGTCTTTCTTTGCCCCGTAACAGTAAGGTAAATGAGATTGTTTATGTTCTCTTATTAAATGATGGCAAGCACTTTGGATGATAGAACTAGAATTCAAAACATCCTGGACAAATCGAAGAAATGGTCTGTAATCACTTTTGATATTTTTAAATTATTAATATTGATTAAATTCAATAAAGATAAGTACTTCCCTTAGGAAGGGAAAACCAAATATACAACTACAAAATGGGAGATAACTGTAGCAGTCTGCACCTCATGTTCACCACTGATCATTATTGTCCTGGTAAAACATGTGTAGCAACATTGTATGTAAAGTTAAGATCTACAAACATATACTTTGTCCAAGTTAAGATTCTGTACTGTATGACATTGGTGAAACATGCTCCAAGCTTAGAAAGACAGCCCAAAAAAGTTTCTGAGAGAAAAAGCTAGTCAAGTGTCAACATAATCAACTTCAGCTGGGGCTCAAGTGACAGCAAGTCTGTTTCGGGCTGCTGTTTGTTGCTAATGTGTAAATTTCTCACAACCTTCCTCGTGTCAAAGAATGACTGTTCAAAAGATTGATAAATAAATTTGTTAGGCATTAAGTGCCACAAGACTCCTTGCTTATTTTGCTGAACTAGACTAACATGGCTACCCATTTGGAACTTGTTCAGAAGGTGACAGTCACCCCTACCCGTATGGGTGCTATTAACATGTGAAAGACAAAGAAAGCATCATTGAATGGGGGAGAGGTCCTGGCTGAAATAGAAAAAAAAAAAATCAGCAAGGAATCAGGTGTTTGGAAATCTTCATTTAAGATCAACAAGATTTCTGCACTGGAAACTCACTGCAATATAACATAGAGGTGATTGGCTAGAGAACTCGTATCACTCTGAAAGAATGATTTTGCCTGCTCAAGAATTCACGTAAACACACCAGAAGGGATGGTTCTCACAGTGTGGCAGTGTAAAAGGCACCCTGTTTGGAGAGTCATGGGGACACAGCTGTCAACATTCCAGCCTGTACCCAGGAAATATTACAGCAAACACTGTGATGTAGTTTGAAAGGAAAGTTAATCTCATTCTAGGGTGTATTATCAGGAATGTCATAAACACAGGAAGTAATTGTCCTGCTCTATTTGGCACAGATGAAGCCTCAGCTGGAGTGTTGTGTCCAGTGCTGGGTAGCATACTTCAAGAGATGTGAACTAAGAAGAAAATCTGGAGCAAAGTAACAAAAGTGATAAAAGTTTTAGGAAACCTGACCTATGTTGAAACAACATGCTCAGTCTTGTGAACAAAGATTGATGGGGCACCTGACAGCCTTCTTCGAAGCATCTGAGGAAGTGGGATCTTCTCCCACAAAAGCTCATGCAAAAAATAAATCTGTTAGTCTTAAAGTGCCACACAACTCCTTGTTGTTATGACAAAGAGGACAGTAATCAGTTGTTCTCCATGTCCCCTGAACACAGGACCAGTAATGAGCTTAAATGTGCAGCCAGGGAGACTTAGATGAGATGTCATGAAAAATTTCCTAATGATAAAGAATGATCAAACAACTGAAATAGGCTTCCAAAGGAAAGCTGTGGAAGCATGGTTGAATTAAGGCAGCAGTTTTAGGGGCTCCAGCCTTTGATCCCAAGCCAAAAGGGGGGGCCCCATGGCCCTGCAAAAATCTCACTAGGGTGGCCTGAATGGTGGCTGCTGCCGCTCACTTCAGCCTACCTGCCCAGCCCGTGCTGGCTGCTCTGCTCACCAGCCAGTCCGGGGGCAGGCAGGAGTACTGCAGTCCCTGTCCCACCCCTCCCCAGCCTCCAGCAGCAGTGCCAGCTTGTCATCCCCCCACCAACATCACAGACTCTACCAGAAGTGTGATCTGCCCCTCCCAGCCCTCCACAGCCTGTGGCCACACCCTAGCAGCATGGTCCATGGCCCCATGCAACCATGCAGGCAAGGGTCCTGGAACCTCTGACCCCAAACCCCAGCAGGTGGGGAGCAATGGGGGACCCACAAGGGTGGGCATTCCAGGGCCTTGATCCAGCTCTGTGCAGAAGTCCCATTGTTGGAGGTTTCTAACAACAGCTTAAACAATCCCCTGTCCAGGTGACTCGGTCCTGCCTTAATGCAAGGAGCTGAAGTAGATGGCCTCCCCTCTCAAGGTCCCATCTAGCTCAAGTTTCTACAATTAACCCAAGGTCTAAACTGGAGCTGCAATTAGTGTCAGATAGGTGACAACAGACATGAGCCAAGCTGTGTAGGTCACTGAAAACTTCCCTTGGGGTTGAAGGAAATACAGCTGTAATGCAGAGGGTCAACCTCAGGCTGGGGAACTTCCCAGTATCTACTCGGGTGCTGGCAAGAATAATGTGAGTATGCTTCCCACATACAGCAGTTGCCCCATAGGTTGGTGATTTTTACTCAGCAGAATCTACCTTGCTACCCTACAACTGTTGCAGAAGTTGAAAGTGCCAATAGCAGAATGTCTTTTATGTGTAGAAAGAGTTCACTTAAAACAAAGTATAAGTCATAAATATGGAACACCTTAATAATATTTTACAGAGCATAACTGTACTTCACTATGCTCAACAATTGATAAACGGACATTAAATCCCTCTGAAGCTTCATCTTCTATGAAATTGTTCTAAGAGCCAAACATGGCTTGATGTAAGAGGTACATGTTAACTTTCCTTCCTGCCCTTGCAGGCCTTGTTTGTGTCTACAACAACCAGAGCATTGGATTAGGAATTTCATTAACTCATGTGAAACAGAAAAGTTTTAGGAGATGTGAATACTCTGTATGTTGAAAGTGGGGGGGAGGGAGAAAAAGTTACAGTGGGTTATTAAAATCCACATGAATCTCTCATATAAGGTGTCCATTTAACTTATAAAAGGTTTCAACTTTGAAAAGAAAAACAGCCACACTATAGCCAGTAACACAAAAACTAGATTAACTGATTCAAAACCAAGCAATACAACCACATAAGAATGAAAGTATTTTATTATGCTGGAATAGGCCTTCCATATTAATGTTGAGTCAATATTTATGGAACAACTTAGATATGGGTAAATCATGCCTGACCAATCTCATCTCCTTCTATGATCAGATGACTGGTTTTCTGGATGCAGGAAGAACCGTTGATGTGATACACCTTGATTTTAGCAAGGCTTTTGATACAGTTTCCCACAGCATTCTCATTGGCAAATTAAGGAAGTATGGGTTGGATAGGTGGACTATAAGGTGGATAGAAAACTGGCTAGATCAACGGTTTCAGCGTGTAGGAATCAATGGTTCCATGTCTAGCTGGCAACCAGTGACGAGTGGTGTGCCCCAGGGGTCGGTCCTGGGGCCGGTTCTGTTCAACATTTTCATCAATGATCTGGATGATGGAATAGACTGCACTCTCAGTAAGTTTGTGGATGACACCAAGCTGGGGGGACCAGTAGACACAGGATTCAGGGAGACCTAGATAAATTGGAACAGTGGGCCAATAGAAATCTTATGAGGTTCAATAAGGACAAGTGTAAAATCCTGCACGTGGGATGAAAAAACCCCATGCACTGCTACAGGCTGGGAAGCATTCAGCTAAGTATCAGCAGTGTAGAAAAGGAGCTGGGGGTCATGGTGGATGGGAAGCTAGATATGAGTCAGCAGTGTGCTCTTGCTGCCAAAAAGGCCAATGGCATACTGGGCTGCAAAGCACGAGATATCTACCACCACTCTCTTGTCCTTTAAAGCTACTCTTGTTGTTTTTCAGGATTAAATCCACCATCAGAAAGCTAACTGCAAGCTTGAAACAGAACTTCCCCCCCCAGAGAATTTTTTTTTTCAGATTTTAGAGTAAACCCTTGGAGCTGGCAGCAAAGTAATTACGCTTGGAGGATTCAACTTCCCCGAGAAAAATCAAAGTTTTCTAGCTAGACAATGTGTATTCATTTCATTAACTTAGAACAGCACAAGAAATTTAATAAAAATGCATCTTATTAAAATGCACTAACTTATTAAAAGTAGTTTGGTAATTAACACTTGTATAGAGTTTTTTGAATTTGTTAACTACCTAAATAGTATCACATATTGTTTGGTTAGCTATTCCATTGAAGGGTGATGTAGCTTTCTCTTTGTAGTTTACCAGCACCTGTATATTCTAAGCAGTTTCTTTTACATATAGTTTAAGTGTAAGCATTTGCTAGCATCACTGCTATTTTAACCAGTCACACTTATCTGATTATGAATTCAAAGGACATTTGGAGAACTCTCTTCACAGTCTCCACATATTTATCATCAGGGATGGGTTTCCTCTGGCTCCCAGGCTCCAGAAATTTCTTAATTGTGGGGATGTTGCTTATTCTTGCTTTGAAAGCCTAAAATAGAAAATATTGCAAGAACATTTAAAGGACACACAGTAAGAGAAAAAAATACAATCAATTTTTACAAAAATAGAGGAACTGTCTGAAGAGGAGAGTGTTTGGTTGCCATTTAATTTAAGAATGTCAGACATTAAGGTAGACAAAGTGGGTGAGGGAATTATCCTTTACTGGACAACTTCTGTTGGTGTCATAGCAATGTTCTCTCTAAGGTTTGGTGGCTTGTGTGCAAAATTTTCAACCCATGTACAAACCTTTTTCTGAATAAAATTTGTGTGTAAACTCATGCAACAGATATTGAAAAATATAGAACAAAAAATTAATAAAAGTTATTCAATTTTTTAAAATAATTTAAATTTTATGCTTTCATGACACTGTCTTGTCAATTCTTCAGCACTGTTTGTCTGCCTTTGTCAGTTTTCCAAAATGAATAAACACTGTCCAGGTTAATAGTCTGCTCAGAAGATAAACAAAGCTTGATCCTCATCAGATTGTCCAGGTGCAGACTTCTAAACGATTTCTAGTCCTTTTTTTTTATTTAATTCATTAGACTGAGTCCTCTCTCAGAATCAGCACTAGATGCCTGGGAAGCTGCACAAATGTCTAGAAGGAGTGATAGCTCACTAACTTGTTCCTGCTGCAGAGTGTAGGAAACCATGTCCTTGAAATTCTTCATTACACCTGTTTTCATCTTCTCACTAATAGTAAATTTAAAGTCCACATACTGATTAAGAAGTCTTTCTTAAAAGTTTCTACTGTTTTGTAAAGCAGTGTGCTATATCTTGCTGCTAGTATTTCAAGGTGCTGATGTTCAAATGAGAAGCCATTCTTACTCTGTAAAGTTGAAAAGGAATCCCTATCAGAAACAGACCATTTCTTTAGCTCAGCCTCAGGAAACCTTCAGTCAAAACGGTCACATATTCCTTCAACAAACCGAATCACTGCTGTAGTGTCTACAGGAGATAAAAATGATGCCATCAGAACTTGGACCTCTTCTGAAAAATGAACAGTTTCTCCAAGGCACTGGGATTGAAGTTTCGCAATTCTGGTTTTAATGAACTGTTCAACATCTTCATTAATGATCTGGGAGATGGGATGGATTGCACGCTCAGTAAGTTTGTGGATGACACCAAGCTGAGGGGAATGGTAGATATGCTGGAAGGCAGGGTTAGAATTCAGGGAGACCTAAACAAATTGGAGCACTGGGCCAAAAAAATCTCATGAAGTTCAACAAGGACAAGTGCAAAGTCCTTCACTTAGGATGGAAAACCCCATGTACTGCTACAGACTGGGGAGTGACAGGTGAAGTAGCAGCTCTGTAGAGAGGAACTGGGGGTTATGGTGGACAGGAAACTGGATATGAATCAAGTGTGCCCTTGTTCTCCAAAAAGCTAACAACATATTAGGCTGCATCAGTAGAAGCATTGTCAGCAGATCGAAGAATGTGATTATTCCCCTCTATTCAGCACTGGTGAGGCTGCATCTGGAACACTGTGTCCAGTTTTGGGCTCCTCAATACAAAAAAAAAATGTGGAAAAATTAGAAGGAGTCCAGTACAGAGCAACTAAAATGATTAGGGGGCTGGCGTACATGACTTACAAGGAGAGACTGAAGGAACTAGACTTAGTCTGCAGAACAGACGTCTGAGGGTGGGATTTGATAGCAACCTTCAACTACTTGAAAGGGTGCTCCAAAGAGGAGGGAGCTAGGCTATTCTCAGTGATGACAGAGGACGGAACAAGGAGCAATGATTTCACACCGCAGCTGGGGGGGGTGGGGTCGAGGTTGGATAAAAGGAAAAAATTTTCACTAGGAAGGTGGTGAAGCACTGGAATGGGTTATCTAGGGAGGCAGTGGACTCTCCATCTTTGGAAACTTTTAAGGCCTGGTTAGACAAAACCCTGGCTAGATATGAGTCAGCAGTGTGCTCTTGCTGCCAAAAAGGCCAATGGCATAGTGGGCTGCATCAAAAGAAGTATTACCAGCAGATCAAGGGATGTGATCATTCCCCTCTATTCTGCACTGGTGAGGCCTCATCTAGAATACTGTGTTTAGTTTTGGGCTCCCCACTACAAAAAGGACAGGGACATGCTAGAGAGAGTTCAGAGGAGGGCAACCAAAATGATTAAAGGACTGGAGCACAAGCCCTATGAGGAAAGACTGAAAGCATTAGGCTTATTTAGTCTGCAGAAGAGAAGATTGAGGGGGGATTTGATAGCAGCCTTCAACTACTTGAAGGGATGCTCTAAGGAAGATGGAGCTCAACTGTTCTCAGTAATAACAGAGGACAGAACGAGGAGCAATGGTCTCAAGTTGTGGTTAGGGAGGTCGAGGCTGGATATTAGAAAAAACTTTTTTACTAGGAGAGTGGTGAAGCCTTGGAATGAGCTGCCGAGGGAGGTGGTGAAATCTCCATCTTTGGAGGTGTTTAAGGCCGGGCTGGACAAAACCATGACTGGGATGGTTTAGTGGGAGTGGTCCTGCCTCTGGCAGGGGGTTGGACTAGATGACCTATGAGGTCCCTTCCAACCCTATGATTCTATGATTTAGTGGAAGTAGTCCTGCTTTTAGCAGGATGTTGGACAAGATGACCTCATGAGGTCCCTTCAAGCCTAATATTCTGTGATTCTATAGAAACAGTGCAAATAGTCCATTACAGAGGTCTCAAAACACAGCCCATATCACTCCAGTGCATACAGTTCTTGTCCTTGCCATACCCCAGTGCTTTCCATCACAGCCCTTCCTTCAGGGGTGCATCCCCACTCTAGCCAGTGAGAGCTCCCCCAGCCTTTTTATTGGGAGCATCCTCATCGGAGCAGATTTATTCTCCCTGGCCTTTCCACTGTTCCGCAGGATCCAGTTCTTCAGCAAGTAGATTTCAGTAGGTAAATCCCTCTGCTGCTCCCCTTCTTTCAATCCTGCCTCTCTGGCTTGCAGATGTCAGCTGGTAAACCCCTCTTCTTGCTCTCCTGACTTCAGCCTTCTCTCAGGAACCATCTTTTGTCTGTAGCAGCTATCATCTCCTGTCTTTTTCCTGTCCAACTGTGTTCATGCTTTTTCTTACCAGGCCTCTTACAGCCTGAGGTGCTCTTCCAGCCTCCTAACTGGCCAAACAGGAACACCTGGACTAGAACAGGAGAGCTGGCTCACTAAATGAAAGTGGGCTTAGCCACCCTGTTACACTTATTCTTAGTGTAAGTGAACAATGGACTGATAATGGCAGCAAAATAAAAGAAGATGCCCACCTTTGTCCCCGTTTCTGGCAAAATAAATAAAATTAAGAAGTGTACAAGTGATAAATAGGAAAATGAGAAAAGCTGTCACCTCAGTAATTTCAAAAGAATTGCCAGGGGTGTCTGCATATTAAGATACATGACAAGTTGTGTGGAGACCAACTCTTGAGGAACCAGAGTTCCTCCGAGCCGTGTCTTTGTTGGACATTTTAAGGAACTCTTCCACAACCATTTTTGCACAAGTCCAGGTTCAGCACATAGGACGGCTAGAGCACACCAGCTGCTAGTGTTTTTAGTGATGTGTTCTCAACACCTGCTCTGACTATCCTCATCACTCTGTTACTATTGTTATAGCAGTGGGTGGAACTGGTCTAACAAAGGAAGGGCTCCCAAAAACACAGTGCCAATGCAGTCCTATGGAAGTGCTTGGATCAGTCTTGGAGACACATCCTGCTTCAGTGGTGGGTGTCAGGATAGGTTAGTATTAGTACTCTCCTGTATGTGGTTGCTTATGTGAATGGCTCTCCTTTCTTTCTCTTAGACCACGCCATAAGTGTAATTTAGCTTGTTTCGTCTTATTTTTCCCTAACCATGCAACTTGAGCTCTTCATCCTCAGAGACTAAAGAATAGCACAAAAGGGAGATTTAGCATAGCAACCAACCTTTCCCAGTCTCCAAGCAAATCCATCTAATTATTCTCAGGAATGCAAAAGGGATCAGAGGGGATATCTCCTGTCCTGTATTGACACGGATGAAGGGAAAGCAACAGTCATCTATTTTTTTTAACATTTCCTCACACCAGTCACATCTTGTGACCGGGAGCTTTGTTTATTGCCCCACAGAATTGAAAAGAGAATGTAAAATCATTGAATAGAATACAAGACAAATTATAGATCTCTATAAACAGGATATCACTTTATATCGTTTTTAAATCTCCTGATTTTATGAAGGGGTTTTCCCAATGGAAAGAATACAGACAGGAGAAGCAGGGGAGTAGATAAAGGACCCACAGAAAGAAAAAGTTAGAGAACTACTATACCTGTGTTTGTTCATTTTTTTGAAAAAAAGCTCTGTAAATGCAAAGGTTTATTTTTCGAGTAGCTCTATGACATTTATATCAAATAGTACAAAAATTTCTTACTGTAGTTACCTGTAATTGAGGGAACTCTGAGAGAACATTGGACTTCTTCTCCTCTACCATTAAAATGGCTTCAAGCAAATGAACATCTGCCCAGCTGAACTGGTTGCCAACAAGGAAATGCTGTCCGTGGTCTTTTAAAATCTGTAAGATATAAGACATATTCACAAAGAACTGCCACAGTCTCAACACAGAAAACTCCAATTAATACCTCTTAAAGTGCTTGAGACAATGCCTCACTCCTTAAACCACATATCTCCTGTGGAAGTTGCTGGGCCCTTTTCTGCTATCTTTCTTTACTGTACAACAGGGATGACAACACTTGCTAGGCCATGGGAGAAGTGGATTCAGTTCCTGCTCTGTCATAAACATCCTGTGAGACTCTGGGTAAGGTACATAGGGAGAGGTGTAGTCACCCTGATGGGACTTAGATGATGCAATGCTCAGCACCACAAGGAAATTTTAGGTGATGAGGAGAGAGAAAAACAAGAAACCAAAACACAGAAAAATGACATCCAGAAAGCCTGATTCAGGCATGTAGTCTCCTATCCAGTACATGCAGAGAGAGGTGTCTTTCAACGCACAATCAGGCCTCTTACAGCCTGAGATGCTCTCCCAGCCTTCTACGTGGCTAAGCAGGAACACCTGGACTAGAACAGGAGAGCCAGCCCACTAAATGACACATTGGGCTCAGCCACCCTGTTATACTTGTACCTAAGTTAGCCAATAGGAGATGCCACAGATAAGTGCGTATACCTAAGTCCCATCTTTCTCACAGTGTTATGTACCTAGATTTGCTTGCAATCCACAAACAGACAGATGTGGGTTCAGCCACTTAACTTGCATGCAGGGCCCAAAACAAAACCAGGAATAGAAAAGAAGGGGTGCTTCCTTGTAGCCTTTCAACCTCAGCTACTTACCCTGGATGTGGCAGACCCCTGGTTAAAAGTCCCCCCTCCTGCCGAGGGTAAGGAATCTAAAAATGGACCTGCCACCTCTGGTGAATATCCCTGTTACTAGGCTACAGAATATTCTGAAATGCAACTCCCTCATTCTATCATACTGAGGTTGTTCCACATTAAAAAACTGAAGTAAATATAAACTATTCCAGATAAAGAGTTAGAATGTCTCTATAGCCAAGCAATGGTTTTGTGGATTCTAGTCATACCTAAAATTGGGACACAGACACCTCAGTATCCTTATGGATTTTACTCTTAGCTTCTCTGTGTGTCAGTTTCCAATCTGTGAAATGAGAACAAAGATTGTTTCCCTACGTCTCACAGATGTGTTGTGAAGATAACTGCAATGAAGAGTGTGAGATGCTCGCACACTACAGTGAAGGGGGCCATAGATACCTTAGATAAGAGAGAGACTTCACAAAGCGACTGCACATTAGTATGTTAATATTTTATAAGTAACTCAGCCAGTCTTGAGTCAAAGATAAACATTTTTAAATCTGCAGGACTGGCTAATAGCTGCTGTTTAACATCCTCCCTAGTTAATCACGAATAGAAAGTATTTCATCACTATAAGATATGAATGCACCATCCCACATTTTACTTCAATTACACAGAAATATCTGATCACTTCTGCTTGTTCTGCATCATGATTGGCAATTAACAACCTTATATTGCAGCAGACCTACACCCTTGTTAATGTTTAGCCTGTTCTGTTATATTTGAAGAATTCCTTCTTATGGTCCTCAACTGGCCATAGATTTGTCTTTTTTAGTCTGTCTTTCAAGCTTCCCTTATCAACTGTCTTCATTGCTTAACTGCCAACCTATACTCATTGCTATCAACCTCCCCATTTTTCTATTTGTTTTAAGTACAGATGTTTACTACTTTACTCACTGAACCTTTTAACCAGGGTTTCTGAAGTACAAGCCAACCCAAAGCAGCTTTCTTTCATGATTCTGATATTGGGAGAAGGTGGGTAGGAGCATTTTATGTCAACTTCCAATTATTAACATTTTAAAATTTTTCTTCCCATTCAATTTTGCTCCTGATTGTTTTCAGGTTTGGGAAGTTGGTTCTTCTTGGATGGGACCATATTGCATTTCCACATAAAGAATTAAGATAAGTTCTGATCACTTGCACTTAGGCAACCACTGGTTTTTAGCTGAATGATTACTTCCTCTATTGATCAGAATGAGACTGTTCATAGAACTACTGCCCTTGCCCCCAAGATTATAATCTGCTGTCACAAAATACTGAAGTGGGTTGGAGCCTCAAATGCTTATAGTTGAAGAAATTCATTAGTCGTTAAGGTGCCACAGGACTCTCACGGTTTTTGCTGTAATTTTTATGAACTCTAAGGATGTGCTAGTAGTGACAGCATGTTCTCCAGACCAAAATTCCCCGTAACAAAAAACAAGGCATTGTTCATTCTATTCCTTCATCTGATTTTGGATCTAGCAGACCCACAACAGCATCTTGTCTCACGACTTACTAATTACAATATTGCTCCCAAAAGCAGGTCTTGTTCTTCTGAATTGTCAACAACTTTAAATCAAATAAAGGTATCTTATAAGCAAAGTGCCCCTGTCTTCTGTTGTTCCCACTCTAGTCTTGCAATGTGTCATAACAGAACTCTGAAGGGTAACATGAGTGAACAGATGTATTTTCCCACATACCTTTTCATAGACTGGGAAGTATCTGTTTGTTGCCTTTTCAATTATTACAGACAGCTTCTTCTCCTTATCCTCGGCTGATGAGAAAGGGTACGTTATAATTAATATCATTAGGTCAGTTGTTCCTTCCACATACATGTCAATCCTAAAGAGAAATATGGATTGTCAGATAATGTATTTTTATTTAGGCTAGAAGGATATTACACACCTGTCATTTTTGTTTTGCTGTATTAAAAATATAATTGGTTTAAAGTAGGAAAACCTACTTCTGTTTAAAGATGTAATCTGCTGTTCAGAAAGAGGCTGTTAGATTCATTCTTTCATCCTGATACTGCTGCTTCTTTTGCCCATTTTGCATGAGCCCATTTTAGGGCTGTTAAAAATTGTGGGTAATATTAAGCAATACTACATGGAGCTAGCTAACATCCCTGAAGCCACTACGTTTTGCCACTGATTTCAACTGGAGGTGGAGCAGTTCCTTAGTCTGCACTATAGTAGACTGCAATACCTAGCCAGATTTGGTTTAGTGTAGCTATTTGCAGATATTCCCCTTTACCCAGTTTCATGGACTTAAGATACCGGAACATAGACTCAATACCAAAAGGCTTTAACAGTTAAAGATCTGTTGGTGAGATGGCCTCCTTGGTTCCCTTCAGCCTGTCTCATCAGACATTAGTGACTCATCATGCAAAGCTATGATTCAAATATGCTAACTCTGATTCTACTGTCTGTTCTAAAGGGGCAGTCTCTTGAAAAAGCTCTCAAAAGGGCCCAATTCATTAATTACAAGATACCTTTAGATACCAATCAAACTTCAGCTTCCATCAGCTTCACAACTGGAAGCCTATTTGGCTTAAAAAATAATGACTTGGGGTCCATTAGTTAGCTACCTAGAGAAGACTACTCTAGAAAAATCACTGGTAGCTCTTTTACTCCTTTCCTATGCACGGCACTTCAAAACGCTGCAGCCACAAGTAATAAGATTGGCTACCATAAATATATGAATCAAGCCATCTGGAAGTAGGCTTAAAATGTGAAGGCAGAGTCTCAAGTTAAACTTAGAAATAATTAACAAAGAGATATTCTGCTAGAAGAATGGTTCTCAGAGAATCAAAGGTATAGGAAGGTGTGGCTTACTATGTATATGAACCAGGAACATCAAGTTATATTATGTAATACAAGTTGTGATTACTGTTTCTGACAAGCTAAAAACTGCTCACACCCTATTTGTCATCCTCCCATGCTGAATCTTCCTCCACCTTGGCCTATTTGTGTGTGTCTTAATAATGCACCCTCCACACTCAGTTTCCTTAAAGGAGGAAATACAGGAGACATGCACCCAAAAGCTGTTTATCAAGATTTGAGACCCCAGAGAAAACAGGTCACAATCAAACTAGTGGACATTCCTCCCCCAAAGAGCTCTCAGCAGATATTAAATTCCTTCTCCCCAGTTCCTGAAGGAACGTTAAAAATGTACTCTTTATAATGCTGCTGTGTAATGTGATGCTACTTAAAGGCAACATTGTCATCACACAATGAAATTACTGATTCTGCAACAACAGAAATAAAACTGAAGTTTTGGTCACCAAAACATTTGTCTTTGTATGAGATTTGGATTTTTTACCCCATTGCACAATAAACCCCTGCCAAATTCCATGGTGGCTGCCCAGTCAGACTAATGTTCCATTAAAATCAGAGCACAACAATCTACCAGCTGAGATCTCAGTCAGATATAAATCATTAGAATACAGTGAATTAGTTAACCACTGTAACTTCACTGAGACACCAACTTCAGTGATTGACAGAATGTTTGCTAGGTAAGTTCCAGTTGTTAACCAGTTGGTTATTACAGGAGAATGAGTAAGAACAGTGCTGAAACAGTACAGTGCTCTCTCCTTCAGGTCCTTTCCATAGAGGTTATATTTCGCTGCTATGTAACTGAGAATGGCTCTGGTCTGCACCATCTTCATCCCATCAATTTCCACCAACGGCAGTTGTTGAAAGAGCAAGGCTCCATCTTTGGAAAGGAAAAAGAAACAGTCACATAATTCCACCCTGATCTCTTCCTACTGCTCTGGAACCGGGGTCCAAAAACACTAGTATTTTTGCATTCATCTTCAGGAATGTAGGAAAGAGTTAAATTGAGCATCTCACTTGAATAATAGGTACTGTGCTAATGGGGTAAATGAGGGGCAAGCCTCGCTGGCTTGTAAATAAAATTCTAGTTAAAAGTTACATTTTCTTCCTTTTTCTCACTATCTTCCCCCCCTACATAAGGTCCTGAATGGGAACACTGTTTATCACCTTTCTTCCCCTCTTTACGTGGGCAATGCAATACCACTGAGAATAGTAAAACAAACAAGGAATTCTGTGGCACTTAAAGACTAACAGCGTTTACTTATTGCATGAGCTTTTCATGCCACAGGACTCCTTGTTTGTTTTACTGAACTAGACTAACATGGCTGCTCCTTTGGGACATGGAAAATAGCTACTTTAAAAGCGTCAACAAGACTCAGAATTATTTAATGCAAGAGGGACACCTCAAATGCCAATCATTAAAGTGACCTGAATCATATATCTTTCCCAGCAGGGTGGGAATAGAGGTGAAACAGAGGAGAGGCAGTTAATACTTTTCTACAGTGGAGCCTTTGAATGACCATGAATTGTGTTTAGATCCTATGCATATGTCTTATGTCATGTTTCATCAAATTACGATTAAATCTGATTTAGTTTTTGAATTAAAAACACAAGACTTTGCAGGAAATCTGATGTTCCCCTGAAGCACTGAAACTTAAAAAACATTCAAAGGGGTAGCCATGTTCATTTAGTTCAGCAAAACAAAAAGAGTCCTGTGGTGCTTTTGAAGACTAATAAATTTATTTATTGCATGAGCTTTGGTGGGAGAAGATCCTCCTTCTAGTTCACTCATTTTCAAGCGACTGATGAAGTGGAATTTTCTGCCATCAAAGCTCATGCGATAAACTTGTTAGTCTTTAAAAGTGCCACAGGACTCCTTGTTTGTTTTAAAAGACTTTGTTAGCACATATAATGTAGATTTGGTTGGCACACTGTAAGCTGTTGTAAGTTTTTGTGGGAAATTAAAACTCAAACGAAACTATGTAAAAGTGTTCACAGGAAGGGAATAAAACACTAATTGACTGTTTGGGTTTGCTTTCCTCATGAACAGAAAAAAAATCTCATCAATTCTAACATTATATAATTCTCGGGAGAATTAGCCAAATATCCAAGAGACTCCCATCATCATGGTATTACAGGATCCAAATGGCTATCATTGGTGCCATTATGAGGAAAACTGTATGGTTTGTGAGCCAAACAAACCAAAAGCAATCATTATCTCGTTTCAACACTAATTGCATACTAAAAATAAGTGGGCCTCATTTACCACAGGCATTTCACACAGGTTTGAATGACTATACAAGGTACAAATGATGGAGAATCAGCCCAATTAGTGTGCCAATTTTGGATTCACTCCTTGTGTGATTTTTGCTATAGCAGAAATGATTAATGTTCATTATAAAGAGAACGACTAATTCAGAGTGACAGAACGCTGACACACTATGGAGAATTTGTTTCTGACTGGTTAGACTTTAAAACTTGGACAGGTGTATTAATCGTGAATAAGTCACAGAGCTGAAGGGCATGCTTGTCAGTGTGTGGCAATCTTCCTGTCTACTAAAGTCAGTACACTATTCTATCTCCCTGGTATGTATGGGAGGGAAGCAACTGACTGGACCCCAAACTACCAAATCTTTCCTTACCCTTTCATCTCCTAACCTAAGAAAAAGTTGGTCAAATATTTCCCATTTCCTCTTGACTGACCTTGTAAGAGCTTCTCATATTGTTCTCTTGTTTCCAAAAATTCTTCTTCAAACTGGGAAAAAAAAAAAAAAAAAAAAGCAAGAAGTCAGCACATGTGACCGCTGGTTTGTTACTATAAGAGAGGGAGAGCAGAGAGGCAACGGAAGTGCTCATATAAGCTCTTTCTTAACAGGGAGTTAAAAATCCAACACCACATTAGAAATAACTATGACTAACGTCAGATTCCTTCCATTTCACTAATTCACTTGACTGTTGAATTTTCCAATTTGCACAGAAGAGCTGTGTAGCTTCCAACAGATCTTGGCCAGTTTGCTCAATATTCCCCACTCAGCCTCATATATATCAGAAAAGTGAAACAAAATGATATTGTTATGCATTTAATATTCTAACTGTTTGCCAAAGAACTCATCAGTCATTTGAAGCTGCAAAATCTGAGTAGGAAGCACACTGGTAAAAAAAAAAAGAATACCAGATTAAAAGAAAGATACAGCACACAGACCTGCCTGTCCCAGATTGTGCATCTTATTGCCATAGGTGAGGAGCTTGATATCAAACACTTCTCTGACTACTAATGCAATGAGTATTCAGAATAAAAACTATTTTTTAGCATGGTTTAAAGCAGCTTTGCCAAAATATAGGCAAACCCTCTTGATCTACCCAAACTAAAGCAGCATTTAGTGCGGGTGCTAAAAAATGCTGTTATGTTTGTACACAGTGAATTCCACTTTGGGGACTTTTTTTTAAACCACAAAGCTTTAAGTTTGACCTTTGAGGCAGGTACACAGGCAAGTGATTCAAGATACCAAAACAAACCTCAACCCCAGCAGCTGCTAACAACCAGCGAATCGATTCCATTCTGCCTCTCCCATCGAGGTAGTAAAGTTTGGGTTTTCCACTCATGACTTCAAATCTCTGATCACCTGACAAACACACAGAAATGAAGAGTTACTACAGTGATCCCCTATAAGTTATTTTTAAGAATAATGGTTTGTGGGATGCCCATGTGAAATAGAGAGGTGCTGAATTCATTTCAGAGAAAACATTTCACCAAGTCTTTTTTCTAAGTTGAGCTATGTTTATCAATGTACAGCATTTAACTGCAGTTGAGTATTTCTTTTCACCTCACAAACTTCAGAAAAAGCCATGTATGAGCAATATAGGTACTACTTTCTATAGGTGGAGGCTTCAATGATGGTTCTAATATGTACCTACCTTACAGTTTTATACTCTAGCTTATCACTGCAGTTTGAGTGCTAACCACATAAAATTAATAGCAATAGTGAAATCCTTAGGAGATTTTGTGGAATCTCTGGCACGTCTCCCTTTTGGAGAACACAAGCCAAAATCAACAACTCTGCTTGGGATAGGCGTTTTGAGGCAGAGGCTTAGAGGGGGGAAGGAGAAGAAAGATGGTTAGTGTTGAATATCATTCTTATGGGGCAAAGGCTCTTCCAAAGAGGAAGCTTTTGTAACATGTCCTAAAGACAGCCAGACTCTGGATTTGCCTATCTCTAGAAGTTTATATAAGAGAAGTTAGGAGTTGCAAGCTATTATGTCCTTAATTTGATAATGCAAGTTGCTTTACACACTGTGCACTATTCCAAACATTCAGGGGCCTCTCCACAAACAAATGGCATTCCTTAGAATGCATAGACAAAATGCCTAGTTTGGAAGGCAGCGAGAAAAGGAAGCCAGGAAGTTAAAACTGTCAGCAAAAGCAGTAACATTCACTGTTAGATCTGATCAACCAAACCCATAAAAATATTGGTGTTTGAGTAATCTAGACCAAACTTGATTAAGTGTGTTACAACCTGCTCTTCCCCCAGAACAATGCAGTCAAGTTTAAGAGATACCCTTAACTACAGCAGGATCTAATTACATGATCTTAGGTGACAGTTACAGCAAGTAAGTCATCTAACTCACTACTAGGAGGCCTGTGGTAGCCACATAAATCTGTCTGACTACTGTCTGTCACCATACCACACAGAGAAGCTCTTAACAGACTCGTATATCTTCTGGGCTAGGCTATGCATGCATCCTCTGACAGGCACATACACAATTTGCCCAGTGCCCCAACCGTGGCTCCACCTACTGTCAGAAAACGTGAAATACATACTAAAAAATCCATTTAAAACCAAGAAAAAAAATGTGCCTCATCCTAGGGACACAGGACTTGGAGCATCTCAGTGTGTGGCCTGTATGAGGGCTCCCCAGTCTGCTAATAAGTGGGAAACAAATGATCACTAATCACACTCTAAAAGAAATCAGTTGGGAAATCAGGTTTAAGCATTAGCCCTAGCTCTAATGTTTCTAAGCAAATAACTGCTAAAAATCATGTCTGAATCAAAGAGGAGGCAAGATGGTATTCAGAGGTATGGAATTCCATTAGTTTTTATGTACTGGAACCGCTTAGTAGCTGAAGATGAATGCTGTACCCCAAAAAGGAAAATGAAAGCCTGGGAATCCATTTTCTTATGCTCTAGTACACTCCTTTCTAGCCCCAGTGATTCCAGACGTGCTGGAACTTTAAATGATTTCTTGAATCAGCGGTCTGTTACACTATTTAAGACTTGTTATAGAAGGAGACAGATTTCAGGATGGTGGAAGTATGGGCCCGTGAATAGGGTATAATTTCACTCCCTGAATAATTCTTATACCAGAATGTAACCTTTCAGAACTTCAACACTGCTGAGCTAGGCAGTGCTAATAGGAGAATGACTTTTTAAAAAACAAATAAAATTATGTGCCAAATAGACTAGTCTTTGGATCTTAATAGGAACTGGATTCCATCCCATAGCCATAAGCCAAAAGAGTGTAGAGCTCCAGCAACAGTCAGTCAGTTAACTAACCGCTCTCATCAATAGAAACCGGTACAGTGAAGGATAATACCTCACTCAGGGCAACTGTCTGTCTTCCAGGGACTAATAGCTACACCAACAGTACATACAGCTGACTAACTGGAAGTCTTTGTTGGTGTGAAGAACGCTTCAGTCTGTAGGGAGGTTTCTGAAACACAGCTGCAACGATGTGGGAAAGTGTATGCTGGCACGCGAATAATAGACTACAGTTTTCAATGTTACAATGTCCCTCATGAGTAAGGGAAAAAGTGGCCTTTGAGCAACCTTGAAGTTTAGCTATACTATTGCACAAGACAGATACTTGTTTGTTAATGGGCATAAAAACAAATGCCAAACACCAGACTCCAACTGGTCACTGGTGATGAAGGAATAAAAGTGATTGAGACTAGCCAGCCACTCGGATCAGTAAAGTGGCTGCTCCTATTCCCTTGGTCAGTGGAAACAAACATTCTCCAGTAATATTTGCAACCCTAATATTGCAGCTTTGTTTAAGTAAATGAGAAACAGAAAACAGTGATTATTCTACAGGTTAAGCTGAGCAAAATGCAAAAGTAAAAGTTTCCTTATTTTTGCTGTTTAAGTTCCAACATAGTAGCCATGTTACTCTAGTTCAGCAAAACTTTTAGAGCATACATTTGAAATTTAGTTTGAAATTAATGAGGATTAATTTGAACTAAATTAATCCATGGCTACACTGGCTTTCATTACTTCGAACTAAGGAATTCCTTAGTTTGAAGTAACAAACGCTTACTTGAAGTTATAAAACCTTGCTTAACTTCAAAGTAACTTAATTCAAACCCAACAGAGCTGTGTTAATTCAAACTAACCGTTAGTTTGAATTAATGTGGTTTGACCGTCTTCATCTCAGGGTGCCTTCCTCTTTCTATGTATCTGGTGGGCACATGACCCTTCTTGGGTGCTATGTTGCCACACTTCCCATGGTGACCTCTTCCTAAATCGAATAGCAAGTCTAGTCCGTGGACATGCAAGTTTGATTTGGGTTTCTAGTGGGGCCATATTAGTTCAAATTTACTCTTATTAGTTTGAATTAATTAATTCAAACTAATGCTAAATTAATTCAAACTAACCTTCCTACATGTAGACACAGTCATAAAGACTAACACATTTATTTATCACATGAACTTTCATGGGAGAAAATCCCAGTTCATCTGACAAAGTGGGATATTCTCCCAGGAAAGCTTGTGCAATAAATATATTTGTTAGTCTTTTAAATGGCCATAGGACTCCTTGTTTATTTTGCTTTTTAAGAGACTTTTAGGTCTATAGCAGCAATAGGTCTCAGTGGTTCAGATGCCAAATCAGCAATAAACATTACCCAAAAGAGCAAAGTACTGTGAAACAAACAAGGAGTACTGTGAATTCACTGTTTCATTTACTATTCATATTTAAACAGTATGACAGAAAATATTAAAAACAACAACAACAACAACAACAACGAGTCCTGTGGCACTTAAAGACTAACAGATTTATTTATCACATGAGCTTTCGTGGGAGAGAATCCCACTTTGTCAGATGCTTTGAACATGGGGGAACTTATAGAATGGGAAGAAAATAAATGCAAGGGAGTGTAAGACATGGGATCAGATCATACAGTAACAGCAAATCAGAGCAGTTGTTAGGATTCAAACACCAGGAAACAGCACACAAAGGAGGGTGAAGTCAAATTATCTGTTGCAATGGGAAAAGAAGCCACAGTCACGATTCAATCCTGCTTTCACACAATCTAATCTACATATCGATTCTAAAACAGGACAATCCCTGCACAAAAGAATAAAGGGGCACAAAACTGACATGAGAAATCACAAAACTGAAAAACCAGTTGCTGAGCACTTCCATCTCTCTAATCACTCTATGGATGATTTGTTAACAACTGTGCTCAGGGAAATCTGTGGGACATCAATACTCCAAAGAGAAACCACTAAATTAGAATTGATATGCAGATTAGATTGTGTGAAAGTTAGGGAGGTTGAGGCTGGATATTAGAAAAAACTTTTTTACTAGGCGAGTGGTGAAGCATTGGAATGAGCTGCCAAGGGAGGTGGTGAAATTTCCATCTTTGGAGGTGTTTAAGGCCCGGCTGGACAAAACCATGACTGGGATGGTTTAGTGGGAGTGGTCCTGCCTCTGGCAGGGGGTTGGACTAGATGACCTATGAGGTCCCTTCCAACCCTAGGATTCTATGATTCTATGAAAGCAGGATTGAATTGTGACTATGGCTTCTTTTCCCCCCCATTACAACACCTAATTTGACCTCACCCTCCTCTATGTGCTGTTCTTCTTCAAGTGTTGCTCACATCATTCAGCTACAGATGTCTACATGCCACAGTGCACAGCTGCCCAGAAAACTCTTTGCCCTAGTCTGTCAGGGCAGGGTCAGCAGCCAATGCCCCCTCCGGCCACATACGTGGCTATATATATATGATCCAGACCCTGACCCTCCCCAGCTCCTTCTTTCTGCCCTCACCGATGGTACTGGAACAGCCCGCTCTTGCATTCGTGCAATCGCCTCTCTATACTAACCATTTATGAACTAGCTGTACAATTTAGAAGATTTATTTGTGGACATCATCCTGCCACAATCCTGTATTTCCTCTGAGTCCACCCAACAACTGGAGCCCGAAAACCGCTCCTATCCACTGCCTATCATGCCCAGCTTCAAACCCTGCACCAGCTGCAGCAAGGTCTTCTAGCTGGATGACCCCCACAAGAAGTACCTGAAATGCCTGGGTGAGTTGCACCAGGCTGATAAGTGCTCTGTCTGTACATCCTTCAAATGCAGAACCTTGAAGGACAGAGCAAAGGCTGTATGCAATGGCTTTGGAGCAAGCGCTACAGCCTGCCCCTAGCACATCTGGGGCCGCTATGGAGCCATCAGCACCATGTGCAAAATCAGCAACAGAGCCTCCTTGGCGCCACTCCTCGGTGGAGCAAAAGCAGCCCCAATTGGAATTGGACTCAGTGCCAAAGCACAGATGCTGCTTCACCTCCCCTCCACCACCTTGGTGGAAGGATACGGAGCATTTGCCTGTGCTGTCTACACCGGAGGCCTTCGAAGCAGCGAAGGCTCTTCTTCAACTGCCAACCCCCACGCCTCCCAAACCCACTAAGCCTTGGGGGAAAACCTGCCCTCGGGGGAAAGCCTGACCTCCTATCTAAGGCATGGGCAGGTACAGAGTATGGTCCATCACCGGCACAGAGGCAGAATAAGAGCCCAGCCACTCCATGAAGGGCTGCTTCTATGCATCTGAGCCTGAGCTAGAAGAAGAAGGGGAGTACCCTACCTTTGACCCGGAGACCTCCCGAGAACGTTCTATCCCTCCCTCATAGAGCTGCAGATGTGCGAGGTCCAGATTCGTCTCCTCAGATGCCTCCGGCACTGGTTCTTGGCCCTGATGCTCTCCTCCAGACTTGGCGCAGACCCCTGCTCTAGAGAAGCTGGCAGGGAAGCGCGGCCTTAAAGGTCACCAACACCACCACGACATGGGGGACCCCACGCTGGCCCTGTGGCACTGGCAACTATGGCATTGGCCTCAGCCCGGTCCGCCTCTCTGACACCAATAAAGAGCAAGAGCCAATCACATAGCCAGCGCAGCTCAGATTGGCACTGTAGTCTCCTCAACATGCAGAGAATCGGCACCAAGGTCATTCAGGGAGTGGTCCAGCCACTGGCTGGACTGGTCCTCACAGGAAGAGTCCTCAACACCAGGCTCATCCAGACCCCCCTCCATCTAGACCCGCTTGTTCTCCTGAGGTCTCTGAGGAAGAACTTGTCCCTGGCACTGACGGATCTTGACGCAGCAGATTGAGGGTGCTTTCATCCTCCTCCCCAGATGAGGCTGCTTACCCCAGACCTTTGACCTACAGGGATGATCGTCATGCCTACCAGGACCTCTATGCAGTATAGTGACAAATGTTAGCCTGGAGGTAGAGGTCACCAGGGAGGACTTTGACCCCTTATTTGATGTGGGTGATTCGAGTCCCTCAGCCAGGATCTCAGTGCCGCTCCATGAGGGGGTACACAAGATAGCAAAGGCATGCTGGCAAATACCATCTTCAATACTACCAGTGTCCAAAATGGCAGAACGCAAGTACCATGTCCCACCAGAGAAATTTGCATTCCTGTTTCAGCATCCTACACTGGGGTCCTTGGTGGTTGACGCAGTCAACCAGAAAGAAAGGCACGGACAGCCAGCCTCTACCCCTAAAAACAAAGAGGTGAAAAAGATGGAACCTTTTTAGGAGGAAGGTCTACTCCTCCTCAGCACTCCAGCTCCATATCGCCAATCATCAGGCACTTGTAGGGCGATACATCTTCAATTTGTGGAAGTCCATGGAGTGCTTCCAAGACACAGTCCCTCACGAACACCTCAGGGACTATGAGACCTTGGTGGAGGAGGGTCTGCTGGCCTCCCACGATGCACGTATGATCTCTTGGGATGTATCAGATACGGCCAGCCGTACGATAGCCTCAGCAGTCACCGCGTGGCAGTCTGCTTGGCTCCAGGGGTCTGGCCTATCCCTACAGATGCAGCTGGTCATAAAAGACCTCTCTTTCAAAGGCCCCATGTTGTTCACCGAGTCTATCGAATCCAGGTTACATGGGACAAAGAACTCTAAGATATGCTCAAATCACTAGGCATGCATACATCCTTTCATGTCCCAGCCCACCCAACAGAACCTCCAGCAACAACAATTCCAACAGCAACACCAGGGGTCATGCCAGAGGCCATCCCAACAGCCTCAGTGCCAGTATGGGGCTCCTGATAGGGACAGAGGCCAGGGCGGGAGGGGCCCTACGCCTCAATCAAGTAGCCAAACACCCCGCTAAGGGGGTGGCGGATCCTGCTCTGCAAACCAGAAGCGGAGATTTTGACCTGTTGCAGGTGGGCTGCCACACTCGCACCGATCAGCTACCACTCTCCCAGTACCACCTAGGCCCATCTTTATATCAGTGGGCCACCATCACATCGAACTGTTGGATTCTGGACACAGTATCCAGGTGATACTCCATCCAGTTCAGATACAAGCCTCGAGACAGAAAACTGCCCCCTCATCCAAGACTCAAGGACCATTCTCATAAATTGCTGCTCCAAGGGGAATGCAGAAAACTACTCTCAATGGGAGCAAGAGATAGAGTACCCAAGGGGGAGCGAGGGAAGGGATTTTACTCTTGTTGCTTTCTGGCCCCAAACAAAACGGTGACCTAAGGCCAATCCTGGACCTCAGGGCCCTGAACAGACACTTAAAAAAAAATAAAATTCTGTCTCCCTCTCACAGATTATCCTGAGTCTAGACCCCAGGGATTGGTTCACAGCCCTTGATCTCAAGGATGCGTACTTCCACACAGCAGTAAGACACGAACACAGGAGGTTCCTTCAATTTGTAGTAGGGGGAAAACACTTCCAGTTCATCTCACTTCCATTCAGTCTCTCTCTGGCCCCCAGAGTTTTCACCAAATGCATGGTGGCTTTGGCAGACTACCTAAGAACCAAAAGGGGTAATGATATATCCTTACCTTGACAACTAGCTAATAAGGGGAAGGTCCAAGCATCAAGAAAAATGCAGCGTCAAGTTAACCAAGCTGCTGTGCAAAAGACTGGGTCTCCACATAAACCTGGAAAAGTCCAAGTTCTCCGCATCAAGGAAAAGAGAATTTATGGGGCTCCTGGACTCGGTATAGGGGAGGGCATCCCTGCCCCAGTCAAGATTTCAATCCATTTGCACCATCATATCAGGACCCCCATCACTACAGCCAGGTGCTGTCTCCAGCTCCTCGGACACATGGCAGCCTCCACATCAGTGATAAGAACGGCCCACCTACGAATGAGACCCCTGTACCTCTGGCTAGCAACAATCTTCCAGCTGCACTACCACCCCCTCAGCAAGGCACTCTCCATCCCACCCAGCCTTCTGATGTCCCTAGAAATCTGGCGGGACCCACAACTCGCCCTGGTGGATGTTCCCTTTGAGGCTTCTAATCCCTCAGTGACTCTAATCACAGATGCTTCAGATAAGGGTTGGGGGGCCTTTTGACACAAGGGTCTTGGTTGTTGAGGGACAGTCCCATTCACATCAATATGAAAGAATGCAGGGCAATCCACTTGGCATAGTGTGTTCCTGGACATAGTAAAGGAGAAAACGGTCTAGATCCTGATGGACAACACAGATGCAATATTCTACACAAACTGCCAAGGGGGAGCCCACTCCTTAGCCCTTTGCAAGGAGGCTCTCGACCTCTGGGAACTAGCACTGAGACAAAACTTTACCTCAACAGTGGCCCACCTAGCCGGGTGAATCAACGACAAGGCAGATGCACTGAACAGGGAGTTCCTCTCACACCATGTGTGGTCCCTACATACAGAGACAGTGGGTTACATTTTCACCCAGTTGGGTGAGCCCAAAATGGACCTCTTTGTGGCACTCCCCAACCAGAAGTGTCCCCAATTTTGCTCACTCAGGGGACAAGAGAAGAGCTCTCTGTCAGATGCCTTCTTAATCCCGTGGGTGGGTACTCTAATGTACACGATTCCCCCCATTCCCCTATTCCACAGGGTCCTCTTAAAGATAGAGAGGGATGGGGCAAACATGATACCGATAGCCCCAGCCTGGCCCAGACAGCCCTGGCACTCAACCCTACAGGGCTTATCAATAGCCACCCCTGTCCACCTCCAATACAGAGCGGACCTGCTAACCCAGGACTCTGGCCGCTTGAGACACCCAAACCCCCAGGTGCTGCACCTAACAGCTTGGAGGCTTCATGATGAAATGAGACCAAGAGATTGTGCTCTCTCAGGGTCAGGGAGGTTTTAATTGGCAGCAGAAGATGCTTCACCAGGGCCACTTATACTGCAAAATGGAGGAGGTTTTCCCTTTGGTCTCAGGTTATGGGGAAAACTCCAGAGTCAGCCCCAATACAATCCATACTTGATTACCTACTGCACCTTAAAGATAAGGGTCTTTCAACACCTTTCCTTAAGGTACACCTAGCAGTGATCTCCGCACTGCACGAGAAAGTAGAAGGGACACCAGTCTTTTCACACTCCATCTCCACCAGATTCCTAAAAGGAACAGAGAGGATCTACCCTCAATCTAGAGATCCTGTCCCTCAATGGGACTTGAATGTGGTGCTCCATGCCCTAATAAGGCCACCATACGAGCCATTGGACTCTTGTACTTTCTTGGTCCTCACTCGGGAAGTGGCCTTCCTTGTGCCATCACTTCCACTAGGACAGTATCCCAACTAAAAGCTCTCTCCTCGGAACCTCCATATACAAGGTTCTTCGCTGATAAAGTGCTCCTTCACCCACACCCTGCCTTTCTCCTGAAGGTGGCCTCCCCACTCCATTTAAACCAGGACATCTGTCTCTCAGTGTTCTTCCTAGACCCTCAGGTGACATAGAACCAGAGAAAATGGCACACCCTAGATGTCAGGAGAGCCCTTCAGCTCTGCTTAGAACGTACACTCCTGTTCCACAAGGCATCCCAACTTTTTGTCACAGCTGCAGAACGGAAAAGAGACCAATCACTGACAACTCAGTGTATTTCATCATGGATAGTGAACTGTATTAACGACTGCTACAAAAGGTCAGACACGCTCCTCCCTGGGAGGATCAGAGCACTCTCCACAAGGATGCAGGCATCTTTGATGGCCTTCCTTGCCCAGGTCCCGATCCAGGAGATCTGCACAACAGCGATGTGGTCATCAGTACACACCTTCATGACGTACTACACGATTGTACAGCAGGCACGAGATGATGCTGCACTGGGCAGAGCCATCCTCAAAGTGGGGAAACACTAACTCTGCCCACCATCCAAGGTATGGCTAGCAGTCACCTGTAACTGAATGATGTGAGCAGCGCTTGAAGAAGAATAGTGGGCTACCTGTAGTAACTGTCTTTCTTGAAGATGGGCTGCTCACATACATTCAGATCTCTCCATCCATCCCTGCCACTCTGAATTGGTGTAAAGAAGGTACTGGGGAGGGTCAGGGTCAGGGTCATATATATAGTCACAGATGTGGCCAGAGGGGGCATTGGTCACTGACCCTGCCCTGATATGCTAGGACAAAAGTTTTCTGGGCAGCCGTGTGCTGTGGCACATAGACACCTAGAACTGAATGTATGTGAGCAGCCCATCTCAAAGAAGGATGACTACTACAGGTAACCCACCATTTGCCAGTGTTTGAATTTTAACAATTGCTATGATTTGCTGTTACTGTATGACCTGATCCCATGTCTTACACACCCTTGCATTTATTTTCTTCCCATTCTGCAAGTTCCCCCATCTTCAAAGCATCTGATGAAGTGAGATTTTCTCACATGAAAGCTCATATGATAAATAAAGCTGTTAGTCTTTAAGTGCCACAGCACTCCTTGGTTGTTTTTTTTTTTTTCTGCTGGACTAGACTAACACGGCTGCCCCATTGGAACTTAGGAAATATTTAGTTATTCTCGTAACAAATAAGCTAAGAACTTAGGGCAAGTTGATAGCTTAATTGTTTAATAAGAAAGGAAAAGCATCATGATTTAATTATTAACCAAACACAGTGTTTTAATACCATATGCCACAAAAAATGACAGACATATTAAATAGCCACTTCCAGCTTATAAACACAGTCTGAATATCATTGGTCTGTGGTATGGCTTGTAATACAGAAAGAGACAGTTAAAAAAACCCTCATTTTTGAATCTGGACAAGGGCTTACACACATCTGTTTTTCCTAAAATGAACTATGAGACTTTATGATCAAGTGTGCCATAATTATTGATCTTTACAAAAAAAAGGTTTTAACTTTGATGTGCTGACATCTGTAAGGCTGCACAATAGAGAACACACACCTTTTCAAAGTGATGGACACTAGGCCTTTGAAAATACATCAGCCTCAAAGTTTGATCCAAGGCCCACTGAAATCAGTGGAAACAGTCTCTGAGTTCAGTAGCTTTGAATCAGGTGCCTAGCACTTATATGATAATAGGTACAAGATGGGCATCAAAGCACATCTGCTGCATAAAATGAAGTTATAAGTTTAATGGGGGGGGATTGCTTGTTCTTCAGCTGTTAACAGGGGTGTTGCTGTCACTGGGTCCGTGGGGTTCCAGCTCTGCCGGTCTCCGGCCCTGCCCCAGCAGTAGCAGGGGCCAGATTGGGCCCAGGCCACCTACTGCTGGCCGGCAGTGGCAGGTGTCAGATCCGGGCCAGGCTGCCAGCAGAAGGAGCTCCATCTGGCTCCCAGACTGGGCCCAAGGGCAGTGCTGTGCCAGTGGGGGCAGCGCTGGCCAAGACCCAGACCATTTTTTCAGGGCAGTGACAGCTCTGGCTGTTAACCTGACTGAACCTGACTGAAAACTCCACTTAGCCGCAGCACAGAAAAAGCAAAACCCCTTAAGCCTGTTTTAGCAAGGTTTTGGGTCTTCTTACATTGAGTATAAGATGTCATGGCAGAACACTAACAGGACTTAAAAAGGAAGGTGGGGTTCTACTGTGTAAGTGTAACCCATGTGCCTAAATAGGTGCAATCTCTTTTAGGGACCCTTATGGCTGGGTTACGTTGCTGGGCAGATTTTGCAGCCCAGAAACCAGAAACTTCTGGTAAGAGGGTGAGGGAACACACTGAGCATGCCCCACAAGTTTTATTGTTTTGCTGGAGTTGCATACCCAGGGAGAAGCCTGCGAGGAGCAGCTTGGAGAGGAACAAACAAGAGAGCTGCAGAGGACATTGGCTAAGGGACTCAGTGAAAGGAGCTGAGCAGGAGTGGACTGCAGGATGTTTTCTCCCAGCTTTCGACTGCTTTGCAGGGGAGTTGTCTGCAGCAGAACTGAGAGCTGGATGGCCAGTGACCTGATTGCATGGTGCTGGCTGCACAGGAGGAAGAAAGGACTGCATGGCATCTGCCTGAAGATTCCTGCAGCTAGAGAGGATGAGGATTGCTTTCGTTCTGCATTCAAGCCCCAAGGACTTAAAAGACTGCAACTGAGATAAGGGTGACTCCACCTGACCTTTGGGACTCTTGGGTTTCTTACTGTTTTGTTTAAAAGTATTATGGTTCCTTAGGATAAGGTGTGTTTAGTTAGTTAATAAAGTTCATTGTTACGTTTCTGTTGAGTGGTAGTTTAATGAGGGATGGAAACTCTGAGCAGTCTTCGCTGTGAGTCCTTTTAACAACTGGATCCTGGCTCTCCAGTTGCTTTCTTCAGGGGTTTTCTCTGTGAGGCACTGGAGAGGGGCAATTGAATGAATCTGAGCCCACCCTAGCAGGTTACATAAGGCCTGGTCAACACCAGAAAATTTTGTTGACTAAAGTCAGCTTTTGTCAGCATAGTTAGGCAGATGCAGTGTCCCTGAAGACACCTGTTGACTGAGGTTGCCATAGTAATCGATGGGGGTGGGTTGTTTTAGCTGTTGAGAAAATCTGTTAGACAATTTTTAGCTCTTCTCTAATAAAGCCACACACACCTTGGCTATGTCTACACTACAGGGCTTGGTTAAGCCAGCTTAAAGTAGACCTTATTAAGTTGGCTTAGAGCAGCCACACTCAAAATGCCAGGAGACTGCCCACGTCCACACTGGTAGCTGCTAGGTTGCCCTAGGAGTGGTGCACTGTGGGTACCTGGCCCAGAGTGCACCACAGCAGAAGTGCCCCTGTCACTCAGTGACCCCTTTACTACAGGAAGTGAGTGACCACACCACCCTCCATAATAATGCGTGTGGCAACAGGGAGCCCAGGGAGCCTGATGCGGCCCAGCAACGTGGCAGCACAGCACTCCACCCCCTCCCTGCATTGCCCAGGCTCCTCCAGCTGTGGACCAGGTGCTGCTGGGCAACTGCCAGCGCAGGGGCAGAGCCCAGCAGTTGTTAATATTCAAACACCAGAAAACGGCACATAGAGGAAGGTGAAGTCAAGTCAGCTGTTGTAATGGGGAAAAAAAACTACAGTCACAATTTAATCCTGCTTTCACACAATCTAATCAAAAAGAAATAGCAACTTTCTTTCTATGTGCTGTTTCCCAGTGTTTGAATCTTAACTGCTTTGATTTGCTGTTACAGTGTGACCTGAGCCTATGTCCCCTGCATTTATTTCCTACCATTCTGTAAGCTCCCTCATCTTCAAACTGTAAAAGAAATGCTGACAAGAACCATTAATTTGGCAGCCTTCCTGTTTTGAGCTCATAACTACATACTGTACTGCCTTATCTATCTAGCTGGAACAGCTTCTTTACTGTCTTTGTTATCCTCTCCTGCAGAAACTATGCTTTTTGTCCTTGGTTCATAAAAGGAAAAATTATAACTTGTACCGATGAAAAACTATTAGATTATGTTACTGCTGTTTTCTGCATGTATGCAAATGTTTAAGAGCTGCTGAAAGTAGACCCTGCCCTACATCACAGGGTTGGAGACTTGTTTTGTTTACTCTCCCTGAGAGTGCTCCCATTAAAAAAAAACAAACCAAAAAAAAAAGTCTTTGCAATAAACTTTAGCTTTGACAGTGGACTCAAGTCTTTTGCTTTTCAGAGTTGTTTATTTTTTTTAAAATGAAACCGTCTGATCAAGTGTGATTTTCACCCATGAAAGCTCACCCAATAAATAAATTTGTTAGTCTTAAACAGTGCCTCCAGACTCCTTGTTTGTTTTACAATATCAGGAGGGTTGGGCTGAGAAGGGCAAAGGGAAAGACAGGCAGGGTCTGGCTGAGAAGGGGGAGACAGAGACACCCAGGCTCAGGCTGAGAAGGGCAACAGGAGAGCCAGGGAGGGTCAGGCTGAGAAGGGCAACAGAGGAGACACAGGGGTATGGGCAGAGAAGGGGAGAGACTCGCAGGGTCAAGCTGAGAAGGGGAGACACAGTGTCAGCCTGGGGGGCGGGGGGATGCGGGGTCGGACTGCAGAAGTCAAGGGGAGAGACACAGGGGGTTGTGCTTGAGAAGAGGAGAGATGCGTGGGGTCGAAGGGCAAGAGGAGAGATGCACAGGTTTGGGCTGAAGAAGGGGAGAGAGGTGCAGGGTAGCACTGGAGAAAGGGAGAGACACGCTGGAGAAGGGCAAGGGGAGAGAGATACGCAGGGTTGGGCTGGAGAAGGGGAGAAACATGCAGGGTCGGGCTGAGAGAGGGGTAAGATGCGGGGTTGGGCTGAGAAGAGCGGGAGACACTCGGGGTTGGGCTGAGAATGGGAGGGATACAGGGCCAGGCTGGAGAAGGGGCAGGCATGCAGAGTTGGGTTGAGAAGGGGGAGGGACACCGGATCAGGTCAGGTTGGAGAAGGGGGAGACATTGCAGGGTCAGGCTGGAAAGGGAGAAAGATGCCGGGTTGGACTGAGAAGGGGGAAAGACGCAGGATCAGGTTGGGCTGAGAAGTGGGGGGAGATGCGGGGTTGGGCTGAGAAGGGGAAAGACGTCAGATCAGGTCGGGGGAAGGCAACCTGAGCTGTAGTCATAGGATGCAGGGCTGCAGGGTTGGGGCAAAGACATGGGGGGTTTTGATGTGTTGCACACAGCTGGGAATGCTCCCATCTGTGTTGTGCCTTCTAGCCAGGCCGCATCCCCATGTTTCTAATAGCTAGGCGGCCAATTAAGTCAACTTAAGCCAACTCCTGGGCCACGTTGGCTTAAGTCGATTTAATACCTTCCCAGCGTTGCCAGGGCTTTGTTTAAGTTGACTTAAGTGGCCTTAAACTTGTAGTTTAGACACACCCCATATGAGCTCTTTGCATGGGTCCATTTCTAAAATCTTTTGGACATGAGGACCTTACAACACTGAGGCCTCTTCTATCAGTAGTGTCAAATTCACCACTACCCTCTTAGCTGGAAGCAGGGCAAGAAGCCAAGGCTGTTGATCTCTGCTCTTGGCTGCAAGCAAGGGCCAGAAGTATATGGAGTGAAGAAGCACCAGACAAGACAAAGACCCTAATAGTGGGAAGAACCCAGTATTATCAGGATGTCTAGTCATCCTACTGCTATCACAGATTACAAGTATTTTAAAAAACAAAGGAGGATGAGTGAAAAAGTTTTGGTTACTGCTCTTTGCAGTCAAAAAGCCCATAATCAAAGTTGTTTTGAGTTGTGCCCAGCAAATGACAGCTCAATCATCATCTTGAAAGTGCATAAGGGAGGGGCCAAAGGAATAGCATAAAACAAAAGAGACCTTCAGCTTTGATACATATAGGGGTTACAGCAAGGAGCTCTCATGTGAGATTTACAAAATACCTAACCAGTGTGACAAACAAGGAATCCTGAGGCATTTTTAAAGACTAACAATTTTATTTATCACATGAGCTTTTGGGAGTGAATGCCACTTCGTCAGACGCTGAAAAAACAAACTTATTTCAGCGTCTGACAAAGTGGGAATCACTCACAAAAACTCATGTGATAAATAAAATTGTTAGACTTTAAAAATGCCATAGGACTCCTTGTTCATTTTGCTGAACTAGACTAACACGGCTACCCCTCTGGAACTAATCAGTGTTGTTTCTAAAATCAGTTCCCAGCTCAATGACCCAACGGTCCATTGCCACTGAAGCCACATGCATTTGGAATTTTGCTTGTGTGTGGAAGAAGAAAAAGACCATATGTTTCCAACTTTTTTTTTTTTTTTGAGTGAAAATCCCACTAGTTTACTAGGTAAAACATCTCCCCCAACCCCTAACCATAAACACGTATAACCTTTATAAATGCATATAATATTAAATTACATAATAAGAAATTACTCTTACCTGAATAAGAAGCTAAGCCTTCCCTAACACAGCAATTACGTGACCCTCCCTCTTCCTGTCCCTCAGGGACTGAGGGCAATGGAGGAGAGCCCTGGGAAGTCGGCCAGAATTGTGCCAGGCTGTCACTAGCATGGGGCTACTCCTCTCTGGCTGGGTCCCCAGATGGTGTGGAGTTGAGGGAGGCTGGTCTTCCATGCTGGCCAATGCAGAATTCAAGGCTGTTTCTCCAGTCTCACTGGCACGGAGCGTGGGAGGGCTGCGCCTGGCTTGCATGGAGCATCAGGGAGCTGCTCCTTTGCTCAGCCTGACAAAAACTCAAGGCTGCTGTGCCCAGCACCAAGCAAGGAGAGCTAAATGATCTCAAATTCCTGAAGCCTCATGGACACCATGTAACATTTGGTGCCCCCTAAGGCAATGCCAACCCCCAAGTTGGGAACCACTGATCTAGTCCAGTCCTCTGCGCCAACCCCAACTAAATCATTACAGCCAGGGCTTTTCCAAGCATGGTCTTAAAAACCAGTAAGGATGATTTCAAGTTGCACCTGCGGCAGTTGAGGTTGGATATCAGGAAAAACTTTCTCACTAGGAGAGGGGTGAAGCATTGGAATGGGTTGCCTTGGGAGGTGGTGGAGTCTCCATCTTTGGAGATATTTAAGGCCTGGTTAGACAATACCCTGGCTGGGGTGATTTAGTGGGAGTGGTCCTGCTTTTTTGGCAGGGGGTTGGACTAGATGACCTCATGAAGCCCCTTCCAACCCTATGAGGCTATGATTTCTTTTCTCCCTCCACGCTGGCTGCCTCCCAAGTCTAGCCTCTGACGGAGTGCAATTTTCTCCCATGAAAGTTCCTCTGACAAATAAATGTGAGTCTTTAAAAGTGCCACCAGACTCCTTGATTTTTTTCCCATTAGTCTCGTAGGTAGGGGGATTCAGGTAACCCCTGGAACAGCTGCTGCTGGCCAATTCCTCGCCATGGGTAAAGCCAGAGGATTTTGGAGCAGGCAGGAGCCGCCCTTGGCCAGCCCCCAGTGACCTTCAGAGGCCCATCCCAAGGGCGCTTTCTCGGCCGCCACAGGGCTCCTAGGAGGGACAGCTTTGCTCAAAAAAGCAACAGCTGCATGAAAGGGGACCAAACTCCCCCCCAGTGCCTCCCTCACCCACGCCCCCAACACTGAATGCGCTGCGCTGTGGGAGCTTCTCCCACGAAAGCTCATGCAAAAAATAAATCTGTTAGTCTTAAAGTGCCACACAACTGCTCGGTGTTTTTTTACCAGGCTCAGCCTCCGGGATAATGCACCGCAGCAGCAACCCTGCAGCCCCCGCCCCGCTCCCGCGCGCGCTGCACAGCCAGGGGCCAGCACGCGAGCGGCTCCGGCAGAGGCGCGCGCCCCCACTCACTTCGCGCGCCGCCCAGCGAACACCCTCCGCCTAGTGGGCGCGCGCAAGCGGGGAGAGCCACCAATAGACAGGCTGTTAATTTGCATACGCTGCAAAGGCTTGTGGTAGGTAAATATAGCGAAAGAAATTGGGGCTTTCCTTAGAAAGGAGTGATTCGCACCCCGTCTTTTGTCTGGGACCCTCTAGCAAGCACTAACTAATACAGACCAGCGACTATAGCTAACTCACCCTAGCCAGCAAAGCATAGCAATAATGAAGCTTTATATACCCAGTTAGTTTCTACTCACTCTGGATGTGAGGGCGATCTGGCTGCGACATCTGTCACCCCATTGATCGCCAGGGTTGATTCGGCTGATCTGGCTGGCTAGGCGGGTGTCCCCTTCCTCCCTCACCGCTCCATGTGCGTCCCTCCCGAAGCTGCGCGCTCGGTCGAAGAGGACGACCTGCCCAGATAGAGGAGTACCGATCTTCGGTCAAGGGTATACGATAGCTGCGCTCCCCTGCTAGAACCTCCAAACAAGCTCAAGGTCCATTTGTAGGAGAACGTAGGGTAGTCAAGCTTCCAAGACTCCAGACACATCCAAATGAGGCGCTGCACGTGGCAGTCTGCCTTTCTTTTTCGGAAACTTTTACTTAGTGTTAGCTAAAGCTCACAAAGCGATGGGGCATCTTATTTTTACTAATTTTACAGAAGTTTTGAGTCGTATTAGGCAGCTCAAGCGATGGGGCATTTTATTTTTACAGAAGTTTTGAGTTGTATTAGGCAGCTCAAGCAATGGGGCATTTTATTTTTACTAATTTTACAGAAGTTTTGAGTTGTATTAGGCAGCTCAAGCAATGGGGCATCTTATTTTTACTAATTTTACAGAAGTTTTGAGTTGTATTAGGCAACTGAAGCGATGGGGCATTTTATTTTTACAGAAGTTTTGAGTTGTATTAGGTAGCTAAAGCTGACAAAGCAAAGGGGAGTCTTAGCGATGGCTGCTCAAGACAGAAACTGTGATTTGCCCAACCAAATCGCAGAAAGAGGAGGAGAGGGCTGCAGCACACATGCAGTAATGAGCCACAAAAGAAACTTTTCTGACAGTCACCCAGCTACATTTGCTTTGCAGCTCTGTGGACAGTGGTTCAAAATGAATGAAGAGGCAAGTGTGGGCAACTTTAAGTGTCATTTCCCGGCTCGCGTGTTTAACATTCTGCTGATGTTTTCTTTTCCCACATGGAACAGTAGCTATTTCTATTAGCAAAATATTTTTAGTACGTTTTATTTCACTATAGTGCAAGACAAGTTAACATTATTAAAAATATTTTGCATTAGGATATTTGATGTAAACATTTAAAAGGTAGGGGAGGCGAGTCATTCAAACAGCTTTAGGTGTCCTCATGAGTAACTGAAACTTTCAGTAACAATGGCCACTAGCATCATTAAACACTCAAATAAGCATAACATTAACTGGGCAAATAAGAACAAGAGAAAAACCCTCCCACCCAAACCCTTAAACCTTCTTCAAAATCTCTGATTTAAGGCCCAGTCTGACAAAGCCCTGGCTGGGATGATTTAGCTGGGTTGGTCCTGCTTTGTGCAGGGAGTTAGGTCAACTAGATCAGTGATCATCGACGTTTGGGTCGTGACTGAGTACCGGGTCACAGACCCGCAGGTACTGGGTCACCGCCTCAGCTCTGCTCCAGAATGGGCGCTGCTCCCTGGGGCAGGGGAGCAGCTGTCCTGTGTGCTCTGGCAGGCCAGTGCTGCTTCCGGGGGTGGGAGGGCTGCCCCTTGCGCCCCAGCCGGCCAGCACTGATCCGCAGTGGGGGTGGCCCATCGCCCCCGCAGTGGAGAGGTCACCACATAGCAGAGGGGTCCAGAGCTGGGCCCTGAGGGAAAAAGTTTGGCAACCACTGAACTAGATGATTTCCTAAGGTCCCTTCCTTCCAATTCTAATGGTCTGTGATTCTATGACTTTGGCAGCATATTTAAAGGAAATTAGAGTCAAGCTGTGGCCCAAACGGTGCAAGAGAAGGAAGCATCTCCTGCCAGCAGTCCTTTTTGCTCTTATAAGCAGGAAGATACACCTTGAGCATTTGAACTGACCACAGCTTCAGCAGCATGTGATAGGAAGGGAGGTGAGCTCATTTAAGCTGTTCTGAGGCCTTTTACAGCTTTGTGAGTCATGATGAACGCCTTAAAAACTCCATCTAGATATCAGTGGTTTTCAACCTTTTTTTCTCAGCACACAGTTGAAAAAAAATTATTTATGCCGCGACTCAATAATTACATCTTTGAACAATGCATTCTAGTCTTTCGGTGGCAGCAGCAACCCAGTATCTGAAGGCCTGTGTTAGTTTTGAAAACCACTGATTTAGATGGTAGAACTGGTTCTAATGTAATGCCCACAGTATGTCTCACTTCTTAAAATATTCTGCATCAGCTTCAGTCTCTGAATGGTTTTAAGTCATAGTCTCATACTAGATGTTCAAAGGCTTCCCAGGGCTGGGAGAGGAAGCTAGCCCCACACTCACCTGTCAACAGTGGGTCCTGGTGCTGAGGGGCTAAGTGCTGCTCTCCATTCTGGGCATTGCAGCTGGCTTCTTAGGGGTTGCAGAGCCTCTCAGATTTGGTCAAGTCAAGCTGTTGCTCTCCAACATCTGTCACCTGTTGGACCTCCCCTTCACAATGATCCAGGACTAGGGCTGTGGGCCCAGGGCTGAAGACTCTGCTGCAGGTGACTGATGCCCCTTTGGCTGAGTGCGAAGGAGCAGGAAGCAGACTAGTAGAAGGCCACTGCCCTAAGATTTTGGGACCCCCTCACATATTTGGACCTGGGGTGGGGTGAGGGTGCCAAAAACTCCAAAAGAAACAAAAACCTCCACAGAAACTCATGCAGCTGCTGAGTCACTTGACTAAAACACTAGGAACTGCTCTCCAGCACATTGTGGTGATAGCTTAGTTTTGAGGTGAAAAGGGCATTGATAGTAGCAAAGGCTGTAACATTCACATCAGATACAGCTGGTATGAGGTCAATCTGATTATTGCTGTAACTTGACTAATAGCAGATGAAGGCCTAAGTCATCCATAAGCCCCAAGATCTTTTCTTCTGCCATCTCCTCCAGCTGCTTCTCCCAAACTGCCATTACCACCTCACTGCTGTCAGTTTAAGATGAATCAGATCCTTCTCATCCAGGCCCCAATCTCAACTAGATATTAGCTGAAATGTTGAACCATTATCCCAGCTGTATGAGATTGAGACAGAGTTGGGTATCATCTACATACTGACTCCCATGCTCCTCCCCTTGCAGTAGCATCCTAACTGCTCCATGTAGGTCACAGATGGGCTGAGCAACAAATTAGTTTTAATTACAGATGAAAATAACCAATACACTTAAGTCAACATCTCTTCAAGAGCAGCTTTATTGTGGGCAGGAGGTTCTTTACACAGAAGGAATTAAACATTTTAAACATTTAACACCCCCCCCCCCCGGTACACTGAAAAACACATAGAAAAATCTGCTGAGTTTTCATAACTTTCAATAAATATTTTTCTCCTCACCTTATGGTATCTATGCTTTCACTAAAACATTTTAAATGGATCTGTAAACAATATTGGGAGGGTTTCTGTGCTAATTTTGTTTTATTTCTCTGCACATAACTTAAGAAAAATCAAGATAATACAGATTAATATGATACCAACTCAAAGTCTGACTCCTTCATATTAAGGTCATTATTATATATTACACATGAGTATGAGACACTGTAAATTGCAAAATAATTCTAAAAAATACTATCATAGACTTAGCATAAAAATGCTACAGAACCTGCTGAGAGAGATAGGCAATATTTTGCATGTGATAAGTTTTCTTACAAATATATTGCTTTTGGTCAGATTTCAATGCAACCTACAGCCTCTATTGTTTTCCATCTAAATGGCACAAATCAGAGAAAACAATTTTTTAAAACAAACATATACATATATAGCTCACTCCTGCAGTCCTTATTCAAGCAGAAGTCTCACTGAGCTCAATATGAGTTTGCCTGAGTAAAGACTGTAGGACTGTGCCTGAGATACACGTGATACTCAGTGAATCTATACACTGCATCTGTTTAACCTAAAACTAGACGAGGCAGTTTTTGAATGAGAGCTGCTTAGGTTTTATCCATAAAGATTCAACATTTGCAAAGAGGTCTGCATGCAGATCCTTATTGTTTACAACTCTTCTTGCAGATCCCTTTACAGGACTAGTTGCAATTCTGAACACCTTACTCAGGCAAATTAACTGGTTGCCTGAGTAAGAATTGCAGGACTGGACTGTAAATGATCTGTTCCACAATTCCCATGACCATTAATGAAAATCAGAGGCATGTGGTCATAGCAGGATAGACTCTGTTTACAAACAGCTAGCTAGATATCTGTATAGGTTCAAACATCTCCCTTGTCAGGGTCAGTTCGTTCTGTCATAAATAAATTAAAACAATGTCTAAATATAAATGCAATCTTGATTTCCGGAGAGGAACACTGTCAGTACTTATCTATATGATTTTAAGAAATGTATATACACAATGTCATTTTCCACTCTGCAAATATTTCTCCTCTTGCCTTACACCACCATACCCCCCTCCAATGCCTCTAGTACTGCATAACTCAAAATGGCTCACTCAGTTTTACTTCCTTGCACATGCACCAACATAACAGCTTTGCTAGTTAGTGCTAATTAACTTGTAACAAAGCATGGGATGGGGAAGGTTAGAAACCCATGATGTTGCTTTGTGAAGCTCCTATGTACGTATTAATTTTTAAATAATGCATAGGCCATTTTGCTACTTCATTGCATTGTGTGGAGAGCAGCATATACAGCCTGCACGTGGTAACAGTGCATCGAAGGAAGCCAGTGGCCACTATCCATTTTGCTTTCACCTACAGCTGAGCCAGCAGCAGCTCCCTTTCTCAAAGCAGGTTTGGAGTGTTCTGCTGACTTCAAAAGTCCACTGGCACAGCCTATGAGAAACTGCTCTACAGAATACTTCCCCGTTAAAAAAAAAAAAAAAACACAACACAACACTTCCTTTTAAGTGGAAAGTCCAGCAAAAGTTAGTGTACAGAATTCCAATCCAGCTTCTGGCCTCCAGAAGACATGGCAGCGTGCAGGGAGAGATGGGGGAAACCAAAGAGCAGTAAAGACTGGGGATGGACAAAACTGGTTCACAGCTAGGCATCAGCAGTTTTACTTTTGGTCACCAAAAGGCGCTCCTCCATTACATTTCTGCAGTGGAGCTAAGCGAGAGGCAACTAAAAGTGGCTGCCATGGTGACCAGAAACAGCTTTGTCAAGGCCTTGGGTAGCCCCTAAGCTAACTTCCGGGAAAAGGGTCTTGGAAAGAGTGCAAAGATAGACTCTCTGCATGGATGTGCTGGGGCTGGCCTCAGGTATCTCTGTGGATCATCAGATCCTGTGTGAATACAAGGCCATTCCCCAGCTCTTATCACCGAGAGATCAGGAGGGTTTTCTGTGCATTTCACCACACAGATTGTTAACTTTTTGTTAGAAAGGGCAGATAGCCCTTCCCAGTGCACTTCACTTTTTTTTTTTTTGGAAATAAGCATTTAGAATTGATCCCCACTCCAGTTTGTACCTGTACTATTTGGCCCTTCTCCTCTTTCAAGAAGCCATTTGTTTCTTTTGTAACTTCTCTCCCATGCCTCCTCCAAGGGTCAAATCATGGGCTGAATGAAATCAACTGACATTATGCTATGGACTTCCCTGGGATCAGGATCTGATGCTAAACATTCACTATAACAAAATAGCCAATGAGACGCTGTCTATGGAAACTGATCTCGCTTTAACAATATAGGAAGGGAAGCTAAATCACTGAATTGTTGATTAATGTTTACTTGTTTATGAAAACAGCTTCTGGATATGTTTAAGCAATTAACCTGGAGAACAGCCATATAAATTAAGTCAGCCAAATGCAGTTTCTTAAACTTAGCTGCTGGAGTATCAGAAATACTATGTTATTCTGTCTGTGAACCAGCTTTGTCAGATTCAATAGTGCCTCAAATATTTCACCAGCTCCCACAAAAACAGTGCCTGACTTTGCTCCAAGGAAGTCTTTAGGAATGTTAGATCTGATGGGAACAGGACCAGCCCCCTATACAGTGTGTTTTATTGTCACTGCGAAAGAAGACAACAGTTAAATGTAAAGTTGCACTTCAGGACAGATGAGCAAAGCTGACAAAATGAATGAAGATAGTATTACAAACACAGGCTAAATGTGGTCAAATTAGCCACCTGGTCCTGCTGGTCTCATCCAAACCAAACTCCCAGTGTGGTTAGAGGGGATTTGGTCTATGGGTTGCAGTACTGTCCTCAGAGCTGAAACATTTACAAACGGTGTGAAGACAAATTTTCAGACAAAAACACCAGCCAAAGATAAAAACACCTTTCAATAAGCCTGAAACTGATTTACCGTCCAAACCTTCACCTACTGACCCTAAGCTGGTCCATTGCATTAAGTCAGCCCAAGCAGATGAAAGGATAACAACAGTATCCAGCCGAGGCAGCATGGCCCTAAAACAAGGCTGTGGTTCTTTAGTCTAATTGAGCACCTTGTCTAAGGTGCCCCACTCAGAATGTAATTATCACAAAACAGTATTTGGTCAATGCCCCTTTCCCACAATTGCACCTCCATTGCAATACTGCATCAGTCTGCTATGTTTATTTGCTTGTATAAAACATCTGAACCTGACAAAGAAAAAATTTTTATAAAGTTCATTACAAAGTTTATCGTAGAAAATTCCAAAAAACCTCAAGCCATATATACAAAATGTACTGGTTTTAAGAAAATAATTGGACTCGATCATATAACAAAGCAATTTTATACAAAAAGGTGTAAGGTTACATTCAACTTAATACAAATAAAACTAAAAAAAGTCTTAATGTCTTACTTAGAGACAATAAGATTTTAAAATCTCAGGCTTACAAAATGATGGCAAATTGTCTAGCATGGTCACCATTTCACAAGAAATGTGTACTAGTTCAACAGAAAGTGCTTTCTGCAAGTCATCGGTGAGCTCCGTACTTTGAAGACCAGTCAGTGCGTCCATGGACTGGCTGAATTGGTGGTGGACGTGGCATTAATCCTGGTGTGCTTTTTGAAGGTGTATTAAATGATGGCTGCCCAACATGAGGTCTAACAGTCTTCAGAGAAGCATAATCTACAAGTCAGAAGAAGAAAAAAGTTTTGGTGACTGATTCAGACACAGGAATCGCTCCTTTAAAAAGTCACTGGATAAAGGGGCTGGATACTCTTCTGGTTAGAAGCAGCAACCTTCCAGCCAATTCTTATTTTTCTTTAAAAAAAGATAGAGATATGTGAAATAATTGTATGGTAACCTATACACCAAGATCTTCAGATTTTCTACTGAGCCTGGTATCTGCTGGCTAGGGTGTAAAGGAGCCAATTTGCAATTTATTGATGGCAGGGCCAGTTCTATGCCAACTCTAACACACTTTAGAGCAGTCTCAAGGCTGCACTAAAATATCCTTACTAAATGTGGCCACAAAGAGCTGCTTGCTAGCAGTGAGTAACTGGTGCACAGTAGTCCCTTCAGTAGCTACTGTAAAGGAGAGGTGGCAAAGAAGTGTACTTCAGCTTTGGTCCAGCTGTGGAGTCCTCCATAATGAGGAAATCCTAAGCACCTGGAGGGGTTTTCTACTTGTCACTAGTAAAGCAGCGTGGGAGAAAACCCAGTCAAAAGGACTTAAGGGGTACAAACAGTACCCCAGTCTCAGACAGTACCGCCAGGGACCCATTACAGCCATCCTTGATGGTAAGAGCTGTGCATTCTGGGATGATTGTGTTGCGGAGCACAGGCTGTGCTTACTTTTGTTTAAAACAGCAAAATTGACATTTTAGAACAATGAGTCATTAAAGAAGTCAGAATAGATTTAATCCTGCAAACCTAATTACATCAGTAAGAGTGGCAAGATCAGGCTCTGTAGCTCCAGTGACTCAATTCTTTACAATAAAGCAAAATATAAAAAATTGTGGTTGAATGATACATACACACAGTCACTCAAATGCTAGCTAGCATACACTGTAAGAATCTGAAATACCCCTGCTATATATTAGTATGCATTAAGCACCAACAACAGGAAGTACATATATTGTAACGGTGATATACAGTAGTCTAACTGGCCTATGCTACAAACTTGCTCACTTTTGCCAAGTATCCCACAACACCTTGCATTAGCCAAAGTAGGCTTTGGCTTATGTGGATAGGAAAACCATCAGTATTGGGACATATAATTGTTTCTTTATAGCAAGAGAAAGAGTCACCCTCATGGACATATTTATCCTGTACAGGCTTATGCGGTATCTTCAGACCCGTTGGTACGTGGAATACAGACACCCAGAACAAAGGTGAGGGTATGTCCTGACCTGAAATGTTTAGGTTCAGAACAAAAGATACAGGTACACTGATCAACTGAAGCGAAGTTCCAAAGGGGCAACCATGTTAGTCTAATCCAGCAAAACAAACAAGGAGTCCTGTGGCACTTAAAGATTAACAAATTTATTTATCACATGAGCTTTCTTCGGAGAAAATCCCAGTTCATCAAACGCTTTGAAGATGGGGAAGTTACAGAATGGGAGGAAAATAAATGCAGGGAAGTGCAAGTCATGGAATCAGGTCAGGCTGTGGCAGCAAATCAAAGCAGTTGTTTAGATTCCAACGCTGGAAAACAACAGAAGCTAGTTTCAGGTGACACATATAGTATCTTTTACTGGTAAACAAGTAGGGAGTAAGAAGATGGTTTTAGAGATGTAATTACAGCAAGTATATCCAGTGCATCAGGTGAATCTAACACTGCCGCATGGGACCACTCTTTGGAGATTGGTATTGTGCAGAATCTTTTCCCCTTATGATATTAACAAACCTGACTGGCACTGCTTATTTGCTTTCTTGAGTGTATTTCAAAACAAACCGAAGTAGGGTCAAGCACTTCTGATGACACAGTTTGTCAACAGACAGCATTATTGCCCACATGAGCAAACAACCAAGCACGGAGAGTTTTACTTACTAGAAGATGGATCTGCAATAGGTGCTAACTGAACCCTCTGCCCAGCAGAGCCTACTTCCTTTTTCAGAAATGAAGGGATATAGCCACCCGTCATCCCACTCGATCCTGAGTGCCCTGAAAGAATTTGTCAATGATAAGAAACAGTGCATAATGGAACACACCCACCCACGGGCTGACAGACTGACCCCCCACTACTTTACTGCAGATCTTCTGAAGATATTTCACAAATCGTGCATTGGTGGGGCACACTCAAGACTGAATCAGATCCTCAGCTGGCGTGTAAGTCAGTCAATGGAGCTATGCCAGTTCACACCAGCTGTGGATCTGACCTGTTGTGTCCTTGGATAGAAGGCTGGCACTGTCACACTGCATGAAATGCTCAGACCAGGTCTGCACTTGAAAATTAGGTCAACATAGCCATACTAACTTAACCACCAATGTAGACATATCTAGCCACCAATGCCCAAGAATGTGGCGTTCCTATAGCAATAGAAAAACCCCATCTGTCACTGTCAGAGGTGTCTATGCTATGGTGCTCTGTGCCATAGGTTTGCTGCTGTAGCACCACTTGTGTAGACATGGCCTAAGAGAGAAGAGACTAAGCTGAAGAGGTCCAGTTCCTGCAGAACCTCCTTACAGCTGATCTTAATGTGCTAAGCACCTTCCTTAGGGAACTTTTATTACCTTGCAAGATTAAGCCCATTGTTGCTAGGCAAAATTCTTACTGAAATCAGTGAGAGCTATGCCATATTAAGAACCAAGGTGAATGCCCTGTCTTTCAAACTGCACAGTCATTCTCAGTCTCTTTCTCTAGCCCAGTGACTTATTTATGACTATCATATTATTTTTAAGAATCTTTTTTAAAAAGGGACACTGGATTTATGGCTTATTACAACAAATCTATAATGGAGTGGTTCCCAACCTTTTCAGTAACGTGGCACACTTCAATGGGACAAACAATTCCATGGCACACCCACTTTTTTCAGCTTAACTGATTGCTCATAAACATCGTATTTACTTAAATTTACTACGATTCCAGTCTTACTAGAGAGGTTTGCAACACAGTACATATAACAAGCTAAAGAAGGATGAAACACATTAAGGTTTCAAATCCACCAGAAAAAAATACAGGTCATCTTGATATTGCCCTTTGGCCACCTACATTTAGAATGGTTACATTTCAGAATCAGAACACCAAATACCTCACTTTTAATCTGATGATTAATTTTCACAAGTTTTATGAGCTGTAATTTTGGTTGGATACAATATTGCTTAAGGTGAAACAATGTTTGTTTTACATTACCTTTGTACAAAATTTCTCTGCACACCTGGATAGTTCTCACAGCACAAGTGTGCTGTTGACTACCACTGCTGTAACTCACTCACAATGGCGCTGCTTCTTTCCCCTGTGACTTGAGAGGTGTTAGCTGACTACGTCTCCTTGAATGATCCCTTGAAATACATGCTACCCACGTATGCTGAACAATCAGTTCTGACTCCATTTAGCAGTGACGGCACAGCTATGCAACAGAGTTTGCACCAGCACACCTGTCAACTCTAAGTACTCGCTCAAAGGTGACAGGAAAAAGCTCTTCTGTCAACTTTACCACTCTAGCCACACAAGTGGCAGAAGCTCTGTTGTCAGGAAAAGCTCTCTACTGACCTAGTGCTGTCCACACCAGTGCTTATATCAGTGTAAATTATGTCATTTGCTCAGTGTGTGTGTGTGTGTGTATGATGTTGACATAGCCTTGCTGTGGTGCTTAGTGAAGACACTACCTACACTAACAGCAGAGACGCACAGATGTAAGGCTGTAGTAAAACCAGGGCTACGGCTTGGTCTACATAACAAACTTGTGTCAGCATAATAACGGTGCTCAGGGGTGTGGAAAATCCATATCCAAGAGATGCAGTTTTACTGACTGAACTCCCCATGTAGACAGAGTTATGTCAAAAGGAAGGCTTCTCCCAACAGCAAAGCTATTGGCTCTCGAGGAGGTGGAGTCTCTCCTCTCAGCATAGACAGCAAACTCACTATGAGCTACAGCACTGTCAGTGTAGACAAGCCTGAATGGCTTCCCACTTTTGAAGAAGAGCTCTGTGTAAGCTTGAAAGCCTGTCCCTCTCACCAACAGATGCTGGTCTCATAAAAAGGTATTATTTCACCCACCTTGTCCCTCTAACCAGTAAAAATCACACTTCTCTCTGAATTTTATTTTTAGCTATAATTGTTCCAATAGCACCCAATGTTACTGTAACTGAAAGGCTAGATGAGAAAACATGTTTGATTAATTACTCTATGGATCTGACACCACTTTGTGTAGTCAGCTTAATTCATTCTTCTGGACTGTCAGCTCCCCCCATCTGTGTGATTTGTTTACATAGCAAAAGATAGAAGGGGAAAAATTGGAAAATGATTTCACAAAAACTGGCAAGTGATCTCAGGGATGTGGTAATATGTGAAAAGCTATGATATTGGCTAGATTTCAAGCTGTCAGCCTAAACATCTGGTGGATGAACTCAGCTTTTGTGACCCCAAAGTCTAAAGTGGACTGAGGTAACAGGAAGACCATTACAAAATTTCTCATTCCTGCCCCATCTGCAGTTCTCTTAAAGGATCTGAACATCATTTCTTACCTGAATTCATTCCGTTGATCCCTCCTCCCAAACCTGAAGCTTTTCCAGGCAAAGTGGAACTGGGCCATGGATTAGACATAACAGAATCCTTGCTTGAACTGGAGACTGTGCTATTCCTTGTACTTATTCCTATTGGGAAAAGGAAGAGAGAAGTAACCATTAAGATAGCCTCATGTCATACACAATTATTAGGCAGGTTTACACCTGTATATACAACTTGCTGGTTTTCTGTTTTGTTGAGAAAGAGCTGGAAATAATCAGTTGTCTGAAACAAACTCATTTTTTTCCCCCAGATATTTCAGTTTGGCCTCAAAACTGAAACATCAGTCACTCACTTATCTCTCAACTGAACACAGCAGCTTTGTCCCTAATATTCATGTGAAGTCCAACTGATTGCTTGGTACTTTGATCTCTCTACTTGTTGTAATGTTTTCTTTCAGAGCTGAACAGCTGAAACCTTATAACTGTGGAAATCCACAGTGAAACTCAGTCAAAATAGGACATCATAAACTGTTTACTTGCCTATTGGATGCTCACAAAAACACCCCTAAAAGATTGTGAGAGAAATGGTGACAATTTCCAGAGTGGTAGCCATATTAGTCTGTGTACAGCAAAAACAACGAGAGTCCTGTGGCACCTTCGATCTGACAAAGTGGGTGAGAGCCCACAAAAGCGTATGCATGAAGAAGTTTGTTTGGCTATGTTCACACACAAAGTGCTTGTTTCAAAACAAGCCATTCTGAAATAATGTGTTATTTCAAAACACCTTATTTCAAAAAACAAAAAAGTGTCTTCGAAATAAGGGAAACGAAATAACATGTCCACAGTGTGGACATGCTATTTTGCTTCGGGGGGACTGCAGACCCCGGCAGGGTGAAGCGGAGTCCGAAGCCTCATCCTGCTGGGGTCTGCAGGGGGCTGCAGACCCTGGCGGGGTGAAGCAGAGCCAGGCGCCTCACCCCACCGGGGTCTGCAGCCCCCTGGCGGGGTGAAGCAGAGCCCAGAGCCTCACCCCACCGGGGTCTGCAGCCCCCTGGCGGGGTGAAGC